>CAJHNH020001046.1:158381-608381 GCA_905116865.2 Candidula unifasciata
CTTTGCCCTATTTAGTTTTTTTTTTTTTTTTTTTGAATGGGTGACCAAAATAAAGCTGAAAACGGGAAATCCGACGAATATTTTGATTTGAAAACGTGACATCGAACTACTATTTTGAGGTGAAAACGGGACATCGAACTATTTTTGGGGGGAAAACGGGACATCCCACTACTATTTTTAGGGAGGGGAAAGGGGACATCCCACTACTATTTTGAGATGAAAACGGGACATCCCACTAATATTTTGAGGTGAAAACGGGACATCCAAACAAGTAAGTTTAACCCCATCAAACCCAAAGAAATGATTACAGCTTACTACTACTACTACTACTACTACTACTACTACTACTACTACTACTACTACTACTACTAGGAGAGAGAGAAAGAGAAATATACAAGTGCACGCCAAAGCATTTAACGCAAATAACCTACAACCAGAACGTAGCACATTAGGCGCACTTGCTAATTACAGATTCACGACCTCTCCCCTGAAAGAAGAATGACGTTGTCGGGTGAATGCAAACGAAAGTCATTGTCTTGATGATTTTAAACAGCTCTAAACTGCCTTTCTGCATGCAACGTGCAGAAGCTGTTAAATGGTCCAACCAACAATAGGCGCCGGCACCTGGGAACTAAGCCACCTCAAGCACCCCCCCCCCTCAATATTTTTACCCCACCATAATTGTCAGCTGGCAGAGAGCTAGGTGCCCCCCCCCCCCCCTTCCCCTTTTTTGTTGTTGAACACATATAGACCTCTTTTTGTTTATTTGATTAAACGTAGGTAACTTCTACACTGTATTGGAAAAAAGCGCACAAACGATCCTTACACCTCCCCCCCCCCCCCTCCCTCCCCACTACTCTCAACACCTCGCTGAGGCAAATGGTGGGAGAAGAAAAAGAAGAAGAAGAAGAAGAAGAAGAGGAAGAAGAAGAAGAAGAAGAAGAAGAAGAAGAAGAAGAAGAAGAAGAAGAAGATTACACGTATGATATTATTTCATATGTATTATTATATTTATGCGCCACTGAGACATATTATTATGGTACTTTTTTCTTTTTATTCACTTTAACTCGGAGACTCCGAGATTTCGTGGCGAGTTCCCAGGAATGTCCAATAATATGGGTAGGGTCAGGGGGGAGGCGGTGGTTAGGGTTAGTGTTTATAGGTGTTTATTTCGTACCATAACACCCATATACTATTCTGGACTTTCTCAGGAACTCCGCACGAAATCCCGAGATGGAGTGAATTAAAAAAGAGCTATTCTTGTTATTGTTGTTATTGTTATTATTATTACTGTGCATGTAAACGAGGATTAGTTCCCTTGCGGTGTCTCCAAAATTATAAGGGGAGGGGAACTGAGGCTCCCACCGATGATTTTTTTAATTCTAGACGACGCCCCTGTAACCAGCGTAATGTTCCAACGTCATTTCTTCCCTGCGTTGTTTACGTGTCATTGGTAGAGGCATTCTTCTTTTCATTGCATTTCAGCTTTAATTTTGTATCCAGACTGCAGTTTTAGTTTCGTTTTGTTTGTATCTTCCCTTTCTACGTCACTAGTTTTGGGGTGGTCAATAATAGGCACACGATGCGTTCAATGAGATCAAATGGGCGGGGTAGGGAGTGGGGGGGGGGGGGCGCTGCAAAAAGACATGCGTCATCAGTTATTGGGTAAAACGTTAGCAGTATTCCAAAACCTTTTTACACTCAAGGCCCACCAAATCAGGGGAATCAGACCAACCTGACAGTTTACCCAACACAGGAACAAACAAACAAAAAAGTAGATAGCAAGCAGTTCGTTTGTTCAATCCCAAAGAGGGGGGTGGGGGAGGGGGGGAGGGGGGTATACTGTTTTCAGCTAATATGACAATTATTGCTTACAGATTAGGAAATCTTATACACGTGACTAGAGCGTTGTTTCTGACAGGCGGTGCACTGCAATAGCCTCCATTTGATTTTTATGTTTTGTCTTTATTACGACATGGTTGAGCAAATCTTTTGACACAAATGGACACTGCAAACCAACCAGTCTCAGGTTTTTTTCTTTTGCTGTTTGTGGCTTCACTTCTCATTTTAACGTTTAGTATTTTACCGTTGCTTCTTACCTCATTCAACACTAAGCAACTCATCATACGTTTGTTGGTACAGGCTGACATGGTAAACGTGTGTGAATTTCTTATGTACTGTTCAGTTCCTAATTTATCCATTCTGTGAACACGAGTTGCGTTAACACGTTCTGTCCCAACGTGTTATTATTCCTCAGACTAAACAATGTATTTGTGGAATATAGCAAATTAAAGTAGCAGTTGCTTGGCATCAACAGAGTTACACAGACGCCGGTCATGCTATTATCGTAATCAGTGTATTATGTACTACTAACCAATATGGTAAATGACTACAAATCTAGCCTCGTCCTTGTCGGTACCAGTTATAATTATGACAACAGATTGTGTTTTGCGATTTTATTACATAGAGTTTGGTGTTTTACTTTATGTCTTCTGTGTCTATCTTGCCGGACAAGTCGTGTCCGTCTCATTTTGCAGGTTTGGATCCGATAAAGTCACGTGTTCCTTATTGTGCCATCCGTTGGTGGTGTTGCTGCCATTTACTGAACTGTCTTCTGAACTATTCGTTGTGATATTGGCGTTGTTTTTGTAGCTGTTATCACTTTCGTTCCGCCATTAGGTCCTTAGTTTCTATCGGGATCTCCCTATCAGATGAGAAGGTCACATTGCTCCATGAAGGCTGTGTTGCGAGGCATATCTACCGCTGATCAATAGAGCTAGGTTTACGTCGGCATTCCAAGTGACCAGACCCGGCATCTCTCTACTGCATGTAAAGAAAATGTTTGGCTAATAAACAATATCCTGCCTCGGAAGCTGAAATATTTTGGTCATATCAAGTGCCAGGACAGATTGAAAAAAAAATTATAGCAGAAAGGATGTAACTAGAAAGAAGAGGCAGGGACCTACCAACACGTAGATGGACACAGAATATAAGTGACTCTTTGAGTATAAAGTAAATGAGGCGGAAGAGCTGGCGAGAGACCGAGTTCCTTTCAGGCATATCGTCGTGAGAGCGCCATTCAGCAAAGGACCTGCTACATGATGATGATGAGAGAGAATGTCTGGAGCATATGTACCGTATGTTCTTTTGGTACCTGACCATATAGGGGAAGTTCTGACTGCCCAGTCATGAATTTCCTGTATATAGGTTTAGACAACGAATCAACATCATGGCACAAGGGTAGTAACCCATAAGTGCTCCGTTCTACTTATAACTCAAGCCTGAGTCCGAAAATATCAGCGCAGTGCACGAACTCCGTAGCCCCGGTGAGGATCCTGAAATACTTTAGGTACATTTTTAGTTCCACATTTTACCCGGGCAGCGCCTTTATGCTACTCTTTTTTTTATCTATATATATAGGCCTTTATTGGACAACATTATATGTCTACCTTTTCTGGTTACTTTAAACTATCTATCTAACTAAACTCCACTTTTAAATGTATATATCTTCGATATATATTATTAAGGGAGTTATATTGAGGTTTCTTGGAAACCGATTTACTCCTTGCCCATGTATACAAGGGACTTCTTTTGTTACCAACGCCTGAAGTGTCTAAGTGACGCTATTCTCTCTTGCCAGCTTCTCAAGCGTCCAGACGTGTTAATCTATGCCTGTATAAATTTCATTTTTCAAGGCAATCTGGAATGTCTCAGGTTTTACATATGCTTGGGTAAGTTAATTATAGTTTACGAGTACCTAAAATGATGTCTGTAAAGTAGTCACTGCTGTAGAGAGATCAGTATCGGCTGTGTGATCACACTTAGTTCGACCGTTCTTGATCGCTAGAGAAGCGGATTCGAACGTAGACCTTCCCCTGTACAGACTAAATAGCTTATGCCCTCAATAAACCACCCATACTGGTAAAACTTAATACCCTTACAATTGTGTACGTTTTAAACTAACTATAGAAGTTGTGCATACCAAATGGGGCCAGAATTAGGTCAGGACTGTGTCGTCCAGTATATGAGTATGGTTGACCCAGATCAGTGGATGGTAAGACGGGCGGTTGGGAGTGTAAGGAATGCAGGTACTGACTGTAAATATTGGTGTCTGTGTGCAGAGGGAGGGGGAGAGAGAGAGTGATATATGTGTTAGAACACTCTATCTATCTCCACTGTATATCTGACTTGCCTTCTTTTGCACTAAACAGACAGATGAATATAGGAGACTTATGTCTCTTGGTCTGGAGAGGCATTCTGAGGAATGAAACAGGAGAGCAGGGGGAAGTAAACAGATGGGGGTTGATGACTGATGCTTGTTCTGTCTTTCCTGTCAAGATGTTACCCTCTTGGTGATGACTAATGTTGAGTTATTTTCTTGACAGGATGTACCTTTTGTGAGGAGCTGGCAGAGGTTTCACAGTCCAACCAACACCCACCAACCATAACCCAAGTCAATTAACCAGAAACACCCAACTTACTTATTATCACCCACCAGCTAACACTGTCCTGAGATGGGGTTCCTGACATCTCCATCCAGTGCCAGAGCATGTGTGTAACTCAGGGACAACAGTTACTCTAGCAGTTGCTGTGCTAGAGCCTATCCAGTGGCTCTATCCAGTTGCTGTGTGCCTATCCAGTTACTGTGTGATAGAGACTTGCTGTGTACCTATCCAGTTGCTGTGTCCTCTATGGTGAGGTACTCTCTGACTATTTGATCCAGTGGAGCAGAATTTCCAGAGTCAAAGACAGTCGAATCATCCGGAGCTGAAGGAGGCATCATAGACAGAAAGGATAGAAGCTAAGTCTGATGCTTCGATGATGTGCTTTTTCCTCACAGCTCCTTGTTTCCAATGATGACATATAGTCACCTCCAGGACCGGCTGTCTGTATAGTTTCTTTCCTTGGGATCTAGACATTATTGCTGAGATTCTTTCACTGATAGCTGGACATTCACTTCACTATTTTTTTTATGTACACATATTATACTAAATACATGCATTCATTTTCATGGCTGACTTAGGTTTCTCTATGTCACCTTTTTAAGTGTTTAGCAGTTGTGTGTGTATGTATCTTCATTATATGTGTTAACATGGTTATGATAATGAACTATCATAACCTGGGGGCTTTCTTTAGTAAGTAGTGGGGGTGTCCAGCCAAGTGTGCCTAGAAATATTGTATTTATATACTGATATATTTTGTAGTGCCAATACTTGAGTTGCCCTACTCCAGAGATAAGTTGAGCGTATATTGGCCACGGGGAATCCCTTAGACCAATACGAGCCAAACGACTCAACATAATTATCTCTGAGTGCTGTTGGTTCTGAAGGAGAAATCCTTACATTAGGCACGCGACAGGAGTGATATGTGACAGAACAACATATCCCCAAAAATCTGTGGTCTCGTCGTGGGATTGTTTTTGTACACTGTTCAATCTTTAAATTTGCTGGTGATCTTGGCCAGGAGTTGTTCAGTGTTTGTTTTTTGTTAACACAGTTGTGACCATTCTGGGTCAGTTCTTAGAGTATACTCCTAGGAGTGATTTGTAATCATTGTGGTGTTTTGTGGTGTTCAAGTACATTGGGTTAGGTACAACCTTGGTTGGTGGTGATAATTTAATCTATTGTTGATTATATTTACATTGTTGGTGACAATATATTTTGTTGTGGACTGTTAGATTGACAAGACAGCATGTCGCAGTCAAAAATTTCCATACAGGAATTGAAGGACATGGCTGTCCAGATGGGATTGGAGGGTAAAGAAATGACCGAGTGGATTAAAACCACGGAACGTGAGATGAGGATGGAAGCCCGTGAGGCAGAGAGACTCAGAATTGAAGCAGAGAAGGAAAGCGAAAGACTCAGAATTGAATCTGAGAGGATTCAAGAATTCTGAAGAATTGAATCTGAGAGGATTCAAGAAACTGAGCGAGAATCTGAAGAGACTGAGACTTGAGTCTGAGAGGGAATCAGAAAGAATGAGATTGGAACAGGAGGTGAGGTTAAGAGAATTGGAACTTCAGGCACAGAGAGAGGGTAATAGACCCAGATCTCCAACACCTGATATTGATGGTGCATCAACGCACAGTAGCTCAGCTCAAGCGATGAACTTTCCTATGCCAGTCTTCGACCCGAAGGCTGAAAATATTGAACAGTACCTAGACCGATTTGGTAAATTGGCATCTTTGTACAACTTGGAAAGGAATATGTACACGCTGAAGTTGGCTCAAGGTTTGAGGGGTGAGGCATACGAGATTTATCAACGGATGCCCACCGGTACTGAGACTGATTATGATGCATTGTGTCAGGCTTTGCTGAAACGTTTCGAACTTAATGCTGCGACATACAGACAGAAGTTCAGAAATGAGAGAAAGATGACAGGGGAGAACTATCCTCAGTTCGCCAGTCGCCTTCAGGGATATTTGACCAGGTGGAGGGAAATGTCTGGATACTCCTCTTCTTTTGAAGATTTACAGGAGATGATCCTAACGGAACAACTCCGAGAGACATTACCTCGCCCTATGCAAACCTTCCTGACGGAGAATGGTGCTGACAGACTGAGTGAGATGTTGATGTATGCTGAGAGGTATGAGATGGCACATAAAGAAGTGTGTATAGGTGGGAAACCCAAGGCCCAGGGCCAAGGGAAAAATAATGGTAATGGTCATAAAACCCATCCAAATGAATCCCCTAAAAAGAATTCATCCCAAGCACAACCCCAGAACCCCTCAAAAGTTCAGGGAACACAACATAGACAACCCTTTAATGGCCCTAAAAAGCCTTACTGCCATATTTGTAAGAATAATAACCACTGGACTAAGGAATGTAAATCCAAACAGTCAGGGAATTTACAAGTATCAGCTTTGTTGTCTACTGTAGTACCTTCTACCCAGGAACAATTGTACAATGGTTCCAATAGGCCTCCTGTGGTAGAGAGGGTCTGGGCTAATGGATATTCTTTAAATTGTCTGTATGATAGTGGTTTGTCATACGGCTGTGTGGTGAGGCCAGAGTTTGTAAAACCTGATCAGTATACTGGCAGATTCATAGAGCTCCAATGTGCCACATTGGATGCTAAACCTTTAAACTTGCCTATTGCTAAGATTAAGGTCCGTTCAAAGTATGTCTCGGGGGTAATTGAGGCTGCAGTGCTTGAACACTGTACCTTTGATTTAATTCTTGGCGCTACTTATGTATTTTTAGCAGAGCCGAAGAAACCTTCAGAGCATCTTGCTGCGGTGACCACCCGAGCACAACATAAAAGTGCCTTAGAGGATTCTCCTCATGTAAATCCTCTTCCTGAGGAAATTAAGGTGGCCCAAAGTAGTGACCCAACCCTTAAGGCATGTTTTAAAAAGTTAACTGCAAGTCACAATCCCCCTTTGAAGAAAGAATTCTTCATGAAAGGTAAGTTGCTTTACAGATGGGCAAGTGACAAGTATACAGAGCACAGTCAACTTGTAGTACCCAAAACATATAGACAGCAGATTCTCCAGATGGGGCACACTATAGCCTATAGTGCCCATATGGGAATTCATGCAACGACACAACGCATTGCCTGTCATTACTTTTGGCCAGGTATGTCAGCAGATATCATGCGTTATGTCAAATCCTGTCCGGAGTGCCAGAAGGTAGCTCCCAAAGGCAGGAATGCACCAGTCGGACTGGGGGAAACCCCTGTCACCTCCACACCTTTTGAAAGGGTGGCGGTCGATTTGGTTGGACCACTTCCTCTCACAAAGAAGAAGAATGCTTACATATTGACCTTGGTCGACTGTTGTTCAGGGTATCCGGAGGCTGTTGCACTTCGGAGGATTGACAGTAAGACTGTGGCAGAGGCATTGATGAGCATTTTCACAAGAGTGGGATTCCCTTCGCAGATACTGACAGACAATGGATCTCAGTTTAAAGGGAAACTAATGGAGGAAGTGTTTCAGATAATCAAGTCTCAACACATTTGCACCAGTCCATACCGACCCCAAGCGAACGGCCAGAATGAGCGGTTCAATGGAACGTTGGTATCGCTTCTGAGAAGATTAACCCAGGAAAAGCCAGAGAGGTGGGACGAGTATCTGTCTGCAGCACTATTCGCCTACCGGGAAGTACCCAATGCCTCTACTGGATTTCCACCTGCGACCTTGGTGTTCGGAAGACACATTTCTGGACCCTTGGCCATTCTCAGGAAGACATGGACAGACGAAGGGGCAGATGATTCCTTGAAAACCATATCACAGTATGTGCAGGAACTCAAGGAAAGGTTAAAGCTAGGGTGGGACCTGGCTAAAGAGAACTTGATTCGTGCACGTAAGAGGTACGCTGCACATTTCAACCGGAAGACGAAGGAACGATGTCTTGAGGTTGGAGATAGGGTTCTTTTGCTGCTACCATCAGGGAAGTCTAAGTTAGAGTTAGCTTGGGGAGGCCCTTATACGGTGGTAGAGAAGATATCCAGGGATCCATTATAAGATCAACATTAAAGGTAAGTCAAAGGTCTATCACATTAATCTCCTCCGGAAATACAACGAGAGAGAGGTAAGTGACACACCGACCCTCTTGACACTTTCTGTAGCTATGGAGGTGGAAGGTGGAGAAGCCACAGCTGTGGAATATCCTCTTCACCCCAGGGAGACCTATAAAGATGTAGAGGTTAACCCAACTCTCTCTGTCTCTCAGAAACAAGCTATAGGGCAACTCTTGTCAGAGTACGATTCTGTCCTGACAGAGAAGCCAGGGCGCACTTCATTAATGGAGTATGATATGACATTGGTTACTGATGAGCCTATTCGTCAACGCCCTTTTCAGATCCCTTTCTCTAAAGAGGAAGCAGTAAGAAAGGAGATCGAATATCTACTTAAGGAAGGTGTGATTTCACCCTCAGAGTCCCCTTACAGTGCTAATGTGGTTCTCTTGAGGAAACCTTCAGGTGAGCATCGTCTGTGCATAGACTACAGACAACTGAACAGGGTAACGGAATTTCTTCCGGAGCCCCTTCCTGATCAGAGTCATCTGTTTGCCCGGCTCAATAAGGCCAAGTTTTTTTTTCCAAAATTGACCTGAGCAAAGGGTACTATCAGATCCCTGTCAGGAAAGAGGTGCGTAAATATTTAGCTTTTAGCACTTCAGATGCCCATTATGAATTTAACGTCCTTCCTTTTGGAACTTGCAATGCTCCGGGGGCCTTCACCAGAATGATGAGACTGCTTTTAAACCCCTTGGGGGACCCCTCTATCTCCAATTTTATGGACGATATTCTGGTGGCTTCCGAGACCTTCGAGGAGCACTTAGTTTCGTTGCAAAAACTCTTACAGAGGTTGAAAGAGACAGGTCTGACTGCCCGACCTACCAAATGCAAATTGGCTTGGCGGGACTTGGAGTTTCTGGGGCACACGGTTTCTGAAGGAACCATTAGCCCAGAACCCAAGAACATTGAGAAGCTTAAGAAAGCTCCTAGAGACCTACAACGAAAAAGGAAGTCCGTTCCTTTGTATCCCTGTGCGGATATTATCAAAAGTTCATTCAGAACTTCAATTCTATAGCGGCACCTTTAACAGATGCCACCAAAAAAGATCGTCCTGAGAAGGTATGTTGGACCCCTGAGTGTGAAGACGCTTACCGCACTCTGAAAGAGAAATTGACTTCATCCCCAGTGCTGCAACTTCCGGACTTATCTAAGCCCTTTGTTTTGCGCACTGATGCGAGTGGGGTGGGAATTGGGGCCACAATCCTTCAGACAGGATTACAGGATTCTGAGACTCTCTTTCCTGTGGCATATGCCAGCAGAAAGCTCAACCAGGCTGAACGACGTTACTCCTGTATTGAGCGAGAGTGTCTTGCTTTGGTTTGGAGCGTACAGCGGTTCCAACCTTATTTATATGGTGTACAATTCACGGTACAAACTGACCACCAACCCCTCGTATTCTTGGCATCTTCTACCCATTTGAATCCAAGATTGATGAGGTGGTCTTTGCTACTGCAACCCTATTCGTTTACTGTGGAATATATTCCTGGTAATCAGAATGTGGGAGCAGATTTCTTGAGCCGCCATCCCTTGTCTGATAATTCACAGACTGAAGGTGATGAGCAAGCTGAAAGTAGTGAGTCCATAGATGTGTAGATGGCTGATCATTGTTCATTCGCGTAGTACGCTCTTCCCTTTGGGGGGGTACTGTCGTGAAATGATAGCCATTACGCATCGGTCTGTAAGGCTGATAACCTGTCTTACCTGTAATCTGCACAAAATTCAAACTTGGACTCGCCCAGAAATATATAGTCCCTTATATCTATATATATAGGCCTTTATTGGACAACATTATTATGTCTACCTTTTCTGGTTACTTTAACTAAACTCCACTTTTAAATGTATATCTCTTCGATATATATTAAGGGAGTTATTTGAGGTTTCGTGGAAACCGATTTACTCCTTGCTCATGTATACTAGGGACTTCTTTTTTTACCAACGCCTGAAGTGTCTAAGTGACGCTATTCTCTCTTGCCGGTCTCAAGCGTCCAGACGTGTCAATCTATGCCTGTATAAATTTCATTTTTCAAGGCAATCTGGAATGTCTCAGTTTTTACATATGCTTGGGTAAGTTAATTATAGTTTACGAGTACCTAAAATGATGTCTGTAAAGTAGTCACTGCTGTAGAGAGATCAGTATCGGCTGTGTGATCACACTTAGTTCGACCGTTCTTGATCGCTAGAGAAGCGGATTCGAACGTAGACCTTCCCCTGTACAGACTAAATAGCTTATGCCCTCAATAAACCACCCATACTGGTAAAACTTAATACCCTTACAAAGTGTGTACGTTTTAAACTAACTAGAGAAATTGTGCATACCAAATGGGGACAGAATTAGGTCAGGACTTTGTTAATCAAAGTATGTGTGTGTTTGACCCAGATCAATGATGCTAGGGGGCGGTTGGGAAAGCTAGTGAATGCAGGTACTGACAGTAAATATTGGTGTCTGTGCAGCAGAGGGGGGGGGAGAGAGAGAGTGATATATGTGTTAGAACACTTTATCTATCTCCACTGTATATCTGACTTGCCTTCTCTTGCACTAAACAGACAGATGAATATAGGAGACTTATGTCTCTTGGTCTGGAGAGGCAATCTGAGGAATGAAACAGGAGAGCAGGGGGGAGTAAACAGATGGGGGTTGATGACTGATGCTTGTTCTGTCTTTTCTGTCAAGATGTTACCCTCTTGGTGATGACTAATTTTGAGTTATTTTCTTGACAGGATGTATCTTTTGTGAGGAGCTGGCAGAAGTTTCACAGTCCAACCAACACCACCCAACCACCAACCATAACCCACCAGCAGTCAATTAACCCATCACCCACTTATTATCACCCAACTACCAATTGAGAAGACTGTCCTCCTCAAGATGGGGTACAATATAACCCAAACATCATCCAGTGCCAGAGCATGTGTGTAACTCAGGGACAGTACTGTGAGTTACTCGTGCTAGAGCTTGTGGTGCTGCTGCCTAGACAGTGTGTGTGTCTACTGTGTGATAGAGACTTGCTAAGTACCAGTGCAGTATTGTGTCCTCTATGGTGAGGTACTCTCTGACTATTTGATCCAGTGGAGCAGAATTTCCAGAATCAAAGACAGTCGAATCATCCGGAGCTGAAGGAGGCATCATAGACAGAAAGGATAGAAGCTAAGTCTGATGCTTCATGTGCTGTTTTTTCCTCACAGCTCATTTGTTTCCAATGATGACATATAGTCACCTCCAGGACCGGCTGTCTGTATAGTTTCCTTGGGATCTAGACATTAGTGCTGAGATTCTTTCACTGATAGCTGGAATTCACTTCACTTTTTTTATGTACAGATATTATACTAAATACATGCATTCATTTTCATGGTGTATGCTTTCCTTTAGTAAGTAGTGGGGGTGTCCAGCCAAGTGTGCCTAGAAATATTGTATTTATATACTTGCGGCTATGAAAGAAGCTCAGCGAAAAGATTGGTACACATAACATTTCGACCACATAGTCCATTTTAACTATGTGTCGTTACACTTAGTACAGCCTCTCATGTTCCTTTACTTTCCAGCATTCCAGATTCTGTCTGAGTTTTTATGTTGCACATGTCAGGTCGTCAAACCACTTTTGCTGTCTTTCCTTGGCTATTTGCTCAGCTCATTTGTCACTACGTTTCACGTTTACCATATTCTTCTTCTTCATGTTTACCGGCGGTAAACTCAGTCGCAAAGTTCTGGTTGTTCACCAACCTTGGTTATTTTTCAGAAATTGAGTTTCCGTGCACATCCGTTTTACAGTTTATTTGGATGCAGATTGTTGGTTGCTAGCTCCTCAGTCAGGTGCTTTCTGGCGTGAAAAACATTCAAATATCGAAGGAAATAAGATATTGAAACAAATGTATCCTTAAACAGTTAAGGGATGTCTATTTTTTTTATCAGCTGTCTCATTTCTGTGTCTTTCATATTAATTGTATTTACTCCAGAAACCATATTTCGGTTGTTGTGGGATGTTTCTTCTCTCTCTGACCTATTATTGTCGCTGTGAACACATGAAGCATTCAGGAGTGATGTCCATTGTTACTGATCTGCTGCTTTTCTGCTCGTGGTATCTCCTATCAGTTTACATTCCTATATTTCGCATTTTACTGTCATTCTCCACGTCTCCTTTTCCCATCGAGATGTTTCTTAGATTGCTGGTTAATTGTCCATGTTTCATATCCATGCAACCGCATTAAGTTCGATATGGCAAGTGTTAGATCTTTAAACGCATTACGAGGTGAGCTGTCCAACTCCTTCCTGATTGCCCCAGCAGTGGCATATAATGCACTTTCCTGCAAAGAAACGTGTATGCAACACTGAAATGTTGAAAAATCGGTCTCCTGACCCTATACTCACCATGGGTCGACCCAGACATGTAAAAAAGACATAATCACGTAAATAACATACTCGAAATGTGCCTCGGCAAGAAAGGTGTGCATAAAAGGCTACTGTATATTCTGCAGACTCATCAAGCAATGTCATGCCAGCGGTTTGGTATAAATGTTTCCATGTTTTGTTCCAACTTCTCGGGTTTGATTAAAATCAGGTGTTATTGAACCAGCGTTTATTGTGTCTTCTGGCGGCGTACGAGGAATGGGTGCGTGTGTTCCCGATCTTTGTTTACGCAATGGTGCTGGCGAGAATTATACAAACTGTCTGCGAAATTTACAATGTCTTTGCATCAATTACAATTTAATTATCGCGTCTTTTTTTAAAAACTGTCTGCGCGAAAGCTGAGTTCGCGAGTCTGCTTTCTGTCTGTTTATCCTACAGATAAAAGATTTGTAACAGTTTGTTTGATAGAGCACATATTTCGTTTGTGAGATTATCCTACCCATACTGGATTTATTATAGCTTGAGAGAAGACGTGCTTCGTATACGATTAACTCAGCAGCCTAGGTAATATGTGGAAACTATATTAGAAAAAGCGCTGTCAAAGACAAAAAATGACTTCGAAGCTTAACATTCTGCCATGCCTAGTCCTCCATATTGAAAGGAAGTTAAAAAAAAAGAAAGGTTCCTACCCATACTGGATTTATAGCAGTTTCACATAGCACTTTCTTCGTGTAGAAGGTGTGTCATAATGGAATTCTTTTTTACCGCTAACAATTCTGACAGAGAAGTTTGTGCACATAATTATGCTAAATCTCTCTCTCACTCACTCTCTCTTGGTCTGTCTGTCTGTCTGTCTCTTTCTCTCTCTCTCGCTCTTTCTCTCTCTCTCTCTCTCTCTCTCTCTCTCTCTCTCTCTCTCTCTCTCTCTCTCTCTCATGCTCTCCCCTTTGCATATCCTCACCTCGAATCTTCCTGCCGTAATGATGTATTCCAGTTTCCATTTTTCTTAACGTGCTTAAAGAATGTGAAGTGCCCTCTTTTGTTACATATAACTATTTCTCTTTGTGCGTTGATTGCCTTCAAGAGACTTAATTACGATCTATACCTGCCTATCCATGATGTTATTGTGCTTCTTCTGCAAATAGCAACAGCAAATATGATGTATTAGTTGTAGAGGTTCCAACTGCTAATGTCGGTGGAGCTGAAGAGTTCGCGCTTTGTGTGACGCTCTCGTCAGGAGGCTAGCCGTTCAGGAAATCGAAAAAGATCGAGCCATCTGGGATCAAACTAGGCAATAAACTAGATCCTCTTGACCAGTGAGCAAGTGAAAAGGCCAATGTCTTATCTGTTGTCTTTCTTATCATGTCCCCTACATAATCAACATCACCAGTTTCGCCAAGGCTAATAAGAACTCCACAGGGAAGCATGCACTGGAGGGGTCCACCGTTCATAAGTATGAAAGATCCTCCGTTGACGATTGTTTCGGCCCATTACTTTCTTTACAATCTTGGAAGGTGGGCCGACATGGGTCATGAATCAAGGGAGCGATCTTTCCCTGCTGCTCTTTATCGGACTCTCCGACAGGGACAAGACGATATGGTGACATTGCAACAGGTATTTGAGATTTGGTGTTATATCGTCGCTGCGATAGCAAATTAGCCGACTACTTTCACGACCAGAGTGACAAGCTTACGGTTGGTGCATCGTACAGGTGTTAGACTTTGGCTTTTTGCAGAGATACACTGGCAGACATTTATCAGTCACTTTAGCTTTATCGGGATGAAAATTTCTTTTCCACTAGGGGATTGGACCAGTCTACCGAGGCCCATCCCTCACAACGTTCCGTTGGTTCCAAAGCCAGCTCGAAGCTCTGTCAGCCGCTTCGCCAAGCTGTTTCAGTCCCCATTTCCGTTCATTTCCTTGCAAGCCTAGATGCTTTAGTACATTGTATGTGGAAGTAGAGATGAGTCCTCTTGCGCCTTCCCCGACAGCGAAGATTTTTGCTGTGTACACTTCATCTCTCTTCATATCACAGTACCTTTCGAGCTTGTACATGTGATTTTCTTCCATCGGCACGGTCAGCTCTATCTTTTTATGTTAGACTGCAGGACCATGTCTGGTCTTTGGCCGGTCTTTCATAATTGATTCTGGGTACGTTCCGAAAATAGTCAGGTCGACCGCCAGTAACCAGTCGCTCAACAGTCAAGTATTGATGAAGAGCATGTGACCTTGTTGATTTTACCTTTAGAGAATCGCCCAGCCATGAGAAAATGCATGGGGTGGGATAGAGAGAGAGAGAGAGAGAGAGAGAGAGAGAGAGAGAGAGAGAGAGAGAGAGAGAGAGAGAGAGAGAGAGAGAGAGAGAGAGAGAGAGAGAGAGAACTGGCTCTTGAGTTGGCCCTTATCCTGGCTTTTTTCCACAATGTCCACTAACTCTTTCAGAACTGTATTGTGGCACCATGTATTTCGTCCTTTGCCTAGGGCTTTTCTTCACGCGGACAATACGTGTCTGCTTAGCTCTGTATAGTGGACATGTTGAGTCGGTGGTCGCATACTACCTGGCGAGAGGGTAAAACATCATAAGCAGATCTTACGACAAAGCTAAGCCGCAGCGGGAACATTCGCTAGATCTCACAACATGTGAATGTTCGTGACAAGGCGCTCTCGAGGCCGATCCGCTAGCCTTGCTGCGACTAATATGCTGCTTTTTGGACCTGAGTCTCATTTTCGGTGTCTCTTACCTCCTGTTACCATGTCTCTGCGTTTTTTGATCGAGGCTTTGGACAACCAAGTGACTTTTCCATGCCCTATCATGCCGTTTAATTCTCTCTATTCTGTTTAATATTGGTAGTTTATTAATAATTTTTTTTTTTAGTTCTTCTCCACGTTACATCTTCATTAAGAAATGGAAACGGAACCCGTGTCGACACAGCCTTTTAACAATGGATACCAGACAATTTCCATGACGTTCTGAAAATTGTTGTGGAAGAATAGGCGGCTAAGCAGGACACTTTTTCTGCATTCGCCAAATTTATTTTAAAAAAAAGTCGATTGACACGTTATTTTGTGGTCTACAGCTATGCGGCCAAATACATTCGATTTGATGATTATCTTTCACGGCTGTTTAAATATAATGCAAGACATAGCAAACACCGAAACATATTACACATCCCTAAACCTAGGATAGACCTTCACAAAACAAGCTTGGCATAACTCGGCAGCGCGTCTATGGAGCCAGTTTTCACAGCCAAACATATCAATAATCCCTTTACACACAATCGAAAACTATTTGAATATGATCTAAGCACATATTATATGCAGTCAGACTATAGCTGGAGCCCAGACTATATCCCATGTCGACCCAGACTTGAGTGGGTAACAGGTGCAGTCCTTGGAAGTAAAGGCGGCCGGCATAATGCTGACCACGTCACCTACAAAGTGCCGATTGGTCTGTCAAGATATAAATCTAGCACTATATCCCCAGTACACCTAAGGGCGTTGAAAAGAGGTCATTTACTTTATAATTTCGCCTTCTGAGAAATAATTTCAAACACGTTGTGTTGTCACTTTAGATTTATTATACTTACTATACTTAGTATTTTAACTGTCTGAAAGTGTAGGTATAATTAGGTCATAACCAAGCAATTGTGACAAAGAATTAGATGTTGATTATACATGTTTTTGGTATGCTAACTGGTGTATAAATGGAATAATGCATAAAGAACGAAAATAAAATGAAATAAGGTCAAACGAATCGGTGTGCCCAGTTTTTGTTCGTTCCTTCGTTCGTTTATTAGTTCCTTTTGACACCAGCATGACCTGGCACACAAACAAGCCGTATTTACCTCAACCACTCACTAGCTAGACGTAATCCAGATCCTATCTAAAGTATTTTTACTGAGTCACTCAGTGTGCACCTGTACATGTATATGTTTAATTAAACATCACGAATAGACGACGTTTCTTCTCCTTCTGTGTTCAACATAAAAAAGCAGTTGGCACGTTGTGTTGTGGTTTACAATTAGTTTGCGATGTCTACACATTTCGGCCCTACAGATCTGATTTCAGCGAGCTTTTTAGAAGTAATATTTTACGACATGCTTCTAATGGGTCAAATACTGACTTAAAAAACATCTAAACTTCAAGGAAGATTAGATAGTGAACGGCATTTTGTCTCGAAAACTGAAGTATTTTGGCAACATCAAGCGCCATGGCGGATTGGGGAAAAAATATCAGACGTGATGGTACCAGGCCAGAGGGGCAGAGGCCGACCAATACGAATATGGGCACTGGATATAAGAGAGACCTGGGATAAAAAGGTGCACGACGCTAGATAGTTGGCGAGAGACCAAGTTTCTTTCAGACATACCGTGATGAGAGCGATGCTCTGAAAAAGACCTTTTACATGAACGGTTCTCAACCTATGGGTCGCGACCCCCCCCCTTTTTTTGGGGGGGGGGGGAACGACCCTTTCACAGGGATCTCCAAAGGCCATCGTAAAACACACATTTATTGAAGTTATGAAGTAGCGACGAAAATAATTGTATGGTTGGGGCGTCGCCACATCATGAGGACCTGAATGAAAAGGTGGCGGCGTTAAGTAGGTTGAGAACCACTTTTCTACATGATGATGATGATGATGTTATGGCGAAGTGGATCTATCCCCCTCCCCCACTCTGTTTTAAACTTGTGTTCAAGAATCCACACGGGAAGTTGTGGTTCAACCCTCCGTCACGGTGACGACCACAAATCGGAATGTCACCACCGGCTCTGTAAACATAAACATCACAAGTTGCTGTGTGAAGGACAGCGTGCCAAGAAACAAACTCAATGAGCCCAGTTCACAATACCGTGACCTAGTTTTTATGCTGATGCCTATCACCTCACTCCCTTGGGCATTATCTACAACGGGATTATCATGCCTTTTATTCGTCCCCTAGAAACTAACAACCCCCTTCCCCTACCCCCCTCCCCCTTCTTTACCCCCTTACTCCCTTACCGCCTCTCCCCACCCACATCTTTTTCATAAACGATCTAAGTGAAGCCAGTTCCCCGTATTGGTTGCAGGGCTACATTTTGAAGAACCCAATATAGACCCACTAAGCCTCTAACAAGCTTGTCGTAGGGGGCGACCACTTAGGGGTGTTTCTTCTAAAGTCGAACTGCATCTACATGCGAGGCAAGGAACCAACAGTCTGCATACAAATAGAGTGCATCTACACGAGAGGCAAGGAACCAACAGTCTGCATACAAATAGAGTGCATCTACATGAGAGGCAGGGAACCAACAGTCTGCATACAAATAGTCTAGATATGTACAGCGGATGTACGAGCAAAACTCAAGTTCTGAATCACGATCAAAGTCCAGGACGAACAACTAGAACTTTCCGCTGGAGTTGTCAGCGGGTGAATACTAAGCAGAATAAGATCTGAAAGCAGTTGACGTATTTTTTTAACACAAACAAATCTGTATCATACACCTTCGTGCGTTAGAAACAAACAAACACAAAAACCATCAACTAGCGAAGAAAAAGTTTTTTTTTTTTTTTTAAATCAAGCTTCCATGTGACGTGAAGTGGAACGTTTCTAGTACTCATGTTTAACTTAAAACCATACTGTGTGTCCCCGATGACAGGGCTGATAACGTTAGAATATTACCCAGATGGCAAACGTTGATTGTGGGAGAATTCGGTATTTGTGTTATTGTTTACAACAATGTCTTTAAAATAACACAGTGAACAAGAGTTACAGTTGCAGGCAACTTTCTATGAGAATAAATCTATAGGGGAAATGTGTTACTAGAGAGTTGACAAATGTCCCTTTGAGGTCCAGAGATTCATGCGTGTTTTTTCTCAACTTTTTGTGATACTTCTCTTTAAAGTACATGCCGTGTGGGGTTGGTAGTCATGTCAATCCACAGCCTTCTGTCTCGTGGGCTTTCACTAAACTCTGACACAGGTGATCCTTCGCTTATTCACATCCTTCGTAGTCCACACCCCCATTCAACGTTATAATCGCTGGCTTCGTTCAGTGTTCCTCAACTTTTCTACACCCGCGCCCCACCACAATTGTGGAAATTGTTTTGCGGCTCACCTGACAGCTAACCACAGATAGGAACGCAATCGTTTTAAATGTGGTTATAAAACCATCGAGTGCAATATTATAACTCTTGTATGCGGTATACGGGGGGTTTCGGGATTTGTACCTGTTTGATTCTTTAAGTTGAGGGAATAATCCTACAGACTGCAATCCTTGAAGAAAGAAACTGTCTACCCTACCCCGTTACATCTTTTCTTCTTCGCGTTCACCTGCTGTAATTTCCGGCGGAAAGTTCTGGTTGTTCGTCCACTTGTGTACTCCAGTCCTCTTCCATAAACTGAGTGTTGCGAGCACATCCGTTTCACAGGTCTGACTCATTTGCATGCAGACTGTTGGTTCCTTGCCCCTCAGGCAGATGTACTCCGACTTTAAAGGAAGCTTCCAATTAGTAGACTTTTACGAAATGCTTTTGTGCAGGCAGTGTGTCTAATCTTCTTTTTCCCACAATGGGGCCTCGGAACCCATACGGGTAACATGATTAGGCAGACATGTTTGAATGCTCACCTGGACTTTTCCGCGGCCGTCCTTCTGAAGAACGCTGCTCTAGTTACTGGCCAGGTGTGGTCACGATTACTGCTATAACCGGGTCTTTTACAATGAGTAACATCTGAGCATCTTGTCTATTGACTCTACTGATCCACTGACGCTACTACAATAGGACAGATGTTTCGCCTGTGAAAGATTAGACGTTGCTCACACTGATGTCACAAGTACTATTCTTCTCGGAAATACCCCGCAAGCACTTTCCATTTTCCAGGCGCTCAAAGTACTGTTAATAGAAGACGTTTCATACAGAGTGACGTTTCACACAGCTGACCCGACGTACTTGAGGATCGCACCCAGCTAGGCCAAGTGCCTCTGCACCCGCGAACCCGTGTTGAAATAAAGAGGACCCCGGGGAGTTCTTAACTCTGGAGATACTTCAAGCGCGAAGCGTTTCCCAGAAGTTGGAATCCATCAAAGCTCATCATGCTGGAGGCAGCTGGATGTTGGTGTTACATAAGCTAAGTCGTGTGTTAAGACTTGTCTCTTGCCTGCAGAAGGTACTCGAACGAGACTAATGAAGTGCGGCGTTTTTTTTACAGTAAGATCTTGTTCGAGGAAGTAAGTGTCGACAGAAAATAAAACTGAACACATGTTCTGAAGCTGCGGACTTGTACCGGTACGCCAAACATTTCCGTCTTTCAGAACAAATTTCAGAAATAACTCTCCAGTCAGGTTCATAAGATTACCCAACTTCTGAGCAGCAAAAAATTTCGCATCAGCTTAAAGTTGTAGTTGTGTAATACTTGATTTAATAAATGAAATGCTGTTGGAATTTGGTCTTGATTCTGTCCTATCCGGAAAGCCGTGTTGCTATGTATTTCCCATAGTTTCCAAGTATGTTAGTAAACAACGATTGAATAATACTGGTCTAAACAGCGAGGGCAAAATAATAGATACACAGATGGTTAAAAGAAATGCTGATATCCAACGAGTCATAATAATAATAATAATAATAATAATAATAGCAAAGAAGTAGGCATAACAATGCTGAAAAGTACCAGGAATACCTACAAATTATAATTACACAGTCTTGAACAAACGCAAGAATGAACTTTATCTTCAAAGTGTTAAGAACTGAGCACGCAGGCCCGTTTTACTGTTTGCCCTGCTGGTCTTCACTCCTTCCCGTAATCAACAAAAGAGGAAGCTAAAACTAACACAAGCTATTTTTAAAAAAAAGTAGCAAATTTAGAAGAAATCATAGAATAACCTCATTAGGATAAATAATTAGATAAAGACATTGACAGAAAAACTGATAGCGTAGATATGTAAACCCTAAACCAGAAAGTAAATAAACATTAAAGAACACATGAGAATAAAAAAAACTAACTGAAAGAAAGAGGACAGATAAAGTAATACAGATCTGAGCACACAGAATAAACATCGCACTGAAATCTGTAAGTGAAACTGATATAAATTAGGACTGCGATTACTTGAAGCGTAAGGCAAAGACAACATAACAGTTCAATGCAAGACTGCTTCGGCTAACGGGATTCATGGGTTATATAATGGATCACAGATAGGTCTTATATAAACATACACAAGGAACCCAGAGTAAACCCACTGATCTCGCATGGCTAATGAAATCACTGACGCCTCACTAATTATTGGTAGATATAAAAACGTTTTTGATCACAGCCGGGGATTAAGCCCATAGCCACTGGAACCCAAGCATTCTATACACTAGGTAAAGTCCACGAGACGTCTAACTCAACGATAATGCGTGCAAAATGCTTCAGGCTCCGATTTTCCCAGAATCCGTCTGTTTCTACCTTAGTGACCTATCTTCAGTCCACGCCCCTGTGCTTTTGTTGGCGTCCCCGGGAATTAACTCTGTAATAATGATCGTTTAAGTACACAAAACGTCCGTTAATTGAAACAATCAGCCGCCAGCGGCAGACATTTCGTCTTCCGTGGGATACCGCTATATGGCAGTCAAGAATTGCTCCAACGGGCGTCCAGCACAGCCGAGTTTGCTGATACGCTAATCTTGACAAAATCCTAGACACATCCTATACTTTGACTGTCTGATGATACACATTAGCGCAGTTGATTGTCTAATAACATATATTTTAGCGTTCCTTTCATGGCGTGATCGGTTCAAACAGACCGTTGATACAACGTATAGTATTTCAACATTAGCTTGGCTCATTCTTGACTCCTTATTCTATCTGTCCATATTCATATGGCTAGAGTATGGCGAACAGACAGAGTGCAAAACAAAGTAGGCAACACTCTTTAGGCTTCGACAGACACAATAGATCAATGGATTACGTAATGGAGCTTTGAAATTAATGGTCACGGAATAATAGGGGTGATTTTTTTTTAAATGAGAAACGTTAAAATATTTAAAACTGTTGATATGAAAAAAAAAAAAGAAAATATGAAACAAGCCCCTTGCCTTCCCGCTACCCCCTCCCCCAACGGGCTCTTTGTGGGCAGTGGTATTGTTTGGAAAAGATTTTGAGATAATATATTGAAAGAAAACAGCCTTTCGTGAGCTACTAACTTTAAGCGTCTAAGCAAACAAGTGTTGTATATTTCTTCAGTGCACGACTGCTCACGCCTATGGACAAAATATACATGCGCTAATGGCTAAAATTTTGGGAGACAGCCCACAATGGCTATGTTTAGAGAAATCTAAGCAAATGAAAGAAAATGTATAGAATTCAACCTACTGAATATTCTGACGGTTTATGTCGGTGTATCAGCATCGTGCTGATGGGATGACCCAAAAAAACTTTCTCTTCCTCTTTTCTGGTCTCAATGAAATCAGGTTTTAACCTAGTGCAGGTGGTTTTCTGTATTTGTCTTGCACTTATCAGTTTTTTTTTAGAATAACTAAAGAGTGTAACCGTGAAACGAACCCGGACCTTCAGGCGGGAGGCAATCGGCTTGACCTCTTCCAGCTACATAATGTATCCTGCTCTTTTTTGGTCTAGAGAATAGACGATATAAAAATAAACAGGGATTGAAACAACAACAACATTAACAAACTAGTAAAAATCTTTTTTTTAAGTTGTAAAAAAAAATTATTATAAAAAACCTACATATGTTTACGTGTGAAGGTTCCCTGGACTCAATTCTTCGCTTGGCTCTGCGGTAGGTTGGAGTCGGGAGCACGCTGCATTGTTTGGGTCTAATTCTCTGTGTTTGGCTTTCAGTAATCTTGACGGTGATCTTATGTTTGACCAATTGCGTGGACCTCACGCTGTCATCTTTGTGGCAATAAGTTGGTTGTATGATCAATACAGGCTGTTTGTAGTGGGCGTCTGTGGCTTAGGCGCTGCGAACGATTTGTCTTGCGTTGGTTTCGATATTGGTACCAAGAGCTGACCGTTCAACCAGCAATGGTAAATTACTGAACGTACAATTTGCAAAGAAAAACTGCAACAGCCACCACACACACACACACACAAATTGGGGACTGGATCTGCAACGTCCTTAAAGGATACGCTAACAACTGTTTTATTGTTTTTTATTTTTATTTAATTTTCCGTGGCTTGTCAGAAATAATCATCGTCACCAAGAAGAAAAAAATCTAAGTGTGATAAATATGCAGTCAGTAAACTACTGAAGCAAACCACAAGATACAACTATCTTGGAGCAGTCATAACATCTGACACAAGATGGCTTTCAGAAATTAGAACAAGAATCGCCATGGCAAAGGTGGCCTTAAGCCAGGTAGTAAAACAAATTCTCGCCAACAAGAAGATGCCAGTCGCAGTGAGAGAAAGAAAAATTGTGTGCTATGTATAACCTGTATTGTTGTATGCATGTGAAGCATGGACAAAAAGCACACAAGCTGAAAAACATTTACTCGCGGCGGAGATGTGGTTTCTGAGAAGAATGCAGGGAGTATCATGGAAGGACAGAAAAACAAAGCTTTTTCATCGAGCCAGGTGGAAGTCGTAAACTTGTTAGTAGTAAGTAGACGTAGACATTCAACGCAAAGTGGTCTGCTGTCAAATCACCTGTACGTGAGTCTAACCCTGTATATCGAAAACATGACCACTGATTTTACAAACACAGAGAACTATATATATATATATATATATATATATATATATATATATATATATATATATATATATGTGTGTGTGTGTGTGTGTGTGTGTGTGTGTGTGTGTGTAAACATACATAGTTTTAAATACACATACTGAGAATATATGGCTGAAAAAATCGCTCACCCGAAAACCTGGTCAGTTTGCTAAACCTGTCTGTTTTGAATCTTCACCGTTACATTGATTCCCTCTTGAACAAGTGAAAACGTGCCATGAACACGAATTATTGTTTTAGTTACTACAAGAATTGTTGTCATGTCTAAGCAAATGACAATTTTCCACGCCTTCAGGGCATACAGGGCTAGGCCTATATTTTATAAACAGATCAGTACTCAGTTGGTTGACGTAGTCAACATTATACCAGTCGCCTTTACCTCCATTGACATTTCCTGGTACCCATTTAAGGCTAGCTCGACCTGAAAGCCAATGTCCTTTTTTTTAAATAAATATTTAAAAAACTATCTCCTCCTCTTAGAAAGACACATCCATTAAGTATTTTTGTTTAACCTCTAGCAAGAACTAAATATAAAATGTAAAAAGTGTAATTTATATCGCCCGGCAATATCTGATTGTCAGATATCCGGAGCCTTGAGTACCGTTAAGTCATACGTTAAAGTCGAGAGGATCGACTTCATTAGAAGTTTTTATTCCATATGGCTTGGTCTCTCTCCGCAAAACCGCGAGCCGCCTGCAGAGAGTTCCGCACAAAGTACGAACTCCGTAGCTCCGTCGACGATCCATAGGGATCTCCGTACACAATTGCTATCGTGAACTAAAGGTCGCAGCCGTTGAGCAAACCCACGACCTTCAAAGCGCGATGCAAACGCCTTGACCACTTCGCCGCGGAGATCCCAATGTAGATGATCCTGACGTGATTTGAACTAGCAACCTTCTGATCTGGAGTCAGACGCGCTAGCGTTAGCCTAAGCCCAGTGGCCAGCACGTTTATCTGCCGGAGCGGTGATCACACACTGGTATCCGTTTTAAACTAGGTCGACTTGAGAACCACCTTCAGTTTTGTATACGAAATCTCATACAATGTATAGTCGAACCAAAGATCTTCGGACCGTCAGGGGAGCGTCCTTCTTCTCCTTCTTAGTGTTCAAGGTTAGTTGCCTATCCTTTACAGGACGTTGCAGAACCAACCACAATAGCCCCTGGTCTGTTGTGTGGTTTTTCTAGGCAAATTTACGTCCTGTAGTTTGCCATTGCTTACTGGACGGTCGGCTTTCTTGAAACCACTGTCAATAAGAACGCGAGGCGCATGGCCTGCTGCTGGGATCGAACCCAGCATCCCGGCATTGCGAAGCGTTCGCATCGACTTAGCCATAGAGCCGACTAAAAAGGTTAGTTCCGTATCCTTTACAGGACGTTGCAGAACCAACTCCAACAAAACCTGGCTGTTGTGTAGTTTTTCTAGGCATATTTACTCCAGTAGTTTGCCATTGCTTGCTTTAATCCGTGTCTGTTTTTGCACATACCGCAAATAAGGCTAAATGAAAAGTTGGTGTTTGTTAACATTTTCTAAAAATCTGACATAATTATTACAAGCAACATGTCAAATTTCAACAATTTACACCGAAGGCTAAGTTACAGATTTTTAAAGTTCACAAGATTTGTGGACTGAACTACAGTCTAGTATTTCAATGTCACCATTATGTACAGCAAGAAACGGCGCTTAAGACTCCCGCGACAAACAAAAAACTGTCTTGTTGAAATTATCCAACCGTGCTTCCTGTCTAACAAAAGGCGCTCACAGTCATAAGTCATAGTTGGTTGCCTCCAAGTATGTACATCGTGTGGTGACTGCTATCTGGGCGCTCCGTGTGGTTGTTCTATTGAAGTGCCCTGAAAAACAGTCTTTCTGAGCTTTTATAGCATGGTTAAATTGTGGGTTTTGTGTGTAAAAATCATGATTTAGTCAGGATTTCTGTGTGTAAATATCATCATTTAGTCAGTTTTCTGTAGGTAAATATCATTATGTTAACTGGCTTCCTGTTCGTAATATATATCTTGTATTCATGTTATCTGTCACAAATAATTTGGGCAGGTTTTTGCAAGTGACCAGTTAGCACTTCGTAGGTGATGTGATCAACATCACGGCGGCCGCCTTTGCTTCCCATGACTATACCTGGTACCCACCTAAAGCTGGGTCGACAAGGTCATTTTTGAAAGGGAAAAAAACCCCAGCTCCGTCAGTACCCATACCCACGTCCTTCTGATCCGAAGGCGAGCGTCTGGTCGCTATACTACAGCAGCTTACCAAGGACGTATACGAATGTCTAAAATTAAAACATGTATGTGTTTCCAACGGTTGCTAACTCCCGTAGTACGAGGAAGCGACGCCAGGTTCTCACCAGGAGGCAGGACGGCGCCAGAGATGGCGCCCTAATGGGATCTGTTGGTGCAGGCTAGTGTCTGTTAGAAGTTTAAACTTCATTGCCAAAGAGTTTCTTGGCTAATTATGGATCCGCCAGCGTGGCGGTTGGTCAGTGCTTTAGAGACAGATACTTATGTTTCGGGTATCGGCCAAGACGGTCGGGAAACACACGTGTGAACACATGTAAAGACACGGTCAAACTCTTTTGATCGGCCCCACCCACTTCGCCTCCAGGCGTGTCTCTACCATTCAGGTTTAAAGTACACACATCAAACGTCCAGACTTGCCGACGTCTAGGATAATAATTGACCAGTGACAAGTATTTTTTGACGGTGTGTCGAAACGACAACTGGGGGGCTAAAGAGAGTACAAGGAAAGATAACAGGAGAAGATCGTGGCGCACTAGAACAAACAACTTGAACAGCTACATCCCTACTTTCCATGTTAACAGTGGATAAAGGATTTCCGCCTGAAGGAGTATCAGACAATCCTGGACACCCTGATCAATGCTAATCAACGTCATTTTATGTCGGCGGTGATCCAAGGAAGTGTGACCTAAGTGGGTTACGATCTAGTGTCAGAATGACCACTTTGAGAACACATCAGAGAGTAATCATCCGACCATGCAAAATCAACAACCAAGATTTGTGGCTTAACTTCACTTGAAATATTTCACGGGGTTACAGGATAGATAGAACTGCCAGTATCAAAGGATTCTCCCAGAAAGTAACATTTTCAGTTGGATTAATCACTTGACAGAGGCAAGGACTTATAAATAGTGTTCTCTGCGTTTCATTTGATAATGTTGTGGAAAGAGTATTTACTTGAGACATTGATCTCAGGCTTTAGACCACACTAAATCTATTCGAAGAGTCACGATTGGGCAAGGCGAATAACAGGATTACAATGTGATAGTGGTCACATTAAATTGTGGAAAGTCATAGTCACAGATAATTTCGTGAACAGTTGAACTGGATGTGATCAGTCAGGTGGGTGACTACGTGGATAGACACATTGAGCGTCAGTGGTCACGTTGAGCTACACAAGTAAAAGGTGCCTTCTCCGTGGCTTCAGGCGTATAGGGCTAGATCTATATTTATAGACCGATCGGCACTTGTCGGGTGGGGTGGTTAACATCTCACACCTGCAGCTTCTACTTCCCAGGACTGATCTGGCACTCATTTTAAGGCTGGGTCAACCTGGGAGCCAAGATCTTTAATTTTTTCAAGTCCGGCTCTGTAAGGACCCGAACCAACGACCTTCCAACCGAGGTCGAACGTCAAGGCGCTACACAACGGTGACTACACAAGTAGGCATACATAAACAAGATTCCCTGTGTGGGTTTTGGATCTCCGTTATGAGGAAAACAAGAGTAGACCCACTGCCTTTCCAACAAGCATGTCGTAAGAGTCGACTAACTAGGAGCTTCCTTCGAAGTCAATGCATACATATATAATAATTAACGTGACTGGTGTCTACGATCCACTGAATTAAATCAGCAGTCTGCATACAAACAATTCAGATCTGTAAAACGTATGTGCTCGCAATACTCAGGTTCTGGACTAAAGTCCGAAGGTAGAAGAAGCACCAGAATTTGCGCTGAAGTCTACAGATAGTGAACGTGAAGAAGACAGAAGCAGATCAAAAAGGCGCACAAAGCAGATACTGGTTTTGGAGTATCCTGTTTTAGGCCTTGGAATATTGTATAGTGTTTACAAGGATTTTAAGTTTGGATCAGTCACAGTTGCGATGGTTTTGACGTATATGCAGACTGGGAGAAAATCGGCCACCATGGCAGGCATAGGGAGCCAAGAACCAGAGAATCAGCCAACCAGGACGACCCAGGGAAAGACAACAGGGAAGACAACGTCCGACAGTCCCTGGCTAAAAAAACGACTGGAATGAAACAAAGTCAAAAAGTAAATAGCCGATAAAAAGGTCTGGTGATCTCTCTGGCAAACCTCTACATCCCAAGGTAGAAAAGAATCGACTAAGTAAGTACGTAAGTACACAGGGAGGTAAGGTTTCATTTCTTATCTCGTCTGCTTCTGCCAAGACAAGTTCCCCCTGACTTCTACTTGTATAAAGGATAAAGGTCAGAGGTTCGACTTCATTGCACTGGGTCTTATCCCATAATGCCCCGTCTCTCTTCACAGAGCAGCTAGCCGCCTGCTTAGATCGTCACACAAAGCACATATTGCGTAGCTTCGGAGAGAGTCGTTATGTACCGCTGTGACAGTTACACACGTAAAGGTCTAGGCAAACGTCTTGACCGCTTTGCCACAGAGACTTATGAAATAAGTTTGAGCAGAACAATGTCGTTCGCAGACGATATCCTTGTTTACCGATTAAAAAAAAAAAAAAACAGCAAGGATAAAATTACAACAACGCTACAACGTGAATTAGATTGACTCAGTGAGTGTTGCCAGGAATCAAGGGCACTAGTAAACCTGGATAAGGTTTCCTTAACATGGTTCTCCGTGAACACTCACATTGTCGATATTCCTACGCTAGTCATGTGCATGTGCGGTATGAAGACCGAGATAACGAACACAATGACATACCTTGGCATAACTTTCGACAGACACCTGGCATTCAAAAATCAAGTAGACAATATCATAGTTAAAGCCAGAAAAGGTCTGACGGTGCTGAAGTCAATGGCATACTCCGACACTGAACAACGATTACTGTTCCAGCTTTATCGGGGACTAGTATTAGGTGTTATAAACTACGGTCTGGGCCTCCTCACTGTCAGCAGAACCCAGCTAGAAAGACTGGACCAGGTACAAAATTAGGCCATGAGACTCACACTCGGCTGCACAAAAGACACCTCGTGCCATGCCATGCGGTATGTCCTGGGTTTACAAACGATGGCCACCAGATATAAAGTGGCGCAGTTGAAAGCGCACATGAAGATATCAGCAGATGTCAACAGCTCACTGCCCAACACTAT
Organism: Candidula unifasciata; assembly: GCA_905116865.2. NCBI lineage: Eukaryota > Metazoa > Mollusca > Gastropoda > Stylommatophora > Geomitridae > Candidula > Candidula unifasciata. The sequence continues at coordinate 187,282 of CAJHNH020001046.1, forward strand.
CATAGATTGAAAGAGATGCGTCTCAAAAGAGGCTCATCTTTGATGGGCGAGACAGAAAATCTAATCAAGCCAGTATGTGGCCTAGAAGAGATCAGACAAGTAAAAGAATGGACGGATGCACCAGCAGACATGCATGATTTGCCTAAGGTTGTCATAACACTGGGGAGGTACTGCAGGAGTCAGATACCTACCGCTGTGGACGCCGAGGTCAGGGCACTGATTGATCTGTATTGGCGCACAGAAGACGTCGTTTTTTACACAGATGGGTCCGTAAAACGCGGATCAGGATCAGCATGGGCATATACAAAGAATGGGGAAAGCAATAAATGAAATAGAGTGGTGCTTACTAGACAACTACTATGTCAATCATTAGAATTATGATAACTGCTGCTTCCGGAGCACTCGTATGGGTAGCAGAACAAACACCACACATGGGGTAATTGTTTCATTCTCTATGAACATGCTGCAGAAAATCCCTGCAGGGAGGCCGAATGAGTAGAAGGCATTCGAAAGTCGCAGTTAACCTACATCATGTAGATCTACACACCTGGTCACGCAGGATTACATGGTAATCAGCTGGCGAGTAAGGCACCAAAGCAGACGAAAAGCAGCATGGACGGAGCTGATATCATCAGCGTAGTATGGACCAGGTTGGAGGATAACGGCGAATCTTTGACGCTAACACGACTGCGCAACCGATGAGTTTAGCTTGGTAAAGCACGTTTATGAGAACAATCAGTAGAGAAACTTTGGAGTGGCTGCTGCATCTGAGGACTGAGCACGGATACCCAGTGTGCAAAGACGTTGACTGTGATAACGTAAATGACTTATGAAATAATTAATTTAGCTTTGCACCAAAAACTATAATACCTGAAATCCATGTATATATATATATATATATATATATATATATATATATATATATATATATATATATATATATATATATATATATATATATATATATATATATATATATATACAGTGCGGACCAGAAAAGGAGAACTCACCAAGGACACAAGAAATAGTTCGTCTTATCAGAAACTTCTCTTATCCAAATATCAATAGCCTTTCAGATTTCCAAGACAATTTCTCAATACAAAGTGTCAGCACATATTATTTTCGTCTTTCACAGTGTCAGGAATCGTCTGTGTTTGTGTGTGTCTGTGAGAGAGGGGAGGGATAAAGGTAAGCACATGTTAAGACAGTCATCCTGTTCAATCTCTAATAGTTACAGGCCCATCTCCTCCTCCATTGCTTCGTGCTCCAGTGGGCTGTAAATATTTTGGCAAACGGTCAAAGTTTTAAAGTTGTGGGTCTGAAGCACAATCTATTTTCTTGTGACGTGGTTTTATGACTCTTTTGTACGCAGTATCAGCACTTGTTTTAAATCCTAATATCTTTCGTGGCTATTGTAGTAGACACTTTGAAGCGGGTACTTCCCCTGTTTAGAGAGGGAGGGGTGGGGGGAGCCCAGGCTGTGATAGAGTTAAGAGTATATTGTAAATTGTCATGATGTTATATTACCCACCATCTGTATTTTCTTGTCATATTAATAAACTAGCCGAAACTCATTACTTGTGTTTTCAAGTCACTTGTGTTTTTTGTTTAAATTGCTAGTGTTTTCGGATGTTTTACACTTGTGTTTGTGATGTTTTATTGTCCTAATATATTTGTAATGTTGTAGACTACAGTTAAAAATGGAATAAGGTTATCATAGAAATATAAAATATGTTTTTAAACGTGAGAAAAACTGGAAAGATGATCAGAATGTGATGAAAGTGAAGCCATTTGGGAAATATTTCTTGATATTAACATCACCAGTTCTCAAGAAGCCAACAAGTCTTGAGGAGTGGGAAACATGCCCATGAAAAAACACGTGTTGTTTCAAAAGCCTGCAGAGCGGACTTAGAAAGCAATTGATATTACTAATGTAGCTAAATGGAGCTGAACAAAGCGGTTGCAACTTGGAGCAAACCCTGGGGCGTAGCAATGTTGAAAAGTGGCGAAAGGATGGGGGGGGGGGGGGTGAAAAGCCGTCCTGAATGTTGGAAGAGTCAAGCAATTTGAAAGAACCTCGTGGATATAATCAGGATTACATGCACATTCGTTTTAGTTGTATGGTTAACAGATTTTCCGAACAGGAACTAGAGTGAGTTCTTTTTTTCTTCCCAAAAAAATGTCAGTTCTCCTAGCTCTTCTTCCACACCAGCCCAACTACGCCAACGATTTTTCCGGTAAAATAATTGGAACCCATAGGAGAAGACATTTGCTGGAATGTTGAAACAAGAAGTCGTTAAAGCGAGATTGTCTCTAGTACCGTGACGACATGAACAAATCATTCAACCAAAACCAAGAACACAAAATGGATGGTTAAACCGTAGCGTCCACTTATATATGAATATACATGTAGAGCCTGGAACAACAATAAGGCAAAGCACTGTAATGCAAGGCTGTCAACCAGCCATTTATTTCAGTTTATGTTCAAGCAGCTGATAAGTGGAAACGTGTATGGCTTAGGCGTTACGACCATGCTTTATAATTCCAAGATACCCTGTTCTGTTTCAGCTGCGGGCGATTTGACCGCAGACGCTGTGGGTAGATTTCGACAGTAGTATCGCGGTGCCCCCTGTTCAAGACAGCAGTGGCAAACTATTGAACGTTAATTGCCTAGTAAAACCAAACAGCCAAGAAAAATATGGGCTAAGTTCCGCAAAGTCATTTAAAGTATGTGAAAGTAACTTTTCAATTTTTCCATAACTGGGATGCCGGTATTTCTGTCCTCCATTCTGCTCATCAGTGGAACCTCGCTTAACGAGCATAATTCGTTCCAGAATCATACTCGTTAAGCGAAACACTCGTTATGCGAAACAATTTTTCTCATATAAATTAATGTAAAACAAAAAACGATAATGCGTTCCATGTCTAATAAAATACTTACTTACTTATGTATAACGTTTATTCAAAGAAAATTATATGCATATTGTTAAGGAGAGCGAAACAACTTTATCTTTTCTTCAAACGCGGAACGAACTCACATGGAATGCGAATTTGATTTGCAATTTGATTGGCGAAAATGCGACACGGCATTATCATTAAATAAATTTGCAGCGCACATAGCCACTTCCTTATTAAGGTGATGCTTCTCAATGTAAGATGCAACAATTTCCCATGCTTTTAGCATTTCTTTTATTTCGCCAGATGATTGTTGCTTTTCTGTTACCTTTTCATCCTACTCTGACAAACTTTCCTCCAAAACATCTTGCTGTGAAACACAATGCAACTCCATGAGCTCTTCGGTGGTCAGCTCTTGGCTGTGCTTTTCCGAAAACTCTTCGATATCACTGTTATTCACCTACAATCCCATGATAGTGGCCAAAGACACAATCTCGTTGACTACAGGTTCCACAGGTAATGTCTCGAGCCTCTCAAAGTCACAAGTCTACAATGCTCTCCGGCCAAAGCTTCTTCCAAGCAGAAGTTAGGATTCTCTTGGTAACCCCTTCCCCCGCATTGTCGATCATTTTAAGGTAATCAAAGATGTGGAAGTGATTCTTCCGAAACTATTTGAGAGTGAGGTTGGTCCCTTCAGTCATCTGAAAACAATGCTCGAAGAGTGCTTTGATGTAGAGCTTCTTAAAGTTAAAAAAATAACTTGCTGGTCCATTGGCTGGAGTAAGTAAGTGATGTAGGGAGGCAGAAACTGGATCTTGATGAACTAAAATTCCTCGGGGAGGTCATCTTGTAGGCCTAGAGGATTCATGTACATATATCACAATATAACACAAGTTTGAGAAAATGTGTGATCACAAGCGACACTACGATGCTACCGGAACAAGTGCTAAACACAGATTGATGTAACATGCGCACAATCCGGGACTTTCCCTCTCTTCGCCACTCGTTATGCGAAACGTCGCTCGTTAAGCATATACATATTTTTGCAGACGATGCGGCCCCACGATGGGTGCTGTGGTCAGGATCAAGCCGCCGTCTTTATTTGAAAGCACGTTACCTTGTACCCATTATACGCTTCGTGGCCAGTTGAATTTTACATTTGCTCTTTTTTTTTTTTTTTTTAGATACAATAATTCCGACTTGATTCAGATTCGAACCGCTATCTGAGGTGGAGCGGAGCGTCTAGCATATGGGTAGGCAACCTGTTTTGGTCCACGGGACATATTTAGAACTGCCAACTACCGGTTGTAGGTTATTTTATGGAAAATTCATTCTAAACTTAACATCTAGGTCTCCTTGTAACAACATATGTTTGGGATAATCTAAGATTTTAACCCCTAGCTACGCCTCACACACCAATGGCTAGGCTATATAATTATTTTACTCTAGCTCTGCGGTGTGGGATGCAACTTTTTGTTATTTGAAACCCCACCATGACTTCTGCCGGGCGCCCTGAATATAGCCAGGGCATAGATATGGCCTAGGATCTCAGCCTAACGGCTGAGAGGGGGCTCTGGGACCTCTTCACGGGTGATCCTCATCCGCATGGTGGCACTTTGTGTCACCGGGTGTTTATCGCTTGTATGATGTTTTGGTGGGGCAAAAAGTAAATCAGTCAGTTAGCCTCGCGGGTCAGCAAAAAATTACTAGGAGAGCCAAGTGGGGCCCGCAGGCTATAGCTTGCCCACTCATGGTCTTGCAGCTGCAGGTTGGTAGAGGATATTGTTCGAATTCTGTGGCTGACGTTTTTTATTGAATCAATAGCTACTTTATTTTTAATTCATCCCAAACAAAGGAAATCCTGGAGTTCCGGGAAAAGTCCAATATTGTGAGGGTGTTATGGGTTGGGGTTAGGGTTATAGTTAGGGTTTGTTGGGATTTTTTGTAACACCATCCGCCTCAGAGATACCAACTAACCCTAACTCCAATCCATAATCTTTGGATCCAACATATCCAATTTTAGCAAACTACTTTGCCAGTCGCCTTTTTCGACATACATGTTTGAGGGCAGTGGGTCTATTATTCCCCCCCCCCCACCTCCCCCACCCCTCTCAAAAATAATAATGTGGCCCCCAGAACCCCCGCGTGTGCAATAAAAGTGATCCTTTGCTAAAACCAAAAGACCTAATCCCACCCCACCCCTCCCAACCCCAGTTACCCACACACATCGTTCACACAGTCATTGTACCTTAATCACACAATTTGTAATGTTCTCTTTGTTACGTTTTCTGTGACACTTATCGTGTTCTCTAATCTCCCCCTACACACATTCTCTCAGTCACTCACTCCGGTACCAGGTCTGTTGTTCGCCCCCAATCTTACAATGGTTATCAGGCTTATTTTCTGTACGCCCAGGCTGCCGCGTTATCTGACACACGTCTTGTTTCTTTTTTCCACTTCATCGCACTTCTTTACCCTCTACTGTGGTTATCTCGGTTTGTCAGTATGTCACTTTATCCTTCTCGTTCCTTCATTGCTTTCTTTCCTATTTTCTGCTGTTCTTTGTTTATTTTGGTCTTCTTTGTTGTAATTATCTCTGGAACGACGTTTGTGTATCGAGCTCGATGTGCCACATACGCACTGCAAAATTCAAAAAAACTCATTGTTCTCGGCTTAGTTTATACCTATATTTTACCTGTGTGTTTTTGTTTCTGTATTTATATTGCATTAACTTCGAATCTCACAGTACCTGTTGCATAGTCACCATTTTCGTCTTGTCCCTGTTCGAGAACATCAAGTAATAAGTGCAGCAGGAGCAGATCAAGCCTGAGCGTCATGAACTCAGGTGGTCCTACTCTCTGAAATTGTCTAGGAGCCCGTGGGCCGAAACGATTGTGGACGAAGGATCACTTCTACTGATGACTGGTAGACTCCTGCTGTACATGCTTCCCTGTGGAGTTTCTTCTGATTGCATGTGCCTTATAGGTTTGAAATAAAAGTAGACGAGATGTTTATTAGCTCAACCCTCTTGAAAATGTTATAGGGGAGTGACTCTTAAGGCGCGCAGACATTTATTAAAAAAAAACGTTGTAATAATAACAGGTTTAGTTTGAAACGATGGATCAACATCATGGCACCTAACAGTTTTCTGATCCTTGCTGGGCAAAACTTGAAGTTTGGTACCTGGCCTGATGTTTTAATGCATTACAGTTTTCTCTCTCTACTTAACAATATAAAGAGGTAAAAAAATCACTCTTCTCTGAAGACTTTAACAATACATGTATTTAGGAAATCAAAGTTATTGCTCCGGGACATTAATTGCACCAAATGGAAACCGCAAACTAAAAAGGGGGAGGGGGGGGGGGGTACAGCAATTATGCAATTAACAAAGAAGTTCAATTATGATTAAACATAAGGTAGGCTGTATGTATATATATATATATATATATATATATATATATATATATATATATATATATATATATATATGACTGTGAAAGTCTCTCTCTCTCTCTCTCTCTCTCTCTCTCTCTCTCTCTCTCTCTCTCTCTTTCTCTGCCTGTGTGTGTGTGCGTGTCTGTTGTAAAGACGTTTCAGCGGGTTTGTTGTTATTTTTTTTTTTTTTAATTAAAAACTAAACATTTAGTACCTTATGGTGTGGTTTGATACCTTTTCAACAAACTATTTGGTACTCTTCCCCAATAATTTCAGCAACCCTGTCCATAACCCGTCGACATAATGCACGTCAGATTCCTAGCATTTCTCATCCCTGCTGAGATACCTGCGATAGGACTAGGTTCTGATTGTGTTATTGCTGATACAATTGTGATACATTTGTAAATAATGACGAGGATGCATTATCTGAAAGGATTGTATGAACCAGAAGATACAGTTTTGAGTCTGCTTTTCTTTTTCTGTTGTGTTGCATGCTCTCGTCTAACGATGTTCGTTTTTAGTTGTATTTGATCAGCGTGCGATACGCTGATAAGAAAAATAAATAGGTGTTCGGAGCGCAAAAAGCAATGATCTTTTTCTCTCTCTCCTGCCCCTCCTCCTCCTCCTCTTCTTCTTCTTCTTCTTTTTCTTCTTCTTCTTCTTCTTCTTCTTTTTCTTCTTCTTCTTCTTCTTCTTTCTTCTTCTTCTTCTTCTTCTTCTTCTTCTTCTTCTTCTTCTTCTTCTTCTTCTTCTTCTTCTTCTTCTTCTTCTTCTTCTTCTTTTTTTTTCTTCTTCTTCTTCTTCTTTTTCTCTTTTTTCTTCTTCTTTCTTCTTCTTCTTCTTCTTCTTCTTCTTCTCTTCTTCTTCTTCTTCTTCTTCTTCTTCTTCTTCTTCTTCTTCTTCTTCTTCTTCTTCTTCTTCTTCTTCTTCTTCTTCTCTTTTCTTCTTCTTCTTCTCCTCCTTCTCCTTGTTGTTGGTCCTTTTCTGGACTTCGTTACCTCCCGCACATTACGTTTCTGGCCGGGTGTTTTGTTCGTTGACAAAGACTGATTGGAAATGCGCTGACGTAAATTTTTTGTCTTTGTTGACATCTCTAGCCATGTCATATCTTACTTACATTTGTCTTCGGAGAGATTCTGAGCGTAGTGAGATTAATTTATCGTAATAGTAGTGTCAAAACAGCTGTGCTAATCACACAGCTGTGTCTCCTGCCAGTTTACAATGACATTTCTACAAATGAAATGAACTCTAAAATAATGACAGTTAGACGTAGACAATCAATGTCTTCTTAACATGTTATGAGAAGGAATGGAGTCGAGAACTCTATAACAACTGGCAGGATTGATGGAAACAGAGCAAGAGGAAGGCAAAGAAATGAATACCCGGATAGCCCGATGGATGGGTCGAGACAAAAAACATTGAACTGATCTATGATTCTGGTGATCGTTTGAGATGGCGACACATGACAGCTACGCCAGGGGTATGCAACTGGCGGCCAGAGGGCCAAACATGGCCCACTTGGGCCTAGAAAGTGGCCCACGGATCACCTGCCAATTGTATTGCATCCATGATCTTTCTATGCTCTTAAGCTTCTGGCCCACGACGATCCCTATTTGCTAGCATTCTGACCCCTGCCTATATTTAGTTGAATAGCCCTGGCCAACGCTTACCAGCACGGTACATGATGATGATGAATAGCTTGCATTGCCTTTCCATGACCTACTTTAGATTGAAAGTAGGTCATGGCCTTTTCCGGTTGTTCCAGTTTGGCCTTGTGATTACAATTTCAACTACGGATATCTTTCTGGCTGGCGTTTCAAAGGCTAAATCCCTCCTTACACCCATGCATATATGCAACATTTTATCAATTGTCTGGTCATCGTTTCATCTTTCTGTAGCCTCTTATTTTGACTTGTTCTTCTGCGTTCGCCCTTGAAATGGTCGTTGGTGCGTTGTGTTGTAGTTTACTGCTAGGCTAAGATATTTGCGCACTGTGCGCTTCTAGCAAACGGTTAATAAGTCTCCTATTATGACATGCAAGATAAAGTAATGGAGCCATGGAGTCGGGAGCGTGGAATATGTCTGCCTTCTCACATGTCTATTTGTAAGCCATGTTCGACCTTGTTAAGAAGATTTAAATTGGGGTCGTTAGTTTTGTACAGATATTTGTTATAAATATATAACTGTATTCGAGATACATGTTTCGTTGTTCTTTGTGTAAATAATAGATATAAACGTGCGAATGGATGACGTTTAACCCCACCAAGACCGCACAACGAGCCACCAACATTTGATGACAGGATATGCCACCATTCGGATAAGGATCACCAGGGCAGAAACTCTCTTCTACCGTTGGGTTATATCAGGGCCCCGCGACTACAAATGGAGTGGAGCTTTAAAAAAAAAATTGCTTCACATATTGGGGGCGATATTAGCACAAACCGTATACATGTTCCTATCAGTTTATAAAACAACTGGCAATCTAGTCAGTAAATCTGTGAGAAAATTGTCTGATAAATATTTCTTCCCAAACATTTGCAAAAGTAATCCATCTCCTAGCAAGCAGTCAAAATTCAGTAATTATATCAGACTCCAGGAACATGTTTAAGAAAATCGCAACAGGTCGGATACGCTCTGAATGGATAGAAAGCATTCAAAAATGGCATTCAACCTTCCTCGCCTGGATCTATATGTCTGGTCTGGAAGTAAAGATCAGCAAAGCCAAGCATAAGAATTCTTGTTAATCAACATAGGACTGGCACTATTAACCGCGCGACGCTGATGAATATGTTGAGAGGAGGCATGAGCACCTATGGATGTGCCGGAGTGCTGGGAAGATAATCTAACTCATAGCCTCTGGTCATGCCGGCGGAAAATATAATAAGTAGGCAGACAAACTGTCAAGCAGTGTTCCAGTGCATGCGGGAGGGGGTATGGGCAGAGCGGATATCATCAATGCTGCATGGACTGACTGACTGATTTACTTACTTGATCGTTCCTCTTTTACCTTGGGGTGTAGAGGTTTGCCAGAGAAATCGCCAGACTTCTCTATCTGTAATGTTCTTTCTGACTTTGTTCCATTCCAGTCTTCTGGCTATACGGATTGAGCTAGTGGATAATAACGAATCTCTGACGCTCATACGACTGCGTAACCTGGGAGTAAAGCACGATGAAGCGCGTAGAGGCCGAGATAGGAAACATTAAAAACTAATTCCTCATAGGAACATTTAGCAGAGGTGCCTTTGAGTGGCTGCTGCATCGGCGGACACAGCAGGCATGGGAATGCCTAATGTGCAGTGACACTCTATATTACTCTTCGGTGTCTACAGCAACGTTCACACGGTTAAATGTGCCGCCCTGCCCAACAGGTTATGAGAACTGTCAAAAATGTTCTCAGATGCGTCACGAACACGTGTCACAGATCATCGCATGTTTGCATAATACCACACCAAACAATGTTTAGTGGGCGCCAGAAACAATGGGTGTACTGCACACGTTGAATCTCCCAGTGGTAATTGTTGTCACAACTAACTTGTGCTGGTGCCAGTCTAAAGTCTGTCACATAACGGCGGGGAAGCAGGACGTCATGTGAGGTGACCAATGGGACAGCACTGATGGGAGTGGCGGTGGGCCCGTCAAGGGTCTGTGATGGAACTTGAGACCAACTCTTTATATTTGAACCAAGAGACACACTGACACATAGACAGGTCCGCATACACACACACACACACTCACACACAAATACAAAACACACACACACATACCAGTGTACTAACTGTAGCGTTGTGGGAACCCAGAGCTCAGTCCGCTTACCTCATCATATGAATGATGTAGACAGGCGCGGGAAAAAACAAAACAAAATACACAGGATGGTGTAAGGGGAGGGGACAATAAACCCATAAAATATGAAACATTATGGATAAGGACACTGACAGTGCCCTCCCCTGTCCCCCAATTCGAGGGGGCATTCAGTGCCCCTTCCCCAGAGGGCGCTGACAGTGTCCCCAACCACACTCTCTTCAGCATCTAGGTAAAACTGGCTGGTGGTCTCCTATGTAGGTTCTCTTCTAGAAAAAAAAAATCACCACGCTCAGCCAGTATAACCAAAGGGGCAGCTTTAGGTTATGATTGTGACTAGATTCTGTGTGCCATATAAAATGGCTTAGCATTGCCCACCACCAAGAGCGCTGAAAAGAACTCCTGCAGTGTGATGCGATCCAAGGAGACAGACCCAAATAGTCCCGACAGTAATAACAGTTCACTACTGGTGAGCCAATGGGCGATACGGTCACCGATAGGGTGATGGTCTGAGACCCCATTCCTAAAAAAGAGGGGTGTACCTAAACCAGACTGCCACCACCTTATACATATGTTAGGCAAATCATTAGGTGGGCTCTCATGTTCTTGCCTCCCTCCCCTTTCCCCAAACTGAACAAAGGAAATCGTGGGGAAGGGGCGGAAAGCTCTTTACCTAATAATTTTGTATTGGAGCTAACATTCCTTCTTTAACTTACTTACATAGTCGTTCCTCTTCTACCTGGGGGGGGGGGGGGGAGGTTTAGGGGAGACTGAGCTAAATAAAAGAAACCCGGTTCCCCTTTTGACTCGTTCATTCCCAAAAATCGCTCAGTGCGTTTATTAGTAATTCCATAACCTTTACCTGAACCCGCGCGCCGAGCTAGTGCTTACATACATCCACGCTATCGCTAGTGTTTCGTTAACTCTTATCTGACCATTAGAATTACTACTGTAATTCATTCATAGGGAACACTTTTTAGTTTCAGTTCGTAATAGTTTGGACAGAACAGGTTAAAGAACAATTGCGTTTAGTTGGGACTTGAAGAGTTAAATGCCAACACCTCCTCCCCCCTTCCCAGTTGGGACTTAAAGAATAAAATGCCAACACCTACTCCCCCATCCCCCTCTTTGCCCCCCCCCCCCTTCCCCCACAAACCTGCAGTTATGATTCAGTCCCTAGCGTCGTTGTTCGCAACCCCCTCCCCCTTTGTGTATGTGTGTGTGTTGTTGCCACCATAACATAACTGATTTTGATAATTCACTGCGGGCTTAGTGTTCAGTGAAGGCGTTTCATAATGTCAATTAATTCAAGTACTAGGGTTCGAATTTCACGGTCGCCGGTTTATTGAAATAAAAACGCTCTTGTGGTTTTCGGACAGTGGTACGAGAATTTCACCGTGGCAGATAATGGGACTACACCAGGTGATGTTATCAAAGAGAGCAGTGGGTACGCTATGACCAATTTCTGCTGTAGAGATAGCAGACATTTTGTGTAAACACACAGCAGAAGCATAGACACACTCATAAACACAAACTGCAGCATTGAAAGATATAGAACCGAGCGAAAAGTATGTCAGTGAGCTTCACCATATAACAAATACAAACACAATGTGAACGTTGCGGCTATGGAGCCTTCTTCAGCACCTACATAGATTAGACAATACTACACAAATACACATTATCACTTATCTTCGTATCTCGTGGCAGCCAGGTCGATGTCAAGACAATACAAACAGAACTGTAGCATTGTGAGAACCTGGAAGGAAAAGGCAAGAAGAACACAGCTAACAATTGGGCAAAGAACGAGCTGTCGGACTCTAAGGAAGCCCAGAGACGGCGCAAATACTAAAACTTTAGTCACGAAAGTGACGCAAACAACCCAGACCACAAATATAGGCGGAGACTGTTAGCAGCTTCGGCTATCTAGCAGCAGTCTGAAACTGGTCGAACTGTTAATTTTCTTTTCTTGAAAGGAATCGAAATCGGAATTGTGAGAACCGGTAATTATTATTGGTTGCTGATTGAAATGTTTTTATAGACCTTCAGTTTAGGTTTTTGTTTCGGGTGAGGGGGAGGGGAGGGGAGAGGGTCCGTGTTGAAATATGTTAGTTGTTTGCCATGTGGTCTATCGCTGGTACACGACTTCCTCGCCGGTCGAGACAGTATATGGATCTGTTCTCTTCTTTGATCCTATCAGCAGCTCCTTGTCACAATTATAACCTAAAGCTCTCCCTTCGGGGATGCTGGTTGAATGTGAAGATGTGTTGGTCCCTAGCAAAGCACCATGTTGTTAGAGGTTTTAGGTTCAATAGGTGGGTGATGTGATCACCTGGAAGTCAAGGCCGTTTTTTTAGAAAAGCCCGGCTCCGTCATAAACCAACGACTTTCTTCCCAGTAGGCGAGAGTCTAGTCGTTACACCATGGCGGCTCCGAAAGATTTAGTGTAATAACAGTTCCCTACGCAATCTGTCCTTCGGTATTGTGAGTGTAGGTGCTACGGAGATCCCCGAAGGCCGTCGATGGAGCTACAGAATTCGTGCCTTGTGCAACTCTCTCGGCGAGAGACCAACTACTGATGGGAGAGAGAGATATGAGATTGCAAAGGGGGGGAGGGGGAGTTGCTGGAAATATGCCGGTGCAATCAAGTCGATCTTTCTAAATAAAAAATCAGTTTTGTCGACAGGAACAGAGTCTTTGTGATCCTTAGGAGTGTAGCTTGCTGCACACTTTTACCTTCTTTATTTATACCCTACATTTCTGAATAATATATAAATTACCATAAACTGTGTTGTACTTTCCCCCCGTCAAAGTGATAGGGAAGATTATAATATCCACACACGTGTTTACAAACATACAACTGCACGGAATTCACAACAATACACCGGTTTAGGGGGAAGCTCCACCACGAGAAAGATGGGAGAGAGCGAGAGAGAGATATCGCCCAGCATGCGAACGAGACACCACCTCACCGCCAGCCATGTCTCCTCTCTCTCTCTCTGATTGGCCGTCCTCCCTGGCGCAATAAGATTTTGGTGTTCCCCGCGCGCTCTTGGGTTTCTGTGATGTATTCAATATGAGAGGGGACATCGTTCACGGAGTACCTCAGCGTATTTTGAGTTAGTGTCTTTCACCTTGTTCTAGATAGTAGTCCAAAAAGTTGTAGAATCACTTGTATAGTTCACCAAGGAGTAGTAAACTATCTTCATTTTATTAAGGTTAAATTTACAGTTTAAATTTAACATTATAGTTTATTTTTGCAAAAAGTGGAGAGTAACTTATTGATAAAAGTTTATTATTATTATGCAAAAAGTGGAGAATAACTAACTTATTGATACAGTTTATTATTCCTTTTCAACTGTTTAACTTTTCATAAAACAGTGATTTCGCAGTCGGATAACTTTCTATAAACTTTGTATTAAATCTGCTTGTGACACGTTTTACCGGATTATGGTCGTTATTTTTTTTTTTTTTTTTTGAGACGAAAGGAATACTCAGCACGGATTAGGTCTTTGTGTTTAATTTGGTGGCCATTGAAGTCTTAGGCCCTTACAGGGCTCGGATTCATAACACCGGAAATCTCAGGCGAGGTTACCTGTTGCTGACGAGGAATTCGATAACAGGATTTATTGGCTTCTTGTTTTGCTTTGGAAGAAGACCTGCAGGTCACCCCATCGTCAGGTACAGTTGTGTAGTTGTTTATAAATGTCATTGGTTTTAGAACCAAGTTAAAACTTGTGTTTTATTGTTTTCATTTTGTACAGGATAGGCATACAAAAAATCTGCTGCCTGTGATTGTGCAGCAGAAAGACAGACCCCTGAGCACATACTGCAGTACTGCCCTTACCTCTCCCAGCAAAGACTGGATCTGGCTCAGGGGATCCACATTGCGAGAGAAGCTATGGGGGACCGGTGACGAGCATGAACGCACAATCCTATTTTTGACCCAGACGGGACTCAATGTGTAGCATGACTGATGTCGAACGCAGAAGAAGAAGAAGAATTTTGTTCCGTTCTGCCATTTTCATGTTGTCTCATGAATACAAGGAACACTCAAATGTTGAGAGGGGTCGTTGACAGTTGAAAGTTTGACTTAACGGAGAATTTTGTGAAGACAGACTTTCAATGAAAATATAATCAGAATAAAACACAAACAACGATAAGAGAACTATAGACAGGACATGGTAAACATGTGTAAAGATTTAGTGTAAATGACTCTTTTCTACGCGTTCGGGCATATAGAGCTAGAGAGATATATTTTATAGACCAATCGTCACTTAGTGGGTGATGTGATCACCTGGAAGCTAATGTAATTTTATAGGAAAAGTCCGGCTCCTTCAGAACCTTAACCAACGACCTTATTCTCAGCAGACAAGAGTCTAGCCACTACACCACGGCGGCTCCCAAAGATTTGATGTGCCAGATGTAAAAAAAAAAAGGACCTAAATTGATTAAATTGATCTAAGATTTTAAAAAAGTTGCGAAGTTCCTTACGAAATATCGGAACTCCCCCCCCCCACCCCGCCCCTTTTTTTCCCCCAGATGGGGTGAAATAACAGGAAAAAAAATCAAACTGAATAATTAAGTTAAATATTTACTAACGATCACGTGTTAATCTGGTTGGGGGGGAAAGGGATGGTTTGGGGGCGGGTTCCCAAGTATCTGACACTTTGACAGATTTCGGTAATTGTAGACAAATACAGGCCGCTAATAATTATGGTGCCTAAAAACGTTTACCTGGCGCCTGAAGTGGTAGGTATATTGTTGTCTCATCCGTGCCTCTCTTTGTCCGTAGACAGGCAAAACTTTTTTCTTTCTTTTTAGAAAAATTGTCAGGCTCGTGAATAAGAATAACCGGTTCTTGTAACGATTCAAAGCAGGCTACATTTCACTTGGTAGTAAAAAAAACACATAGAAAGTGTCCTAGTATGTAAACAAAAAATGCATCAAATAAACTTATGTTGATTTAGCATGGAGTCCATTTTTAGGCACATGCTCGTGGTTCTACACAAGCACTTCTGCTCCAAAACAAAGGATCATTCTCCCACCCCCACTCTAAAGCCTAAAAGGAATATATGGTACTCGCGTTTTTTTTTTTTTAGTAGAGAAGGAACTTGAATTATAGGGGTCACCGACACCTTGGCCATATTTACTTGCCAGAACCCCGTACTTGTTTTTGACTGGGCAGATCCGTTAGCAAAGTTATTTTTTATTACAAGAAATAATAACGACTGTGTTTGCAAATCAAAATCACAAAATTTATATAATTCTCTAAAATTCTCTAAGGCAGTAGTTGTTGATTTTACCAACTTATGACTAAACTACATTAGTTTTAACACCTATATGTGTTTTCTTATTTTTCCTGTCTATTTCTGAGAGCCGCCGTGGTGTTGTGGCTAGAGACTTGCCTACTGATCCTAAGGGTGGTGTGTTTTCAGATTCTGACAACCCCAAAATGGCCTTGGCTCCCAGGTCGACCCAGCCTTAAATGTGTCCCAGGTAAAGTCCTGGAAAGTGAAGGCGGCCGGTGTGATGTCGACCACATGCCCCACTTTTTAACGACTAGTGTAACCCTATGTGCCCAGTACGCCTGAAGAGGGGGAAAAGGGTCCTTTATATTTCTACCACACCTTAAATGATCTAAACTTTCCAACCAGCCATAGTCTTTATGTGCCGTATATCTCCCAAAGGAGTAAAACTGTTTTTCCCTTTGGATTGGGGGGGGGGGGGGGGTTAAATTATTTGGGGTGTAACTGGTTCTGTTAGCGTGTCGACTCTTGTTGGTTACTGAGGAATGAGACGGAGCACGCGGGGAAACGTTCCGAGTGCGAGGGATGTGAATTCCGGATTCATTTATTCATTCATAAATCTATTTTCTCGGTGGACTATTTAATTTCAAATACGGCTCTGGTGGTTTTCAGACACAGTTCGAGAGTCGCAACATAGTGGAAGAGATAAGGGCCTCACGACTTCATATTCTCAAGACAGCAGTAGGTGCAATATTCATTGTCAAGACGGCACCTAATTTACTGCGTTTATTACAAATCTGTAGACGCTAATACATTTTAGACGTGCCTAGTTTATTTCTCCGGCGTCCCGTTTCTCATTACATTTACTGATGTACTCTGTTTCTTGCCAGGCATAGTTGTTACACGGTAGCTAATAGCGGCAATACAAGTCTCATTGTGTTTTAATATCCAAACATAACATTTAAATGTGCTTTTTAAACTGTGAAGCGCTTGTAGAAAGCGCACTTGAATTTCAGGGGTAAATGTTCTTATGTGGTCTCGCGGCATGGTGTTCGCCTCGAGTGCTAGAGGTTCCGGGTTCAATCCCCGGTAAGGGCTGGGATTTTTTACGTGAACTTGGATTTCTAGTAATTCCCCCTGGTCTCTGAGGTGTGAGATCCTCCCGTGTGCACTGTTGCGCACGTTAAAAATCCCTTGGCAGTTGGAAGTTGAAAAGAGTAGCCTAACGGCGCTGCCCGGGCAAAATTTGCAGTTAGTATTCTGCCTAAAGTATTTCACGATCCTCGCCCTTGCTGCAGAGCCTGTGCACTGTGCTGAGCTTCTTCGGACTCAGACTTGAATTAGAAGAACGAAGCACTTATGGGTTACTACCCGTGTGCCGTGATGTTGATCCGTTGTTCAAACCTTAAACCTCATTATGGTTGGCGCTGGTAGGCATATCTGTCCACAACCTTCTGTCTCGTTTACTTATAATCACTTCTGACACAGATTGACTTTTATGTCATGATGTCAAACTGCCTAGCATCTTGTTTGTCTCCCTCTGCCTCTCTGTTAGTGTCATATACAGTGTTGCTGTGAAACTGTTTATATAATGTTAGCTCCAGTTATTTATTGCTGTGTAAAATACCCAATTTATTGTGAAGTTTTCGCCTTTAAAATATGTCTATTCCGTCGTCCTGTTGTGGCATCACATAGGACTGACAACCATGTGCAATCCTTTGAATATCACGGATGGAATCGTCCTGCCAATTTCTCTGCCCACCATTTAATGTGTGTCTGTTTCTGCTTCCTATGTCTGCTTTATATTGCCATCTACTTTGTCATAGTTGTTTGTCTTACTAACTTATGACTAAACTGCATTAGTTTTAACACCTATATGTGTTCTTATTTTTCCTGTCTATTTCTGAGATACGCCATGGCGTTGTGGCTAGAGACTCGCCTACTGATCCTAAGGTGGTGTGTTGAGATCTGACAACCCCAAAAATACCTTGGCTCCCAGGTCGACCCAGCCTTAAATGGTAAAGTCCTGGAAAGTGAAGGCGGCCGGTGTGATGTCGACCACATGCCCCACTTTTAAACGACTAGTCTAACCCTATATGCCCAGTACGCCTGAAGAGGGGGGAGAAGGTCCTTTCTATTTCTGCCATACCTTAGGTGAACTTTCCAACCAGCCATAGTCTGTATATGCCTTATATCTTCTAAATGAGAATCGCTGCCATATATGTTGCTAATCCCCAAAGCTCTAGTGGTATCTTAGTATTATTCATCTACGCTTCTAATTCCGAATGTCTTTACAGGTCTCCTTTTCCCTCGTTTGTCCCCCGGGCTTCCGGAAATGATTGCATTGCAGCAAGCATCATTGTTGTATTGGTGTGGAGCTTTCGAGCAAACTACGAACGTCTTTGACAGCTGACGTACAACATTGTATTTAGGGACAATTCCCTGGGCCCTAGTATAAGAGGAAGAGGGGGAGGGTAAGAATAGACCCACTGCCTCATTCATAAGCATGTCGTAAAAGTGCTAAGGGATTCCTATGAAGTCGGTACATCTGCCTACGAGGCAAGGAACCACCAGTCAATATATAGATCAGCCCCTTCTGTCAAACAGATATACGCGCGAAAACTCATCGAAAAGGGTAAAGGTAAAGTCAGGAGATGTGAACCAGCGTCATTGCACACGGTTATAAACCATAAGTGCTCTGCCACCAGTACGACAACTGATAAGAAACTGTCCGCCAGTGTCGCCGTTCGCACGTAACTCTGTAGCTACAGCGACGTTCCTCCATTTACTTCAGAGTGTCAACACTGGCACCCATTTCCTAGTGGCTGGGTGAACCACAGGAGCCGCCCGGTTACGAACACCGACCGTGGGCTGCAGCGAGTCGCAGCTGGATTTCAAAGCGAGCTTCTTATCGACTGCGCTAACGCGAAAACAAGGCCAAAGTCCAGAAGTGGACAAATAACCACAACTTTCCTCCGTAATTTACAGCTGATCAGCGCAAAGAAGTATTTAGGAAATCAAGGACACTTTCTTTAAATTCACCGCCAGACAAAGAAAATTCATGGAGTGCGCTGTTAAATACCAACAGTTTACAGCGCACCCCCCCCCCCCCCCCCCCCCCCCCCCCCCATTTTTTTAAAACAAGAAATGTTATTGACAAGAGTAAGACAGAAAGAAAAGTCCCAAACATTATTTACAAGGACTCGGAGAAAAACATCTGCATAAATCAAAGTGGCAAGTAATATACAGTATAACAGATTATTAAGAGTACAAATGTACTCAATTTCAAAATCACTTCACCCCCCCCCCCCCACCACAAATTGTCTTGGGCTCCCTGGGTTCAAACACACTGTCCTGAAGATAATAAAACATCTCTACTGGCAAACGAAAAGGAACCGACGACCTTCTAAACTGTCAGACCACTTCGCCAGGGGAAACTCCCAAGTATTATATTATCTGTCAATAACGTTTACCGTAGTTCTGTTTCTGCAATTTTTTTCATTGTCAGTGAATTAGTCTGTATGGTTTACTTCGGTCCTGCCACCAACAGCGGCACCTCATCGTTCTGCCACGGCTGCACACATTGTGGTTTATTTATATCTGGGCTATCTTGTTTCAGTCTCGGTCGCCCCAAGTGTTCCGCCCTTGTGTTTTGTATTCTTTCGTTATCAAGATAGGTAAAGCTTGTAGCAAATCGTTTTCCACGTCTAGAGTCGTATTTAGTACATAGTTCTTCTTGTTTTTCTGTGTCTCCTTCTCCTCCTTCTTCGTCGCATTCAACGGCTGTAAACTCCTGCAGAACGTTCTAGTTTTTCGTCCACTTCCTGACTTTAGTCTCGTTGCAGAACCTTAGTATAGTTGCATTCACATCCGTTTTACAAATTTTTTTTTTTTTTTTTAATCTGGGTTTTTTGCGTCTCATGTAAATGCACTCCGACTTCGATCAATGTACCTGATTAGTCGACTTCTACGACATGCTTCATGTAGAGGCAGTGGGTTTATGGTTTTCCACAAAATAGGGATCCGGAATCCACAGATGGATGAAGTACATGGTTCTATCCTCGTCTATTAGGTCAAGGGTTCTATATGTGTGACATGGTCAATATGACGCTGGTTCTAAGAACATATCCAGGTAACCATATTGGACTGGATCAACGTCACGTCCTGTCTCTATTTTAGTGAAACACCACACCTCGAAAGAATTCGAACATATGACCATTAAACTGGCAGGAGGGTCACTGCTGTACTAATGATTCCCGTACTAAACTTAATATTCTGTCTTGGTTTTACTGCTTGTATCTGGCACTTTAGGTCACTAAGGACTGACAGTTGTGAGTCTGAGAAATTGATGCTGCATGGCTAGTGCCGTCGCCAAGAATTGTGCAGGTTAGGATTTGTTGTTCCGGACAGACATCATGTCTACACTTTACCGAGGGTTCCAAATCTGGGTCGCCTGTGTGAGAGCCCAGCGTCTATCCGCTCGGCGTAATGCTATGTGTTCTGTTATCCGCTCGGCGTAATGCTGTGTGTTCTGTTATCCGCTCGGCGTAATGCTGTGTGTTCTGTTATCCGCTCGGTGTAATGCTGTGTGTTCTGTTATCCGCTCGGTGTAATGCTGTGTGTTCTGTTATCCGCTCGGCGTAATGCTATGTGTTCTGTTATCCGCTCGGCGTAATGATGTGTGTTCTGTTATCCGCTCGGTGTAATGCTGTGTGTTCTGTTATCCGCTCGGTGTAATGCTATGTGTTCTGTTATCCGCTCGGCGTAATGCTGTGTGTTCTGTTATCCGCTCGGTGTAATGCTGTGTGTTCTGTTATCCGCTCGGCGTAATGCTATGTGTTATGTTATCCGCTCGGCGTAATGCTGTGTGTTCTGTTATCCGCTCGGCGTAATGCTGTGTGTTCTGTTATCCGCTCGGCGTAATGCTGTGTGTTCTGTTATCCGCTCGGCTAATGCTGTGTGTTCTATCTATCTATCTATCTATCTATCTATCTATCTATCTATCTATCTATCTATCTATCTATCTATCTATCTATCTATCTATCTATCTATCTATCTATCTATCTATCTATCTATCTATCTATCTATCTATCTATCTATCTATCTATCTATCTATCTATCTATCTATCTATCTATCTATCTATCTATCTATCTATCTATCTATCTATCTATCTATCTCTCTCTCTCTGTCTGTATGTCTGTCACATGCTATAGATGACAGAATGGAAAAGAGACAGAAACACTGAGTAGCTACTCCTCGTGAGATAATAGATGTCTTAGATATTGAAAGAGAAGATAAGGCAGATTGGCCGATCTATAAACTCTTTTTATGTTTCTGTAACCAGCGATGCAATGCAGATGTTGCACGATATGAAGGAGCCATAATACTACCCACAACAACGGCCGGGTGTTTGAAGTACTGTTTCATTGTGAAGTAGATAACAAAAAAAATGAAGGCTAGAAGACCATTCATTACGTTATTTTATTGGTGGAAAGAACTTTAGACTCCCTGTCATTAATAGATATTGCGCCTTTCAGAAAGTTAATAATACACACACCCATGAAATATGACGAAGTATACGGAATTCGGCTTGATTTAGCAAGTTTTTTAAGATAAATAATCATATGATTAATTCCCCGTGTGGGTTCCGAGGCCCTGTTATAGGGAAAACAAGAATAGACCCACTGCCTACCCAAAATCATGTCGTAAGAGTCGAGTAATTGGGGGCTTCCTTCAAAGCCGGAGTATATCTGCCTGAGAAGCAAGGAACCTGCAGCCTGGATACAAATAAGTCAACTCTGTAAAACGGATGCACACGCAACACTCAGGTTCTGGAACAGGACTGCAGTCCATAAGTGGATGAACAACTAGAACTTTTCGCCAGAGTTTCCAGCTAGTGAACGCGAAGAAGAAGAAGATATGATTAATCTACAACTTCCATGGGGATGTCTACAAAGTTTAAATGTAAGTAAAGGGCCCTTTTCCACGTCTTTCAGGCGTATTGGGTAAATAGGGCTAGACCTATATTTTATAGACCAACCGGCACATGGTGGGTGATGTGGTCAGCATCACGCCGGCCGTCTTTACTTTCCCAGGACTTTACCTGGCACGCAATCAAGGCCGCGTGGTCGTGGGAGCCAAAGTCATTTTAAAAAAAAACTGCCCTTATCAGGAACCGAACCCACGACCTCCGGATCAGCAGGCGAGCATGTAGCCGCTAGACAACGGTTAAATGACATTTTTTGTTTGTTTCGTAATTCCGACGTACCGCGATCAAAACATACGGCTCTGTGCGTGGATTGTTGTCATGGTACGGGGCGTGGCAGGTCGACACAGCCTAAAACGGCTACTAGGATGTATGTCCTGTCCTGTGGAAGTAAAGACGACCAGCGTTAGGCTGACCACATTACTCACCGAGTGCCGATTTGTGTGTAAAAGTGTGGCTGCATCCCCCATATGCCTGAGGCGCCTAAGGCGTGAAAAAAATGATCTTTACTTTTTTTAAAATAACTTTTACTTTTTATTTCTGTTATTTTTGATACTTCTACACACACACAAACACACACACACACATATATATATATATATTAGAGAGAGAGAGACAGAGAGAAAGAGAGAGAGTGAAATCATGATTAAGAACAGTGTGAATAATTAAACGGCAAGAATGGCTCTTGTCAATGCCGGATGTGCCAAAGGCGTGTCAAATGGTAGGACTTGATGTATACAAGACCGTGGCGTCATGCGAGATGACCTCCCTTGCCACATTCCTGTCACTAGGAAATACACTTCCTCTAATACGCCACTCCGTGTAGGTCTTTGAGGTTTGTATGATGTGGACAAATTATACATTACAAGCTGGCGGTAACTCTTCTGGACTATCGCCCCTGTTGCCTTCATGGATCTAATAAAGCACGCAATTCCATTTTCGTCGTAAAACAGCACCAGATTAAAACACAGAATACATATAGTTGTATACCAGTCACAAACTAACAACAAACATTTGTTGTTGGCTTCCGATTTAGCTTGGTAAGTTTGTGTTCAGTAGATGACCAGTTCTGTCTAGAGTTAAAGATTCAAGTCGAAAGGATCGACTTCATTGCACTGGGTTTTATGTCAAATGGCTTTGTAGCTCCAGTGACGATCCCCAGGAATCTCTGTAAATATGGTACTGGTGAATCGAACCTACGACCTTCAGAGCGCGTTAAAATGTTATCTGAACAAATGGACGCCCATACCATTGCCCAGTAGTACCCATAAAAAAGCCAATTTACTTCCAAATAGGTACCAGTGTATCAAACTTAATTGTGCAGTGTTTCTGCTCTTAAATTGAAGGTAGCTACCTCTTACCGACAACAGGTTTGTTGAGTATGACTGTGCTCAAGCTGATACTGACAATAAAATATAAGTAGAATATAGGTAACGGATTTTTTTTTCTATTGACATGAAACAAAGACAAGAGTCTGGAACGCTTTTCGCGCCTCTGGCTACAGAAGGCTGGGCTGGTCTTTAGCTGCATCAATCACCCCATGAGTTCTCTCCTTTCACGTTTTAAAGCAGTTGGTATTTGTATTATTATTGCTTGCCCAGCTAGTTGCTTTAAACTTTCCACATGCTTATTTGTCTTTCTTTATATGTATAGCCTCTTGTCTTCCCTCGGGCCTCATTTGTGGTATTCTGCGTCTGCTGTTGGTGTCCCGAGTAAATGTCATTTCTTCTCCCTTTGCCAGAGAGCCTTTTAGCACCAGCAAATACCTGGAAATATTTGTTCTTTTTTTTTCTTTCTTTCTGTCCATGATATTCTCAAAATCCTTTTATAAGGATCCACTTCTTATGCATCTGCAGCCTTCCGTCTTTTCCATTACCCTCCTTGCATGATTTGCATTAATTCAGAGGGATTTTAAAATAATAGGTTGAAAATAGGGACGACAGTAGGGAACTTTAATTTTAGACAACCTCATCTCGTCGTCTTTGAGATTAAATAGAGATATACCCAGAGCGTCCCACAGTATCGGGGAGTGTTGGCATTAGTAGTAGTCGCTCTTCATTTAACACTAGCCCTGTCCCCCCTCCCCCACGAAATGGGACTATTCAAGGAAATCCCTAGGAATTCCCTACGAAATTTTGAAGCTGACAAGATGGGGTCGTTTAAAATTAAAGTACCGACAACAGTTAATTTGTGTCTGTATAGAAATGACGAAATTTTTCTTGTTTTTGTTGTTAATAAAGACTGCGGTCGAAACTATCAGTTTACCCCCCGCCCTTTTGACCCACTCCACACACTTTCTTTAATGTGCTGTAATTCTGCTTTGAAATCGTAGGTAGCTAACCTAAAGCTGATCGTCAATCGGCAGATCCTCGCTCTATTCACGTAACGTCCTGTCCAAAGCCATCGTTCCGGCCCTCATGTGCTTTCAATACACCTACACCTGATACTTTTGTTTAAACTTGCTCATTTTGAAGAAGCATCCCGCGTCGCGATTCTTGTTATTATCTATTACGTCATAGCGACCAGTGGATATCCCCATTCAACCTGCATACCACAAAATAGACCCACACCTGCCTTTTACGGAACGTGTAATGATACTTCCCTTTTTTCTTGAACACCTTGTAAACATGTGGCCGGAGAAGCTTCAAACATGTGACCCCCCACTATCAGCGGTGAAGAAGTCTCTCGCCACTTTACCCATTGATATTTCGGACCCCAGACGGACTTCGTCACACGTGGGGTGTGAAATAAATTAGCGTATCTGCCCGTTTGATTGGAAGTGTGCGTTTTATGGATGCCGGACGTGTGGGAGTGGGCTTTCTTTCATCTGATCGTAAACTGTCGCCGGCGTCATTTAAGTGTTGGTAATGAGGCGTAAATAAAACACTTTCACCGCCTCTTTTGCAAATCTTCACCACGTGTTCATGGGGTATGATTTGCTAGCCTCTGTTACTTATAGCTATTGAAATTGAGCTTTCATTACCTACTTCATTATACACTCTCTTAGTAGTTCTTGATTCTGGACTGTTTTAGTAGATCCAGACGACTTTCTTTAAAGGTAGTAAAAACTTGTCAGAAGTTATCAGTGCAGTGCACGAACTCCGTAGCACCGGCGAAAATCCTGAAATACTTTTGGGTAGATTTTAAACTCCAAATTTTGCCTGGGTAGGGCCGTTAGGTTACTCTTTTCAATTTCCAGCTGCCCGGTGATTTTTTTACGCGCGCAACAATACACACGGGCGTCTGATCTTACTACACAGAGACCAGGGAAACTTAGTAGAAATCCAAGCTTTCACTGGGGGGCTTGCACCCGGAACCTTCAGAAATTGAGACAGACACCGTGTCTCGAGACTAAGAAGAACCAACAGTCTGTTAAAAAAAAATATGGTGGATTTTTAAAACTAATGTGCACACTAAAGTTCTCCTTCTACAAGACCGAGGTCCTGAAGTAAACAACCAGAAATGTTTGCCTGAATGTACAGGGTAAGAAACCATGAAAACGAAGTGTCTGAGAAAGACCGTAGGAGTGACCAGAAGATATGAAATCACGAATAAGGTCATACGAGATCAAATCTGCACAGACCTAATTCTAAATTACATAGAAAGACAGCAAATCAAATGATCTGCACATTTGGAAAGAATGCCTTCTGATGCTATACCATACAAGACATATGTCAAAAGAGAAGAGGGATGTAGAGCAAGAGGTAGACCAAGAACATATGGGAAGATAACATCAGAGAAACTGCACCATCACCGTGTGTGTATAATCGAGACAGCTAGAAGAGCACGAAGCCGGACGCTATATCTTAACAGTAAAAGAGGACTTAAAAAGGGGAAAGATACAAGCTGTTAACATCTGTATGTGATATCAAACGTCATATGTTATGACATTTGACGTCACTACACACAGGGTATTCCCATGCATGCTCAATCTTTCGAAGCAGCAACCACTCCAAGGCATCACTACTAATTATTCCCATGAAAGGTTGGTTATAGTGTCTCCTGTCCCGGCTTCTGGGGCGGCATCGACCTGCTTCACCATTATCATATTATCTCTGTGTTGACCAGGCAGCGTGTGATGAGATGGTCAGTACTGAAAGAGTTAATTTTATATCGTTTAAATGCTAGTCTCCTGATTTTATCATCATCATGTGCCTCGCCACACTACTTAGACGTTGACATCTTTCCAGAGATCTTTTTCTGGATGTTCCACATCAGTTGTCTTGGTGATATTCCGTTATCCAGTAGTCTTAGATCATCCATTACATCCAGTATAATCTCGTTTGGTCGGCCTCTATCTCTTTTACCGGCGTAGATTTTAGTCGCCACGCTGTTAGCCACAGTATTTTCTCATCACATTACTAAAAAAAAACTCCCGCTTCTTTGCCACAAATCATCTCAAAGAGGGTCGCGTTGCAGAGTTCTTTTCCCGAGGCTCAGAAGCTAAGCAGTTTGGTACTTGAACTTCACACAACCATAGACAGGCAAATGTTTATATATGTATGTATGTATGTATATATATATATATATATATATATATATATATATATATACATATATATTTTGCCATATCTATATATATGGGCTGGGGGGGGGGGTAATTTTCACTATTCGGATACACACAATAAGCGGGACCAACTATTCGGACCCCGAATACGAATAGTGTACAAAAGAGATCTTTAAAAAAAAAACACACACGTGCTATTCATAATGTCAAAATAATGCTGAACTTTTACTTACAAAAACAGTAGCACAGTAAAAGTCATCTTCTTCTAAAGCATTCGTGTTCCACGAAATTTTCTGCTATAGATATATATATCGTCTCCATTTATCTCTCTGGCTAGCCTTCTCTTCACAATTTGTGACAACAATTTTTGCAGGTTTGGCTGGACATTATCTCTCGAACTTTTGTGTGTGTGTCTGCCTCGTGGTCTACACCCATTTCTCGCTCAGATGTATACAGTTTTTACTTCTCTGTCATCTGACATTCCTTCAGTATGCCTCAACCATTTTAGTCTGTTAGTTCTCATGATACCAGTGATCAATGCTGATTTAAACAGATTATGTGTTACGTTGTTGCTTCTCACTCTCCATTCCCCGCTGTTTGGCTCCAAAGATTTGTCGTAAGACTGTTTTCGAAAGCCTTCAATAAGGCCTTATTTCTTTTATTTCTGCTTCAAGTTTCAGAGCCATATAAAACGACTGGTCTTATCAACGTTTTATATATTTTGATCTTGGTGTTGCGAGACAGACATTTTGACTTTAACAGATGTTGAAGGGCATAGTATACTTTATTTCTAGATTGTATTCTTTGTATTTCTTCTCTCAGCATGTTGGAGCAGTTGAAGTTTGCACCCAAGTACTGATATATGTTTCCGTTCGTTTGATTTTCATATTATCGACTGGATGTGGGTTTATATTCTTTCCATGGTTTCTCGTAATTCGTTTTGTAAACGTTTAAAAGCACTTGTTTTTCCTTCAATTATTTTAATAGAAATAATCCTAAGTATTATAACAGAGACCTAAACTCAACAGCTTGATGTTTGTCAGCTTTGATGCAGAATCGGTTTCAGGTTAATTCGTACTGCGCCACTTGGTAAAACAACAGTATTTCGGCCCCGAAGCGAAATGTTTCAGATAGGGTGGAAAAGTTTTCCAAAGTTATGAAGTTCTGCCGCTATATACGGCCCCTGTCGTGAGGGGAGTGGACCTTGGAAAAGTTAAAGGGAATTGTGCAGTTTTGAGAAGTCTGCTTGCCTTTGACCACAGGTCAGTAAACAGTGCGACACACCGACCTGTGCCAGGCAGGTAACACAGCACACATTCGGTCTCTTCAGCCAAAACTTGAGGATATAGGATTGTTTCGTGGGCACATACTGGCCATGTTTTTCTCTCCAGACAGTAAGAGAGGTAAACGCCGAACTGGCTGACTAAGCTATTCAGTTTTATGTGTACAAGTCTGGAAGGATGGTTTCTCGTAATTCCTTTTGTACAAGGCACTTATTTTGGAATTATTTTAATAGAAAGTAATGGCTGCAGAGGTGACAGCTTGGATAGAATCGTTTCAGTTGACTGCGCCAGTTGGTAAAAGAAGTAGCTATATTGTTTCTGATAGGGTGGAAATGAAAGTTCTGAAGTATTGCCGCTATATACGGCCACTGTCGTAAGGTGAGTGGCTTGAAAAGTTAACGGTAAGTTGTGATTTTATATATATATATATATATATATATATATATATATATATATATATATATATATATATATATATATATATATATATATATATATATATATATATATATATATATATATATATATACAATCACAAAGAGGGTTGAGAAATAACTAGCTACCGTTTGTATGTTAGGTGTAACTTCTTCTGTTGACGTCTCACTAATACTTATACCAGGTTGTAACACGGTGTCGTGGTTTTCTGTATTCGTCTTGCTCTTCTCGGGTTGCTTGCGTGATGTATTTGTTAATATTTTTGCAGGTTTTATCAACACCACTTATCCGTATCTTTATTGGTCTTCCTCTCGCCTTTCCCTCAGATGTTTATAGAGATAAAATATGCCTGTATCATTAGAATGCAAAGAATCCTTTTCTTTAACACAAAAAAGTTAACATTTCTAAGACTTATGTTAAATTACTGTTTCTCTAACTTGAATGTTCAGAATTGATCGATAAAAAGGCAAAGATGATTACAATAGAAACAGTACTGACATTCTTCAGGACCTGAACATAGAACATTTTAGGGAAAAAGACAAGACCCGCCGATCCTCTAACAAGAATGTGGAAAAAGCATGTTTCCATTAAAGCTGGAGGTCATCTGCCTGGGAGGCAAGAAACCAACCAGAAGTCTGCAAAGTAATAAGCCATGTTTGTAAAACGGAATGCACGCTGGAACAAGACACTAGAGGTTAACGAATAATCAGAGCTTTCCCCTGAGTGTATAGCTGATTAATGTTACTAAAGAAATACAGGCGAAACTGACAGTTCTATCAACTATTTTGACGATTGTAGCAGTCCACATACTTAGTTTGGGAGACTTGCCACTGTTCTGTTTTAATGCAACTCTTTAAAGGGTACAGTGCTGCCTTTTGACCATCTGGCATCGGTTTGGGGCATATAGACCTATTGTCCTTGGACCTATTTTCTCTGCTGCACCGTGTGATGGTGGGAGTAAAGGGTGCCAGCAGAGCCACATTGGACAGCTGGTTGTGTTGCACCTGTCATTTGGCATGTCTGAAAGCACTGCTGACAT
Organism: Candidula unifasciata; assembly: GCA_905116865.2. Classification (NCBI taxonomy): domain Eukaryota; kingdom Metazoa; phylum Mollusca; class Gastropoda; order Stylommatophora; family Geomitridae; genus Candidula; species Candidula unifasciata. Next base: position 215,907 of record CAJHNH020001046.1, read on the forward strand.
TACACCTGGCAAATATGGCCCGTTGCTGCCGTCTACTCTGAAGTTTTGAAACATTGCTCAATCGATGTGTCCCCGCAAAACGTCTAGCCAAATACCGAGAGTATCGCACAAAGTATAATTTCCGTATCTCTAGCTGGGATCTCTACAATGTAAATTGCACACGTTAACCGAACGACACAGTCCTAAACGAACACACGCCCATCAGAGCGTGAGGAATATATATGTGTGTATGTTTCTGTTCTTCCACATTTCTGTTACAAAGGTATAATTTCTATTAAACACTTTTCTGTAACACGAATCTCATCTTTCTTACTGACTCATGTCTCCGGTGCATATTTTAACAACACACATACACCAGTCGGGGCAAGTAATTGGCTCGTATTTTACAACTTGGCAGTCGAAGGTAATCGCTGTAGGATGGGATATACGGTCATTGGCATAGAATGTAAGGTAATTACCGTAGAATGCCGCTGCCATTTGCCGGTATCTAGGGGTAACAGTTGCTACTAACGTTGTCTCTTCCTTACAACTCATTTTTCGGAGAATTTAGGTTCGCTTTTTGGAAGGAAACAAAATCCTGTAAACGTTAAGGTTCGGCTGTCCCAGCGGTTGTATCATCGGGCTCTGGTGTGGGAGACCCCAGTTCGAGCCCCGGTAAAGGGGTGGACTTTCTCTATCGGGGCGAAATTAAACCTCCTAACCCCCATAGGCAGCGTCGACAGAACTAGCCAGTCGACCCTAAATCCTCAGGCACAATGCCACCCACACCACCCCCTTTACGCATCTACACCACCCAAAAAAAAGGTGATAAAACAGACAGTAGTGACAGTGACATTTGCAAGTTCCGTGCAGACAGACCGTTGGTTCTCATACATTAGCAGATGGTTACACAATGAGAATATCGTTCGGTTGAAGAGGATTTTAGTCGCAGGAAAGTTGAAGTACAAAATGATTAATGATCTTCGTACAAAATTACAAAATACCTAAAGGCGCTCGCATTTTGAAATGGGAAGTTGGGAGAGTACCGCCATGAAGATGGCTGGTGTGACCATAAAACCTTGCTCACTTTCTTCTTGCTTCCACACTTGTATGAGGGTTTGTGACCATTAATTAGAGTCATCACAAATCGACGATAAGTTTTTGCCCTATCTGCACTGTCTTGTTTTGGGGACTTTCTTGTATTCTGAGAAATAATTATATGGCTTTTGAAGAAACGATAGCACTGGATATGGTAGGTATATGGATATAGCTGCAGGATTGGCTTTTGTGTTCCCCATTCTAGATTCGCAGTACTGCTAGGGCACCATTATTATTTTCATCTAATGGCTACAGAGGTGACAGCTTGAGAATTAGCTACAAATCCCAGTAGAATATCTGATAGGGTGGCTATTTTTTTAGCACAGTTGAAAAGTTACTAAGTTGGGTACCACAAGAGGGTTGAGAAATAACTTACACGTTCGGTGACCTGTTGGTCGCCCATTGGCTCGCCGGTAGACGACCTTTGTCGCCGATCGGGACAGTATTTCGCTCTGTCTCTTTTGATAGCATCAACAGAGCAGGAGTCCTTTTCAGGGCTGTTGCAGTGCTAAACCATTTTATGTGGCGCATGTAACCTGGTCATAGTTATAACCTAAAGCTTTCCCTTCGGGAATGCTGGCTGAATGTGACTAAGCCAAGCATTGGCTCTGTTCACCCCGAAATTAGGACGTAACCAGTTGTCCAGTAGGGGCAGATTGTGACAGACAGTGTACCTAAAAAGTCCATGCTCTGTTGTGTACTTTGGTGCTAACATACCTTGCGAGTGGCAGTCAGCTGTAGTTGTCATGAATCACTCTTATAGAACTATCGTTATCGTCTCTGAAGATGTAAAGATGTCGACCAACTACACACAGTTACATGATTGTCATTATACGTGTTAGCATCCATTATTTCTTAATTAAATCAGCCAGTGTCGTGATTGTCATTATACGTGTAAGCATCCATTATTTCTTCATTATGTCAGCCAGTGACGTGATTGTCATTAGACGTATAAGCATCCATTATTTCTTTATTATATCAGCAAGTGACGTGATTGTCATTATATCTGTAAGCATCCATTATTTCTTCATTATATCAGCCAGTTAAATCTGTCTTGTCTGGGATTTGCGACTCTACAACAGATCTCGTGTCAGATTTAATTGTTACCGAATTAATCATGCTTCGCGCCAGTTGATTACACTTTTTTTAGCGTGTATTTACCTGCTTTGTTAACATTTGAAACAGGAGCGCAAAAGTTATAGTACATTCTCCCTCCTCTCTCCCTCCTCCTCATTCACGATAGCTGGCAACTTATGTTGTAAACAGTAAGGCTGCAATAGCTGCTCTTTTGGGGCCAAAACACCCAAAGTCAAAAAACGTTTGTGAGGTGAGTGTACACCAAATCCCCCGGCCGCTTCCCTGGTGCACATTCTGTTCACCCATTCCTGTTTCCGACCCCCCCCCCCCCCCTTCTTAGCCCCAAAGGGCCTCGGACACGTGTACCTTTTTGTGCATTAGTTATCCAAATGATGTAAAACCGACCGATCTGTCTCTGCTTCCCGCCAAAAAGAGAAAAGTTCCATAAGCCTCATAAGCGGTGCCTCGAGCTGTTGAACGACAAGGTAAAAGTGAAGAAAGGAACTCTTTTCCGCGCTGTCACGCGTGTTGGGCATATAGGGCTAGACATATTGTGTAGACCAATCGCTTCTTGGTGGGGAATATGATCAGTATCACGCCAGCCGCTTTACTTCCGGGGTCATATAAAAAAAATAGTCCGGCTCCGTCAGAACTAGAAACCACGACCTTCCCATCCGAAGGCGAGCCTTTAGCTCAGTGGTTTTCAACCATCCTAATGCGGCGACCATTTAATACAGTTCCTTGTGTTGTTGCGACCCCTAACCATAGTTATTTTCACTGCTACTTTATAACTTCAGTGTATGTGTGTTTACCGATGCTCTGTGGCGACCCCTGTGAAAGGGCCTTTTGACCCATAAGATGGGAACCGCTGCTCTAGCCGCTACACCACGGCGCCTCCCGAACCACAAGGTGCATGGCCAAACTCGCACGACAGTGTCTGTTCTAGTAAGCAAAGATCACATTACACGCCAATGGAACATCGAGCGCGCGCGCGTGTGTATATAAAAACGGACCAATCGATGGGCGATGTCTCTACCATCACGCTGGTCACCTTCACGTCCCAGCATTTAACTTGGTACCCATTTAACGCTTGGTCGACCTAGGAGACAATGTCACGTAAGAGGTTAGTTGCGTATCCTTTACAGAGCGTTACAGAACCAACCCTAGCAGCCCCTGGCTGTTGTGTGGTTTCTCTAGGCAAATTTACGTCCAGTAGTTTGCCATTGTTTCCTGGACGGTCGGCCCCCTGATACCATTGTCGAAAGGCGCAAGGCCCACAGTTGGGATCGAACCCGGCACCCCGGCATTACGAAGCGTTCGCATCGACTTAGCCACAGCGCCGACAGGTCACGTCTAGTGAATCAAAAAATATTCGCTTCCATGGGGATTTGAACCCACGACCTTCGACCGTCTACCCCTTATACCACGGCGGCTGCTCCCGTCTGCTCTTGTTGTGCACTTGAAACGTGACCCCCAGCTCTGCAGGTACTCGCCACTGAACGTATTCCACGGCGGGTCTACGTTCTCCGAATACAGCACGAACAGATCCGATGCAAATGTGTCACATCTGTACAGTGGGATTCAAGCTCCAGTAGCCAAAAACAAAAACATCACGGCGTGCCCGAACGGACCTGGGGGTACATCTTGATGATGTTACCAATCTGGACGGAAAGAATTCACAGTCGATACTTCGCCTATGTTGTTTTTTTCGCTCGGCCTGGAGTCATTGTAGCGCAGTCTACTTGATATAGCGAATTACAGTCACACTCATAAAAAGTGGCGCGCTCTTGTACAGCCCGGTAGGTTAATAATTGGCAGCAGACGTGTTGTTCCTTATCTTAGCCTTTACCATCTGTAAACTCGGGGGTGGAAAGTTCTGATTGTTCGCCCACTTATGGACTTTGGTCCTCTTTCAAAACTTGAATTTTGAGGGCACATCCATTTCATTTGGTTATTTGTAGACGGACTGTTGGTTCCCTCGCACTTAGTAAGTACTCGCAGTGGGTCTATCCCCCCCCCCCCCCCCTCCGCAAATAGGGCCCTTGAACCCACACATGTAGTAAATGTGTGGTTGGGGAACTATACTCTTTAGGTAAAAGACACAACATAAATATCTAGGGTGTTGCATTTAGTGTTGATTTTACACGAGAATTACGAAAAAGCGAACATATAATATGCTAAAGAAAGAAAAATACCGCAAAATGACATTCTTCTACAATTTATTTCCTCCACCTCCTTCCCTTTTTTTCGGCTCGCGGCTGCTACTTGAAGGTGTGACCACCCCGAGATCACAGAATCACAGCCTGGAGGGCAAACCAGAAGGGAAACTTTCATGTACCCCGTTTAACCTCTTCAGACGTTTTACAGCAATCGGGCACTGGTAACTGTCACACATCAGCTGATAACACGCGGTTCTTCTATGCAGGCGATGATGCTTAACTGTATACTGTACGCACATCATTCTTAGCTGCCCCCCGTGTGGGTTCCGGGGCCCTATTGTGGGGAAAACAAGAATAGACCCACTGCCTCCCCAAAAGCATGTCGTAAGAGTCGACTAACTGGGGAGCTTCCTTTGAAGTCGGAGTGCATCTGCCTGAGAGGCAAGGAACCAGCAGTCTGCATTCAATTGAATCAGATCTGTAAAACTGATGCACATGCAACACTCAGGTTCTGGAGCATGACTGCAGTCCAGAAGTGGACGAACAACCAGAACTTTACGCCAGAGTGTACAGCTGGTGAACACAAAGAAGAAGAAATTCTTAGCTGCATCAGTACTTGCAGTGACTAGCCATATGTCAAAGTGGCAATACTAGATTATCCTAATTTAGTTCTCGTACTTTCATACCACACAGCGTCGGCGACCGGATCGCCCATTGGCTCGCCGGTAGACGACGTCGCTGTCGGGACACTTTGGTTGTGTCTTTTTTTGGGGGGGGGGGGTCGCATTACCTTTTCGGGACTCTTTGTGGCATCCGATGCTTAACCATTCTATATGGCGTATTAAGCCGCCCCCTAAAGGGATGCTGGTGACGATTTTTTTTTGCAAACTGCTTTCATACTGTCGTATTATACTGTCTTATTCTTTTGGGAACAGTCGCAGATCGTCGCCGTGACCTAGTCCATTTATGTTAAACAGAAACAAAAATTTATTCAAAACAAACACACGTATGTAATAATGCTCTTATTTACAATTCTCATGAGTAATTTTTCTTTTAGGCTTATGGGTAGTTGCCTTGTCCTTTCAGTTATACGTAAACGTTTGTTGACTTCTGTTCCCCCCCCCCCCCCCCCCCCCCCCCCAACGACAGCCACCTTCTGCTTTTAATGATATCTTTTGTTTATATTTGCAGACTTATTGTTTGATCATTGTTTACCACGCCCTTGTATTGTAATTTGTTTTGAAATGGTTTCCTCTGATTGTTTAACCTAATCCTTTCCCTCTGCTGCATAAATTCGCTTTTTTTACGTGCACTTTTTTACGTTTTCTTGTTTAAAAAAACCTTTTATTCCACTGGGTAAATAATTATTTTTATTTAGCACCAATTCTATAAACCAGAGTCCGGATAACAATGTGTTATCTTCCCGTGGCCGTGTAGTTGCTTTATCTTTATCGTATTGTTATATATCGCCCTCATTGTTTTGGCATTTTTGTTTTGTTGCGCGTCTTCACTGGCTGTAAACTTTTTAGATTATTCATCTGACTTTGGTCTTGTTTCAGAACTTTCCAGAGTGCACATCCTTTTTTACAGATCTGGCCTATTTATGTGCAGGCTGTTGGCTCTTCGCCTATCAGGCAGATATGCACTCGAACTTCAGATACACGTCGCCTTTTTACAAAATGGGGGGTGGGGTGGGTCTACTACACCCCCGCCCCCACCAATAATGTCTCGGAACCCGCACAGGGTTTGCGTGTGCCTAAAATTAGAAGCTAAAAACTGCTTTGTCAATGCAGTCTATTTAAAGTTTGTAGTTTATTCTGCTCTACGAGTGGGACATGCGTAGGCACATTTACTGTGGATTGAAAATCTTGCTGTAGTGAGGAAGCCACGCCACACCACCTGTTGCACGACCATCTGTGTCCAAAATGTGACACAGTTAGCAAATGTCACGCAGTAAAATGTAAAGAATTTGTGTCACCGAGATTTTATTTCAAAATAGTGTGGAAAATCTTGAATTTATAACACGACAACAATCAAATCCATACTAAAGCTCGTGTGGACTGATCAATGCTGTTAGGGTGTAATGAGCGCTCTTCTGTATCGAAAGGTGTCAGATTCACTTTGTTCTGCTTCTTCTTTTTCTTCTTATTCTTTGTCGTCTTCTTTTTCACCATTTCGAGTCCTTATGGTTCATTACTGCAGATATCATCCACCTTCGTTCATCTTTGCAATTTACCCGTGTGGGTTGTGGATCCCGTTTTGGGGGCAAAAATAAACCTACTGCCCCCCCCCCTCTAAACACGTGTCGTAAAAGGCTCCTAATCCTTCGAAGACGGAGTACATCTGCCTAAGAGATGATGCATTGGCAGTCTGTATATAAATAAGTCCAAATCAATACTTTATGGGGCGGAAACATAGAGAACAACTAAGTCAATTACTGATAAATTACAGACATTCATTAGAATAGAGGGAATTAAATGGTATGATAGAAAAACTAATGTAGAGCTTTGGGAGAGAACTAAACAGGCTTCAGTGGACCAAAAGGTTAGGCACTGGATAGGACACACACTGAGAAAACAGGAGAACAGCAAAACTAGAATGTCTTTGCATTGGAACACACATGGGCGTAGGAATAAAGGAAGGCACACAAAAACCTGGAGAAGGGAGCTGGAGAATAAAGTTAGAAAGCTGGTGAGGACATGGGGAGAGCTCCATGTAATGGCGAAGGATAGAACGACTTGGCGTGAGTTGGTTAAGGGCGTATGCTCCGTTGGGGGATAGAAAGACAGAAGAAGAGAAAGAAGATACAAATAAGTCAGATGTGTAAAACTGATGTGCTGCGAAGACCAGAGGTGGAAGAACAGCCAAAACTTTCCGCCGGAGTACAGCCTGCGAATGCTAAAGAAGACAAATCTGTCCCTCTCTTTACAGACGGTGACTCCCAAGTGTTTGTAGGTGTGCTTGGATATCTTTCCAACGCCTTCTTAATCTGCCTCGTGGTCTGCAGCCATCAAACTCTCTTGTATACGCAGCTTGTGTATTTTTTAAAATTTATTAGTTCATTATATTTATATGATTATATTTCCCGTTCGAATGTTTAACTATAGGGAACATGTTATGTCTCATTAACCCCCACCCCATCGTTTATATATATATATATATATATATATATATATATATATATATATATATATATATATATATTATATATATATGTGTGTGTGTGTGTGTGTGTTTAGTAAAAGCTTTCTTCTGGCACAGATACACAGAAGGTGTCTACTGTTGTCTCTAACTCACCTTTAACCATGCCACGGGGACATTACCTTGTACCCTAGACTCATATCGCTTACTAGACTGTATATACATACCAGTTTACCCCATCCAGACACTCCCATCCAACCGGAGCATAGATTTATACATCTCCATTGCATTAGAGTGATGACGCGGATGACGAACACACGCTAGTGCAAACTTATCTGACTTTTACTTAGGGTAAATAGCAACACCCCGTTGCTGCGGCGTAAATGCTTACATTCACAGAGAAACGTGAAAATGACGCGGATCGTCTTTTACTGCATTCATCTCCCAATGGTGATGTAAAATGGTCAGCATCGCGTTGGCCGCCTTGACGTACTAGGGCTGTATATGGTACCGTCAAGGCTATGTCGACCTGAAATCTAAGATCTTTTCAACTGTGGATCCATGACCTCCTGATCCCCAGGCGAAATCTAGCTGCTACATCATGTCGGCTTTCCGTGACCTAAAGGGAAAGCCTTAAATAGAAGTGTAAATAAAAAAAAAAAACATAAACCTGTTACGGCCAATGGGACGCCGCGTACCTGAGTCAGGGCGATGGTGGAGATAACATCTGAGATTTTGTGCGTGAATAAAGGATACATACCAGATGACTGTACCTGGCTTTTCTGTGCCTTCGGGAATATTGTTCTTGCATACCGCAGCAGGCCTTCCTTGTGAGACACTTCCCGGCAACTTAGGATGATCCTGGTGAGGTTTAGTAAAGGATCCTTTTCCATGCTTTCACGCGTGTTGGGTATATAGGGCTAGACCTGTATTTTATAGACCAAACGGCACTTGTTTGGGTTATGTGGTCAGCATCACGCCAGCCGCCTTTACTTCTCAGGATTGTGTCTGGTATCCAATCAAGACTGGGTCGACCTGGAATATCTGTCTGTCTGTCTGTCTGTCTGTCTGTCTGTCTGTCTGTCTGTCTGTCTGTCTGTCTGTCTGTCTTTCTTTCTTTCTTTCCGTTTTTTCGTGTGTCTGTAATTATGTCTGTCTGTCTTTCCGTTTTTTCGTGTGTCTGTAATTATGTCTGTCTGTACCCCTTTTGTGTGGCTCTTTGGTTTCCAGTTAACAAATCAGGATAGGTTTTCCTTCCATGAAATAAATATGGTATGCACGACTATGTTCGGTGCTGTTTGAACTTCCGGCTATTTACTGTTGTTGAACAGACGCCACTGGCAGTCATGACTCTTCTCTCACCTACATATCCTGGAATGATTTGAAGCTAGATAGCTAGCTAGTAATAATATTAAGAATGTTAATAATACTTGTGTGGGTTACGGTGCCCTTGTGTGTGGGGGGGGGGGGGGGGGAAGGACCCACTGTACTCCTAACAAGCATGTTGTACCTGACGACAGATTGAGGATGTGTCTGAAGTTTGAGTACGTCTGCCTAAGACGCAAGGAACCAGTAGTCTGCACACAAGTAGCCAAACCTGTAAAACAGACGAACTAGACGAACACGGGAACTTTTAGCCAGAGTTTATACAGTTGGTGAACACAAGAAGAAGTTAATAGACCCAACTGATGCCATATGTCTTGCCCATTGTGACATGGTCGCCTTCTCTTGCAAATGCTTTTTACCGCTACAAGGAACAAGGCATAGCGCCTCAACCAACTTACGCCAAACCCTACATACAGTTCACGGTAGGTCACAGTGTAACCATTCTTGTGTTTTCCGTGTGTGTACTGCTAACAATCGGGCCCTTTGTGATGTGAGTTGTAAGTAATTGGATACAGGGCTTACCTTTGGTTGCTAGGGACGTTGGTCGTCGTCACTGCTGCCTGCTTCTCGTCTAGAAGATCTAGAAATGTGGTCGTGCTTTGTGTCAAGTCAAAAATTGCCAAAAATGTGTTTCTTCGGAAATTCCGATCGCTGTGTTCGCTCACTACCTGAATGCAGCTTGTGCATCTTATCACGCTGTCTGTCTCGTTCAGTTTGCATTCTTGTCTTCAGCGCGGAGTGCTGTAGTCGTGATTGTCTGAAAGCAATAACACTGCTGTTTGATGCGGGTTAATTTACTGAACTACTGCACACTTCGTAATGCCTGGGTTCGGGGTTTTATTCGACCTGTGGACAGTTTGTCTTGGTGGGCATAGCTATCCGTTTAAGCAATGACAAACTGTTAATCGTGAAACTTTCCTAAAAAACCCACAACAAAAAGTGCTGCGGGTTGGTTCTGCAAAGTCCTGTAAAGGATACGCAACTAGCTAACTGCATAACCGCTAGCGTCTTTACCTACTGGAGTTGTTCGGTGGCTATGGGCGAATTCCTGTAGATGCGAAAGAAAACCTGAGCCTAAAATATGCACTAGGAAATGTTTTCTTTGTTGACCACATCACCCATCAAGTGCCGAGTAGTATGTATATCAACATACTGGGCTAGCACCATACAGACAGTACACCTTCTTGTGGGGTAAAGGGCTGTATTATAGAACAGCGGTAAATAATTCTACAGTGTGCGAATATTGATAATTTTAATTAGGTTGATGAATCGCCACATCAGGCCATTATTAGAAGGCCATTGAAAAATACGACATCCACCTCTAATCTGAGTGGAGAAGTACTTGGTTGGTTGTTTTGATCAGAATCCGATGGAAGAATGCGTTTCAACTCTGAAATCCTCGCATTGACTTTGAGGCGGTTTGAGACTTGACTGAGCAACTTTTGGAATAAATTCCACGTACATAATTCCCCATTCGGCTTGTAAGATATTATATGCACATAGACTATTTCACAGCTTGTCTTTTCTTCTACAAGCTCAGAAAGATGTGCGTCAGTTTTCTTCCGCTTTAGAAATTCAGGCAAAGAATCCAACCGATGTATTCACATAACACAACTGCGGGAGTCTGAAAGCTTAGCTCATTTATCTCTCATGAATCTTCACGGTTTTTGAAAAACTCAGTTGATTAATCTCACTGTGATCTTTCCGCTTGCATACCAGTGCAGAGATATATCAAAGGGTATTTGAACCAAAAGGATTAGCATAGCGACAACAGCTGGACACGCAGAGATACCGATTAACATCTACAAAAATGTGAACATTAAACATGAAGACTATTCTTTCTATACAGAAGCTTATCAGATATTGGTCATTTTATCATCGTAGTGTCCATGTTGTGCCGTTATTTGTCACATAGGACTTGCAGATTATTTTTCCATTTGGCTCTGCCCTTTTAGATTAAATAAGTATCATGGATAGAATCCAGCCTAGCACATTTGGCCTATCAGACAGTTACTGGTACCACCAATAACGCCTGTTGCTGAAGATAAGGACGGAGCGCTTATGAAAGTGCTGTGATATCGTTTCCTAATTCAGCGTTTAACATTTGGCCTCTTACATCAACGTTCGTCTGAGGGTTTCCTTTTGACTACTACGTTTACTCGATCCCTTTGTTTCCTTGGTGTCTTTTTTTTTAAATGGTCTCCTCACGATGTACCCAGTATAGCGCCATGTTCTTTGCCGTATAACGGTTGCTACCGGCCGTTGTCCACTTTTTCTTTTTCTTGATTCATTTCCTTTCTTGGAATTCAATCACTCAACAACTTAAGCAGCGTCTGTTGATTTTGCGTTTTTTTTTTTTTGTAACAGAGCTATTGCTGCTCGTGTAGGCTCACGGATGTAGATATTCATTGAAACGATTGTGTTCTTATTTTTACTTTGCCGTAGTCAGTCGATGCCAACTTTTACTTCTTTTATTTATCTGCTTACTCTCCTTGTTCTTATTGTTTTACCATCGCTCGTCTCTTGCGTCGCGGGCCTTCAAATATCGATAAAGACACGTGGGTGTTTTTAAATGGACATATTATGTGCCTCATGCAGTATGTTGACCGCGTAACCGGCATACGATTTAATAAATATGTCTACTTTTAGCAGAGTTGGTAGCGGTTCCTTTTTAAGATTAAGCAATGTACAAATAAGTGAAGTTTTCTGGATGTCTTTTTTTTTAGTCTTCCATGTTATACTCCTAGGTTTCACACACATACACACACACACACACCACACAACCATACAAGCACACACACACACACCCCGCCTAACTTAGGTGCTATAAACCCACCCCACTTAATTAATTCAGTATCATAATAAGTATCACACAGGCTAAAGGAATTGCTCTGTTTGGGAACCGCTGGACCCTAATTGTAAAACAAAAGCTCTCTTGTCCTAGGGTAACTTATTCAAACTTGTCACAAACTGCGCACCGTATCCTACAGATCCAGTTACCTCTGTATAACTGAGTTGCTTATTATTCATCTACTGAGAAACTGAACTTCTCACTTGATGGTGGTTTAGAGTGGGTTTTGTGTGACAGTGTTCGGGTAATTGATACTTTAGATATTGTCCTGGCTAGGGTACGGAATCAAGTGACCTCTGACAGACCTTATATTGCGAATTTGATTTTTGGCTCCATCGTTTAGTTGCCCTGGAGCGCAGGTGCTGTAGGGACTCGGGCGGTGGGCTGTTGGTGGAGTTGTGAGTTGACGTGTTCCATATTTTGTGCTATACCCATGGCGGACAACAAGCGACCGGGAGAGAGAATGAGTGAGAGACTAAACCTTAACAGCCCGAGGCAATCGGTCCTCTCTGGTTTGTGACTCGGAAAGAGTATTTTGTGCTTATTTTGCATTGCTTATAGCTACTGGATGTAAATTTGACTAGAGAAATCACACAACAGTTAGGGAGTGCGGGGTTGGTTCTGCAACGTTCTGTAAAGGATACGCAACCTTTATTGCTTATGCATTGATGACTATTGTGTGTTTATAGTTAGCCAGTAGCTTTGGTGGTGGGGGTGGGAGGGGGTGGGCTGAGCGCAAGTTCCCAAGTGGGTTCTGAGGCCACATTTAAGAGATGGGAAGGGGAGGAGTGAACAACCGCATATACTACTTGCATGTCCTGAAAAAGTTTGCTGAAAGCAGATGTATTGGACCGAAAATCGCAGATATCGCAGCCCAGCAGAAAACGACGCCGCACGTACCTACCGGCCTTTAAAAGGTGAATCCTAAAAAGGAAGAAATGTCTGCCACTGTAGGTCGCGCTAGCTGCAGCAACAGCCAAAGTCCGCTACTGTAAGCTCACCGGACTTCCTGTGACCTAGTTCAGGAAAAATCTCCCTGGGATAGAAGATAAAGATAATTAGATTAAAACTCCCAACAGAGCCATGAAGATTTGCGCCGAGGCAACTGTACAAGTGCACAGGACGCCGCTTTCGTCTCACCAAAAGGATTAATTGATTCGAAAACTCAACCCAGAGTGCCACCAGCTCCTATCAAACAGATTTCGTCTGCAACTAGCAAGCTTTTTGGAATTTTCAGACAATAGTCTGCATTCCATCAAAGACATGCTTCTGCCAGTTTATTGTTGTTCTTTCTGCAGATTAAGCGCAACACAAGAAATGTGTTTAAATAGAAGAAAGAAGGTAGTCTGGCTTTACCCCACACACACACAGCGAAAACAAAACCACTTTCTATGAAACTAAAAGAAAATCCCGTTTTTATATTGATGGAATGCATTGTTGTGCTTGTTTCTGCAGACGTTGTATCTGTTTGATATCAGGGGCCTGATTAATCCTGTTAGATTTCATTAACTGCACGTTTTCTGTTGGATGTCCATCGTGAAATTCTGTGTTTCTCCTGATACAAAAGTTCTCCCGACGGAAGGCGTTGTTGTTTTGTGTTGTTGTTGTTGTTGTTGTTGTTTTGTGCTAATTGCGAGCTTTGAATTTTTTGAAGAATGATTAGTCGTCGTTTAGCGTCGCCTCTTCTGCTCCCAGCTATTGTTGTTACCATTGCGCATTAATTTGCTTTGTGGAATTTATCGGATATCTGTTTTCTTTCCAGGTAACCGTTGCCTTCAGATTACATTTTGTTGAATTTACACATATGGTAGCTGTTGTTTTCAAAATACATATTGTTATCTTTACACCTATAGTAGCTGTTCTTTACAGATTACATATTGTTGTCTTTACACCTATGGTAGCTATTGTCTACAGATTACATATTGTTGTCTTTACACCCATGGTAGCTGTTGTCTACAGATTACATATTGTTGTCTTTACACCTCTGGTAGCTGTTGTCGACAGATTACATATTGTTGTCTTTACACCTATGGTAGCTGTTATTTACGGGTTACATATTGTTGTCTCTACACCTAAAGTGGCAGGTGTTTACAGATTACCTAATGTTGTCCTTGCATATGACGTAGCTTAGTGTCTAGATCATTGACTGGTGTCTTTACACCTAAGGTGTGTGTATGTGTATTTTTATGTATGTATATAATTTCAACAAAATAGTTTTGAACACTATTTATTTGCTCTCTACATCAGACAGCATGACTAAATATAGGTACATAACATTGACAATTTAATTTGTATAATATTGTTTCTGTATATGTCAGTAATTTTAGCATTTGACACATTTAAGGAAGGGCAGCGAGGGTGGGGTGGGGGAGGAGGGTCATTCCTATTTGTCGGGTCTCTATAACATTAAGCGCAAGTCTGGAAATATGTGGTCGGGTCGAGGGCCTATGCTTCATTCTGTGTTGAAAGGCGGAAGTAGAAGCATAACAGTGGGCTCGTTGATTAATAGCTGCATTGTTTTTGTATTATTTATGGCACATAAAGTGAAACCGTTCGTATACAAATGTTTCACCCAGCCGTGTCTGTCCTTAAGGCTGAATATTAGCGCATACATACATATACAGACAGACACACACACATACACACACACACACATATACATACATACATACACATACATTCACACACACACACACACACATACACACACACACACATACACACACACATATACATACATACATACATACATACATACATACATACATACATACATACATACATACATACATACATACATACATACATACATACATACATACAAACACACACACCACACACACACACACACACACCACACACACACATACATACATACATACATACATACATACATACATACATACATACATACATACATACATACTACATACATAATACATACATACATACATACATACATACATACATCATACATACATACATACATACATACATACATACATACATACATACATACATACATACATACATACATACATACATACATACATACATACATACATACATACATACATACACACATACACACATACACACACACACACTCATGCATACATACACTCATACATACATACACTCATACATACATACATACACTCATACATACATACACTCATACATACATACACTCATACATACATACACTCATACATACATACACACATACACTCATACATACATACACTCATACATACATACACTCATACATACATACACTCATACATACATACACTCATACATACATACACTCATACATACATACATACACTCATACATATATACACACATGCATACAAGCATGCATGCATGCAAGAAGATATCTCTGAAATTAGCCCTTCTATTAGCTTTGTATACAGTACTTTTCAGTGTCTCCGATATTTCCGCAGTTCATTATTGCTTTTGTGCCGCCTCTGCTCCTGATATCATTCTAAATCGATCTTTCATATTTCACCTAGCATGATACGTAAACGTTACATTTCCATGGTGACTGTTTTTCTTGTATTCTGAAGCACAATATTAGTATGAATGTTGTGTGTCGAACAGAGTTCATTTGCTACCACACCCCCCCCCCCCCCCAATCCCGCCACGGAGCTCACACGTTAAATAGACCTATAATAATATTTCTGATTCTCTTGAGATATGGAAGCTTTATCCTTTTTTATCGTGTGCTTAAACGACAGTCACCTGGTATCCTTGTATGTTTCGTGTAAACTACATTGTTTAAACCCAGTGGCTCTCAACCTTCCTAATGCCGTGACCCTTTAATTATTGATACTTACCCGGCACAGGTAATTAACCTTTTCGTCTTTTTTAGGATGAAATTTGTTGTTATTTGAAGCCCCACCCTGGCTTTTGCCAGGGGCCGCAATTTTTTTTTTTTAGTATCCAGAAGCCATGAGTTGTTAACCCTTAGGCTCGGTATTATGGATATCGCAACCTTTCGGCCTTGATTCCATTGTAAATACCGTAAATCTGGGAGAAAATGTGGCTTTCCTGCCTACCCCCGGGATTGAACCCGGACCACAAGGAGTACGTCACCCGGTCTCCGCGAAATCCGGTTTAGTCAATTCCGCTAGAGAGCCGGGCTCCAGGGGCCGCAATATAGGCAGGCCATCAATATGGCCATTTGTCTAAACGCTGTTTCAAGGACCTCTCCACTGTGATCCTCATCCACATGGTGGCACTTTGTGTCATCGGGTGTTTATCGCTTGTGTGATATCCTAGTGGGGTAGAAAGTCAGTCAGTCAGACCCTTTAATACAGCTCCCTCATACTGTGACGACCCACGAACAATTATTTTCCCTTATAACTTCAATGAATATGATAGTCTTGGGCGACCCCTGTGAAAGGGTCGTTCGACCAAAAAAAGGGGCTGCGACCCGCGGGTTGAGAACCATTAATCTAACTTGTCTCTGTGTCTTGCTTAAGTCCCCTTGATTCATGATATCCTCTTTATCGTGTCAGGTATTTTTGCTTTATTTATCGTCCTGTTTTAGCCTTATAAGTTCCAACTGCCCTTAAATACGGAATACATTAAAACGGTGGTTGTCGCCACTTTCCCCATTCTTAGCCTAGCGCTAACGTCCTGTCATTCGGCTCGTTGACTTATGTATGCCCAATGTCATCCGGCTTCCCCTGCCTGCTTCTTATGCTTCGCTGTATTCGCTACTGTTGTTTTCTTGCAATACAATTACAGAAACATCTGCCCGTCTCTCTAGCGTAGTTGGCTAGATCGGATTGCGCGGTGAGCGGGTGACGAGCTCCTTGTGGTCCGGGTTCCTCCCCAGAAAGGCCACATTTCTCCCAGATTTACGTTTTTTGAAATGGAATCGGGGCCGAAAGGTTGCGATATCCATAATACCGAGCCTAAGGGTTAACAACTCATGGCTTCTGGATACTAAAACAAACAAACAAACAGAAAAATCTCGTAAACACGAAGACGTATACACGGATAACATAGCAAAATAGCAGGGATGTGAAAAGATCCTTCTTCCTGAATTTAGGCGACTTGGGCATAGAGGAAGAGCACCCATATTTTACAGACACAGAGTTTTCGCTTGCTAGCACGATTTTTTTTTAAACACGATCTTTGATTGGTAGTCCTTTGGAGTTCAAGAAAACGAGGTTTTGCTGTATATCTTCGCTAATCCAGCCAACATAATCTATCTTTCAGGCCCAAACAGCGCACCATGTGTTGGGGATATTACATGCAGCATGCTTTGTGTATTTGTACGTCGTAAGTTTAGTCAGGTAAACTTAAATCAACATAACAAGCCTCCTACTTTTGCTTTGTATTTGGACCCTATGGAGGCAGTATATCCATGTGTCGTCTTCTTTCTGGACTTTTCCCATTCGTCTTCCACCCTCTTCCTCCCCAACAATGAACATGGTGAATTAAAGCAGAACACACACACACATATGTATATAAAGGACCCTTTTTTCAACGCCTTAAGGCTATAGGGCATATAGGGCCAGACCCATATTTTTTATAGACCAAAGGGCACAATATGGGTGATGTCGTCAGCATCACGCCAGCCGACTTTACTTCCCGGGACTGCACCGGGGTAGCCACTCAAGGCTGGTTCGACCTGGGAGCCAGGTTAATTTTTGGGAAAAAGTCCGGCTCCGCCAGAGAGCAAACCCACGATTTTTCGACCCGCACGCGAGCGTCTAGCCGCTACGCCACGTCGACTCCTATGTATGTGTGTGTGTGTATATATATATATATATATGATATATATATATATATATATATATAATATATATAATATAATGTATATATCTAAATTTTTATGTGTGAGTGTATATATATATATATATATATATATATATATATATATTATATATATATATATATATATATATAATATATATATATATAATATATAGATATATATATATATATATATATATATATATATATAATATATCTATATAATATATATATATATATATATTATATATATATATATATATATATATATTCGCCCATGTTCTCTTTCCTTTCCAGCCAAATCTTGTCAGTTTACCATGGACGTTTATTTTGACTCCACGAAGCCAAAGCTTGTATTACTCAAAGCGGAAAAACTGCAAGATAATTGCAGATACATGCACATAATCCACCAATTATTTAGACGTTTAAGACATTTCAAACCAATAAGAGAGTTTTATAAACATTAAATTTCTCTGTAAAGGGCGTTCGTTTTCCTTAACCATATCATATAACAAGAATTAAAATCATGTAAACAATGTTATTAGACTATGTATTGGATTTCTTAGAAAAGAAAAATACTTGCAAATCTTCCAGTAGACAGAAATTGAAATACTTACCTGAGTCTTATCTGGATGTAGAATCTTCTTATATTCCTGAATTATTCTGTTCCTGTAATATTTGTGTAGTTCACTTTCATTTAAATGTAGCTTTGCTGGCTGGTATAGCTTGCCTATTTTTCACCCTGGCCGCTAATTG
Source organism: Candidula unifasciata (assembly GCA_905116865.2). Taxonomy (NCBI): domain Eukaryota; kingdom Metazoa; phylum Mollusca; class Gastropoda; order Stylommatophora; family Geomitridae; genus Candidula; species Candidula unifasciata. The sequence continues at coordinate 234,129 of CAJHNH020001046.1, forward strand.
AAGTTGTGACAATCTTCTTCTTCTTCTTCTTCTTCTTCTTCTTCTTCTTCTTCTTCTTCTTCTTCTTCTTCTTCTTCTTCTTCTTCTTCTTCTTCTTCTTCTTCTTCTTCTTCTTCTTCTTCTTCTTCTTCTTCTTCTTCTTCTTCTTCTTCTTCTTCTTCTTCTCTTCTTCTTTCTTCTTCTTCTTCTTCTTCTTCTTCTTCCTCTTCTTCTTTCTTCTTCTTCTTCTTCTTCTTCTTCTTCTTCTTTCTTCTTCTTCCTTCTTCTTCTTCTTCTTCTTCTCTTCTTCTTCTTCTTCTCTTCTTCTTTCTTCTTCTTCTTCTTCTTCTTCTTCTTCTTCTTCTTCTTCTTCTTCTTCTTCTTTCTTCTTCTTCTTCCTCTTCTTCTTCTTCTTCTTCTTCTTCTTCTTCTTCTTCTTCTTCTTCTTCTTCTTCTTCTTCTTCTTCTTCTTCTTCTTCTTCTTCTTCTTCTTCTCTTCTTCTTCTTCTTCTTCTTTCTTCTCTTCTTCTTTCTTCTTCTTCTTCTTCTTCTTCTTCTTCTTCTTCTTCTTCTTCTTCTTCTTCTTCTTCTTCTTCTTCTTCTTCTTTCTTCTTCTTCTTCTTTTCTTCTTCTTCTTCTCTCTCTTTCTTCTCTTTCTTCTTCTTCTTCTTCTTCTTCTTCTTCTTTTCTTCTTCTTCTTCTCTTCTTCTTCTTCTTCTTCTTCTTCTTTCTTTTTTCTTCTTCTTCTTCTTTCTTCTTCTTCTTTTTCTTCTTCTTCTTCTTCTTCTTCTTCTTTTTTTCTTCTTCTCTTCTTCTTCTTCTTCTTCTTCCTTCTTCTTCTTCTTCTTCTTCTTCTTCTTCTTCTTCTTCTTCTTCTTCTTCTTCTTCTTCTCCTCACAATTTTGACATTCCGCATCTTTGTAATGCAATAATTGAAATTACTCAAATTCCACACAAGAATACTTTAGGGTTCTACAAACCAATTGACAATTTTTTTTTTTTTTTTGCATCTGGGTCACGATAGTTTTTAGGCGTAGGCCTTTCCCGTTAGTATGGTCTGTGGCGTGCCTTGCGTGAATCAGTGACTGGCATTTCCTAGGCATGGATGCAGTCAGATGTCTGATTTGGGCCTGTGGTATGACAGACTCTTCCTGGAGTGTCTGGAACAGATCATGACCTTTGGCTGAAGCACCGTCTTGTCGACAAACACGTCTTCACTGCTCATTCCACAGGTGCTCAATCGGACTTATGTCTGCAGACAGGGGGTCGCCAGTGAAGTGTTTGAATGTTATTGGCAGCCAGGAACTGCGTGGTCAACCGTGCAGAATGGTGTCAGGCGCTGTTAAAAAGTATATCCCTTGGCATCCCAAAATGGTAGGACATGTGGTCGAAGAATTTCATGGACCTATCGTTGCGCATTCAAGCTTTCTTTACTGTGCACCAATTGACTCTTTCCGTTGTAACTGATCATTCCCCACACGATGACACCTCCGTCACCGTGCAACAGAGCTTTTTTTGGGCTACACTTCAATTTCGTCTACGGAGACCCTACGCCGTCTATCATGACGATGCAAAAAAGAAAGATTCGTCAACCAGACACGTCTCCACAGATTGTTACCTGCCCTGGGACGATGTTGATTGTCCCAAAGAAGTCGTTTTTGGCGTTGGCAACGCGTAAGGACAAATCCTTGGCTGTCTGTTCCGAACAGTTTGATCAGACACATGACGTCCTGGAGGCAATGCCTGTGCTGTTGAGGAAGCTGTTGTAAACCTGTCTCCGAAGTGATGAAGCCGAATACAGCTATTCTTCGCTGCTGTTGCCACTCTGGGTCGTCCTCTGGCTTTGAACCGGTGCCAGATCTGACTAATGGTGCTCTGATGCACGTTTAAATGCCTGGCAAGCTGACTTTGACTTTCTCCTGTCTGCAATCGGCCAATAGCAATATTCCTTAAATTTTATTGATAGAGGCGTCTTTCATGACTGCGTAAAAAATAAACTGAACGTTTCGGTGCGGCGTTACCCTTTTATAGGATTTCAATTGCATAGGCAGTGAATAATGATCACCCCAAATTGTGTCTTCTCGTGAGCGCACTATGAGCTACGCTCACGAATATTGTCTTAAAAGCAATTGACCACTGCGTTGTAACGATTACAAAAATCCACTTATCAACTGGACACGCTAAACATTTTAGTCTTCTTTTCACATATCCGAGTACCATATTTTATTTAGAAACATATAAATACTTCTTCATAGGATAACTATCTTTTTCTTCTTCTTTTCTTCTTCTTCTTCTTCTTCTTCTTTTGCAGGGGTTTGTTAAATGCACCCTTCTTTTCCCAGACAAATACTTCTTTCAGAGGTCTGTATCTTCCCCCCCTTCTTCTTCTCTTCTTCATCTACTTTCACTTCTTTACTTTTTGATTAGAATAAGACGGCTTCATATAGGTATGTGTGGGCTAAGAAAAATATGTAATTCTTCTTCTGCAGTTAAAAGCTTCTGATATCTCTTCTTCTTGTAGTCTTCTTCGAGCTTCTTCTTCTAGATTCGTCTTCTTCTTCTGGCTTGACTTCTTCATCTGGCGGGCCAAAATCTTCTCTCCCTTCTTGTAAAAGGAAAGAACCCTTTTCTATGTTTTTTAAGGAATCTTTACAGTCTTTCTTCTTCTGTTTTTCTTTTCGAACCTTGACCCTTTCTTCTTGTACCTTCTTCTTCTTCTTCGGATTTCTTCTTTTGGCTCACCTTCTCTTCTTCTTAACAGGCCGAAACTTCTTTGATGAGGGATTTTTCTTCTTCTATCAGTGGATCCCTGCTTCTTCATTCTTCCCTCTTGGAGTTATTAATCTTAACCTTCTTCTTCTTTTCTTATCAAACTAGTTCCTTCTGGATCTTCTTTCTTCTTCGCATTGATTTCTCTCTTCTCTTCTATGTCTTCTTTTCTTCTTCATTTCTTCTTCTTCTCTTCTTCTTCTTCTTTCTCTTCTCCCTTCTTCTTCCAAATCTTGTCAGTTTCTCTTCCTTCTTTATTCTTCTCCTTCTTCTTCTTCTTCTTCTTCTTCTTCTTCTTCCTCTTCTTCTTCTTCTTCTTCTTCTTCTTCTTCTAATCCTTCTTCTTATTTCTTCTTCTTTCTTCTTTTCAAACCTTTCTTCTTCTTTTTCTTCTTCTTTTCTTCTCTCTTCTTCTCTTCTTCTTCTTTCTTCTTCTTATCTTCTTAACTTCTTCTTCTCTTCTTCTTCAATCTTCTTCTTCTTGTATTGGATTTCTTCTCTTCTTCTTCTACTTTCAAATCTTCCTTCTTCTTCTTGAAATTCTTCCTCTTTCTTATCTTCTTTCTTCCTTCTCTTCTTCTTTCCTTCTTCTATTCTCTTCCTCTTCCTTCTTCTTCTTCTTCCTCTTTCTTTCTTCTTCTTTCTTCTTCTTCTTCTTCTATAAGCTTGCCTTCTTCTTCACTCTTCTCGCTAATTTTCTTTTTCTTCTCTCTTCTTCTTCTTCTATCTTCTTCTTCTCTTCTTCTTCTTCTTCTCTCTTCTTCTTCTCTTCTTCTTCTCTTCTTCTTCTTTCTTCTTCTCTTCTTCTTCTTCTTTCTTCTTCTTTTCTTTTCTTCTCTTCTTCTTCTTCTTCTTCTTCTTCTTCTTCTTCTTCTTCTTCTTCTTCTTCTTCTTCTTCTTCTTCTTCTTTCTTCTTCTTCTTCTTACTTCTTCTTCTTCTCTTCTTCTTTCTCTTCTTCTTTCTTCTTCTTCTTCTTCTTCTCTTCTTCTTCTTCTTCTTCTTCTCTTCTTCCATTCTTCTCTTCTTCTTTCTTCTTCTTCTTCTTCTTCTTCTTCTTCTTTCTTCTTCTCTTCTTCTTCTTCTTCTTTCTTCTTCTTCTTCTTCTTCTTCTTCCTTCTTCTCTTCTCTTCTTCTTCTTCTTCTTCTTCTTTCTTCTTCTTCTTCTTCTTCTTCCTTCTGTCTTCTTCTTCTTCTTCTCGTTTCTTCTTTCTTCTTCTTCTTCTACCTCTTCCTCTTCTTCTTCTTCTTCTTCCACAATTTTGACATTCCGCATCTTTGTAAGCAATAAGTGAAAGTACTCAAATTCCACACAAGAATACTTTAGGGTTCTACAAACCAATTGACACTTTTTTTTTTTTTTTTTGCATCTGGGTCACACGATAGTTTTTAGGCGTAGCCTTTCCCGTTAGAATGGTCTGTGGCGTGGCCTTGCGTGAATCAAGTGACTGGCATTTTCCTAGGCATGGATGGGGCAGTCATTATGTCCTGATTTTGGCCTGTGGTTATGACAGACTCTTCCTGGAGTGTCTGGAACAGATCCATGAACCTTTGGCATGTAAGCACCGGTCTGTCGACAAAACACGTCCTCAACTGCTCATTCCACAGGTGCTCAATCGGACGTTATGTCGCAGACAGTGGGGTCGCCAGTGAAGTGTTTGAATGTTATTGGCAGCCTGAACTGCGTGGTCACCGTGCAGAATGGGTGTCAGCGCTGTTAAAAAGTATATCCTTGGCATCCCAAAATGGTAGGACATGTGGTCGAAGAATTTCATGGACCTATCGTTGCGCATTCAAGCTTTCTTTACTGTGCACCAATTGACTCTTTCCGTTGTAACTGATCATTCCCCACACGATGACACCTCCGTCACCGTGCAACAGAGCTTTTTTTGGGCTACACTTCAATTTCGTCTACGGAGACCCTACGCCGTCTATCATGACGCTGCAACAAAAAAAAAAAAAAAAAAAGAAAGATTCGTCAACCAGACACGTCTCCACAGATTGTTACCTGCCCTGGGACGATGTTGATTGTCCCAAAGAAGTCGTTTTTGGCGTTGGCAACGCGTAAGGACAAATCCTCGCCTGTCTGTTCCGAACAGTTTGATCAGACACATGACGTCCTGGAGGCAATGCCTGTGCTGTTGAGGAAGCTGTTGTAAACCTGTCTCCGAAGTGATGAAGCCGAATACAGCTATTCTTCGCTGCTGTTGCCACTCTGGGTCGTCCTCTGGCTTTGAACCGGTGCCAGATCTGACTAATGGTGCTCTGATGCACGTTTAAATGCCTGGCAAGCTGACTTTGACTTTCTCCTGTCTGCAATCGGCCAATAGCAATATTCCTTAAATTTTATTGATAAGAGTCCCGTAGAGATTTTCAGACTGCGTAAAAAATAAACTGAACGTTTCGGTGCGGCGTTACCCTTTTATAGGATTTCAATTGCATAGGCAGTGAATAATGATCACCCCAAATTGTGTCTTCTCGTGAGCGCACTATGAGCTACGCTCACGAATATTGTCTTAAAAGCAATTGACCACTGCGTTGTAACGATTACAAAAATCCACTTATCAACTGGACACGCTAAACATTTTAGTCTTCTTTTCACATATCCGAGTACCATATTTTATTTAGAAACATATAAATACGCGCCATAGGATAACTATAGGTTTCTAATTTTTTTTTAAACGGTATAGTTTGCAGGGGTTTGTTAAATGCACCCTGTTTCCCAGACAAATACTACTTAGAGTCTGTATTCCCCCCCAAAAAATTTTGATTAGAATAAGACGGCGACATATAGGTATGTGTGGGCTAAGAAAAATATGTAATTAGGAGAAATGCAGTTAAAAGCTAGTGATATCTGGCAAATGTAGTAAGAAACGAGCAAAGAGGAGACATAGATGCGTACCCGGATGGCTTGACAGTATTGCATGGGCGGGCCAAAATCACAAACCCGATTTGTAAAAGGAAAGAACCCTTTTGTATGTTTTTAGGAAATCCGATACAGTCTTTTAGTAGTTGTTTTAAATTACGAACCATGACCCTTTACTAATTGTACCCTAACTTAGAACATCCGGTGAAGTTTTGGCTCACCTTCTGAGATTGTTAACAGGCCGAAACAATCGTTGATGAGGGATTTTTCTACTGATATCAGTGGATCCCTGCTGCACATGCTCCCCTGTGGAGTTATTAATATTAACCAGATTTCTTTAATTATCAAACTAGTTCCTTTTGGATAGAAATAAACTTGCGCATTGATTTCTCCTTTAAGATATGTTAACGTTCCAGATAACATGATTTGGGCTAATCAAACATATTCGTTAGGGCTGTTTCTGTTGAGTTCGTGGAGTTGCGCACAATGTTTTATCGGTTGAGGTAAATAACTGAATGTGTCTTTCTTTTCTGGTAATCTGGTAATCCTAGTTTCAGCATCATAGCAAACGGGTCACCCCATTGTTGCTCCGCTCCTGTGCCAACGAAAAACACTCGTAGCTCAACAGTGTCACCCCCCCCCCCACACCATGCACTCAACTCAGAAGCTGGGTGACACGAACTATATCCATTCCAGTCTACAAATGGAGCAAAAATGCAACGGCCACCGCCTGGCAGAACTGCCACGGCGCTTAAAAAAAGTGGTCGTGCCTTGTGTCCACTGTGACTTGAAGCATTATGTGAAGGGTTAACAAATGGGTCACCCCAGCAGTACCCTCACTATTAGCTGGTAACGGGACTTAGGACATTTCATCCCCAGCAGGCGTCGTCGCCCCTACAACGACCGACTGCCTTCGTTAACGACTGTTCACCCAACAGCCATGCAGTTTCTTTGGCACTAAAGGAGACACCTTTTGAACTTGGGTTTCGGAATGCAGACTTCCTACAAAATGTTATTTTGAGGTTTTTGTCTCAGAGAAAATGGCTCTTTTGTGTTATCGAATATCTGGGAACATCTAGTATAATCGAAGGCGAATGTTTTGTTTGAGGAACTGGGAAGTGGGGAACAGTAAACTCTGACTACGGATTCTTCCGAAGTTAAGCTTGGATTGTCTCTCTGTTAGTTTAACATGTCGCGCCAAGTATGTCATTGCTTCGAATAGTCATCGATACAAAAATAAAATAAATTAGTAAAACACATGGACTTTCAGGTCACATCAGCCTAACAAGGAGTACAGGAATTGTGACTGGAGTATGACTTGGGCTGGTGTGTGGCTCGTGATAATAATTGACTGAATCCTGCTCAGCTTTTAAAATAAGTTCCACTGAAAGCCCCATATACCAGTTTGTATCCCGTGATGGTCATTACTACCCTTTCTTTTACATCAAGCACGTTAAAAACAATATAAGAACTACAAAATCGCACGTTTTTACCACCATTCCTGTCATTACGTAGTCGCTATATAAGCGTACAGTTTTGCTTTACGTCTTTAAAGAAATTATTTGCAAATTGTAAATGACTAGTTTTCGTCACCCATAATTCCGTTGTATTTTGATGCACATGAATTCGCCATGTTCAGTTGAGCTAGCCTTGAACAGTGACTATTTGTTTCTGCGCTTATCTGGATTCAGATTTTCCACTCACACACACACACACACACACACACACAAATAAATCAGAAAAGTCCAATGTCCCCAATTCGCATGTCGTAAAAGGCATGTCGAAAAATAACAAGTGAAAAAAAACAGTAGACTGAGGCAAATAGATGATGCACAAATTCGTAAATAAAACAAACAGCACTGTATATCTAATACGGCTCATGATATGAATGAAAAAGGGTTTTTACAACTTTCATAATCGCATTGTAAAAGAGGTGTTAACTGCTAGTATTATGGGATATTGTTTTGTGATAATCTTGTTCCAAGACCGAGCCATTTATTTGCTATTTTATTATTAACCCAATATGTTGTAATTTCAGATCCATGGACGATTAACGTTTACAATGGAGAGGGAATTATTATGGTGGATCACGTGACTAGAGGCGGCACCGCCATGACGTACCCATTTCATTGAGGTCAGAAGATGGGATATTATTGGTCACTGCTGCTAGTGCTCTTCCTTCGTGTCCTCCCCTTTGTTTGTTGTGACCAGGAGGACTATGTCACGTTGTCCCAGGACGCCCAGGCAGGACAAGGTGAGCGGTGTGCCTAACACATTTTGTGTCTTTATCATCCTTTCTCCTCTTGGGTCATGCTATACTAATTTTTGATCAAAATGAAATATGTTTCTAATTAGTACTAGTTGGTGAGTAATGCACAAATGCAAACGGGAAGGGCATGTACAGTGCATCAAAGCTGTACTGGCTAAGTACACCCTGAGTGTACCAGTTGGAGCCGCGAGACAGGAAAACCACGCTAGAGCTACACATCAATACATCGCCCAGAACAGGATAGGAGTTGGAGACATATTAAGGAGATCGGGGCGCTTATGGTCATGCCCGAATTGTTATTAAGATGATTTTTAAAAAATTGAACAGTGAACAACGGTCAACAAGCTCCGCTCCTTCCAACTAACCGTTTTTCAGTCGGTTGTGAAACCACTTTTGCACCGCATTTTGCACGTCTAAGCTCAACACTTGTTTGACCACTTTTAACTTCTTGATCTACAAAAACACAAATTTACGTGCATTTTCCCCGTAATGCACCTACAGTCTACGATGAATTTATAACCCTTTGACACCCCCCCCCCCCCCCCGGTCCAAAGCTATCGTATCACTCCCATTGTTCCACGTTGGTGCAAACTTGTAATGGAGCGGCCACGATCTGTCCGCAACAGAAGAAAGAAAAATGGCGAAATTAGGATCAACCTTTTATAGCATTACTCCAACAGTAGAACAGTAAAATAAGCAAGGATAGAAGTCAGCGTGGACAATGTAAGAAGAGTTACGTCAAAAGTATAGATAGTTGTTAACTTCCTATAGCGCGCGCGTGTGTGTGTGTATGTATAGGTCACCCCGTTTTTAAACTTCTAATTCGGCTCAGACACTTACGTAGTAGACTGACAGGCACGCATCACCATAATTGACTTTATTTGCCGATGAATTTCGGTAGGTTTTTTACCCATTTACTGGAGAAAAAAAACGGTAACAGAACGCTGCTCATCTTTGGTACATGTTAAAAATAGGGGCGGCCGTCTTTAAACTGTGTTCACCGTGTTCGTATGCAGCGTGATGTCAGGTGCATACCACTCTTGACTTCCTTATCAACTGTCAGGTTACAAGACATTGACATGGTAATTATAACTTCTATAACGTTGTCACTTTAAAAAAAAAAAACCGTTTTGTGTGTCACATGTCTCATTAACACAGAGTATCGAATTTACCCAAAGTCTTCTCATTCTAACTTTAGGTTTTTTAAAGTTTAATGTACACACCTCCACACTCCCTCCACCCCTTTTCCCCCAAATCCCTCAACTATTTCGCTGGTCTTCCCCCCCCCCCCCCAACCCCCCTTTTACACACAATCCCCGCCCCCACCCTAGTAATTATCTGTGGAGGAATCTCGAGCACAAGGCAGGGAGTTTAGCTTAGATATCATTGCTCTAACTTAATGTAAAGTAAACGTCTTTGCCTTCCGGGCTCGATGCATAATCTTTATCTAATAGCTTGTCATCTGAGCCGGATATACTAGTCTGCTATGATAAGATCAAGATGAATCAGCGACCTGACCCCTCTCCCCTATTTGTTCCTTTCTTTTCTAAACGCCTTCCCGCTTTCCTTTGTGCGAAAGGGCATTATTGTCTTAACAGACAATTGGGTTAAGACAGTGCCTAGATCTGGTGCAGAGCGATCACACTTGGCCTGCCAGGCAGCTCTTGAGAATAAGATGTCGAGGGTGCATCACGGGTAACGAGGGTACGAGATCATGATGACAGTCACGTGTTCAGAGGTGTATTCTGCTGGTTACAAGGCGATGCAGAAATGCTCCCTGCCTCTCGCTTCCCTCCCCTTCACCCTACTTTTTTTTGGAGATAAGGTCAACTAGGCTGTTTGGTTAGCCGAGGGAACCCAAACAAGTGTGTGTGTGTGTGTGGGGGGGGGGGGGAGGTTGAGAAAAGAGTTTAATTCCTTAGGGCACAATATTTTTAAAGAATACACAGCTCGAAACAGAAAAACCAAAGAAGAAAAGACAGAGACTACTTTTCGGCTGTTATTAAACTACAACCTAACCATCCGAGATCGCGTTAGAAATAAAACTATCAGGCAAACTGTGGGAACGACACATTGTACTAGATTCACCGAGAAACAGCAGATCAAGTGGTTTGGCCATCTCGTTAGAATGCAGCAAGATCAAATACCATCACAAGCACTACATATCAGAAGATCAGCTACAAGAGCAAGAGGACGGCCGCGGAAATATGGATCGACAACATTAAAGACACATTACGCCTTCGAGGGACAATAGCCAGTGGCAGCCAACGTGCACTGGATCTGAAATTATTCATCCCAAGTCGCTTAACGGCAGAATTGGTTTATGATGGTGTGCACTATGGTAACTCCATCTGAAATTATCTGTCTATATGATACCCAAAACCCAAGTAGCCCTATAACGCTTAACGGTTGGGCAGAATTGGTTTATGAGTGGGTGATAATGATTACCTTTTGATCCTCAAGCTTGAGATTGAAATTGACCCCTCTCCTCTTTTGTCCAATCCGATGCCTTTGCAGCGCCCTATGGTTAAAAAACTCCATCGTTGGGGTAGTATTTTGTTACAAATGGATGACCTTTCGTGTAGTTTGTAAGATCGTGATAACCGATGTTTTATGCGTTTCTGTACAGTCTAGTGTCGGCTCTGCGGCTAAGTCGATGCGAACGCTTCGTAATGCCGGGATGCCGGGTTCGATCCCAGCTGCGGACCATGCGCCTTGCGTTGGCTTCGACTGTGGTATCAAGAAAGCCGACCGTCCAGTAAGCAATGGCAAATTGCTGGACGTAAATTTGCCTAGAAAAACCACACAACAGCCAGAGGCTGTTGGGGTTGGTCCTGCAAAGGATACGCAACTAACCACTGCACAGTCTAGTACAATGTTTTGGATCTTCTGACTGTATGTATGGTACTTCACCCATAAGGAAATCCCGGAGTTTCAGGGACAGCAAATATTTGACGGGTGTCATGGGTTAGGATCTTTGTCAGCGCTGACCGCCTCAGAGACACCGGCTAATCATAACTCTGACTCTAACCCCCGGCCCATAATACCCCTAGAATATAGGGCTTTCCCGGGAACTCATTCATTTCCTTTGTTTATATAATTTATAAAGTACCATATATCTGTCTTAGACGTCTATCTATCTATCTATCTATCTATCTATCTATCTATCTATCTATCTATCTATCTATCTATCTATCTATCTATCTATCTATCTATCTATCTATCTATCTATCTATCTATCTATCTATCTGTCTGTCTGTCTGTCTGTCTGTCTGTCTGTCTGTCTGTCTGTCTGTCTGTCTGTCTGTCTGTCTGTCTGTCTGTCTGTCTGTCTGTCTGTCTGTCTGTCTGTCTGTCTGTCGGTCGTTCTGACTATCTGTCTGTCTGTCTGTCTGTCTGTCTGTCTGTCTGTCGTTCTGACTATCTGTCTGTCTAAGTCTGTTTCTGTCTGCCCACTCATGAATTTATTATGTCTACTCTCTGTCCACCCAGTCAGTCACCCACGCAACCAGCATGCTATCAGCATGGCTGGCTGTATATTTAGTATCTGCAATCTCCTCGCATTCTATATGAATTGTCCTCTGCCTCAGTTGCCTTCTCCCCTCTGTTTCGTTGTCATCGTTCTTGATTGTGTATGATTACACGCGAACCTACTAATGGCGAAAGAATTAGTGAGGGAAAAAAAAGAGGGTGGGGGTTAAAGATACAAATAACGCTAATTAAAGTCCCCATCCCGACCACCATCTGGTGCATGACATATTGTATCGGACAGTTTTAGTTAACATAAACCTGTATCTGCGGTGTCCAGGAGTCACTAGTGGGCGCCTTTTGTCTGGCCATTGAGGCGCATATTTCCACGACAGCCACATAAAACAGGATTAAGGTAGGCGTCGGCGGCACGTGTGCTAAGTGCAGAACATGGACTATTTTTCAGTGGCACGCTGTGCAGATTGGGAATCTCCTCCTCTCTCCCCCCCCCCCCCCAATGTAAAATAAGCGTCCCTTTGTGGGTTCCGGGGCCCTATTGTGGGAGAAACAAGAAGAGACCCACTGACTGTCTAAAAGCATGTAGAAGTAGTAACTGGGAGCGTTCTTCGATGTCGGTGTGTATCTGCCTGACAGGTCAGGAACCAACAGTCTGTATACAAATGAGTCAGATCTGTAAAACGAATGTGCACGCCCGACTCAGGTTCTGAACAGCCAGAACTTTCCGTCAGAGTTAACAGCCAGTAAACGCAAAGAAGAAGAAATTAAGATAAGCGTATACTTTTTTCTTATAATCTTATTTATTTTATGAGGGCCATATTATTTTAATAAAATAATTGTGTATTGAAATAAATTTGCTTTATATTGGCACATCACGTCTAAGGTTGTCAACCGCTGGGCTAAAACATTGACATGCGCGTTTTCCTACAGCCGTCTACCTTCTACCGTGCACATTTCTCTACAGCCGTCTACACTCTACCGTGCACATTTCTCTACAGCCGTCTACACTCTACCGTGCACATTTCTCTACAGCCGTCTACACTCTACCGTGCACATTTCTCTACAGCCGTCTACACTCTACCATGCGCATTTCTCTACAGCCGTCTACACTCAACCATGCACATTTCTCTACAGCCGTCTACACTTTACCGTGCACGTTTCTCTACAGCCGTCTATATTCTACCATGCGCATTTCTCTACAGCCGTCTACACTCTACCGTGCGCATTTCTCTACAGCCGTCTACACTCTACCGTGCACATTTCTCTACAGCCGTCAATATTCTACCATGCGCATTTCCCCACAGCCGTCTATATTCTACCATGCGCATTTCCCTACAGCTGTCTACACTCTACCGTGCACATTTCTCTACAGCCGTCTATATTCTACCATGCGCATTTCTCTACAGCCGTCTACACTCTACCGTGCACATTTCCCTGCAGCCGTCTATATTCTACCGTGTGCATTTCCCTGCAGCCGTCTACACCCTACCGTGTGCATTTCCCTACAGCTGTCTACACTCTACCGTGCACATTTCTCTACAGCCGTCTATATTCTACCGTGCGCATTTTTCTACAGCCGTCTACACTCTACCGTGCACATTTCCCTGCAGCCGTCTATATTCTACCGTGTGCATTTCCCTGCAGCCGTCTACACCCTACCGTGTGCATTTCCCTACAGCTGTCTACACTCTACCGTGTGCATTTCCCTACAGCTGTCTACTCTACCGTGTGCATTTCCCTGCAGCCGTCTACACTCTACCAAAGCTACTTTTGTGTTTTATGTATTTTCAGCTAAATTGATATCAGTGGCTCCCAGGCTCCCAGAATATCACCACGGTGGACCTCTTTATTTCTTAGTCGACATTAGTGTTATCATCGATGAAAAAAAAAAGAAAAAAAACATTAACACAAACGTAGGAAATCCAGGCTGCACAAATTTCCTAACAACACTGTGTTTGAAAAGTTCTGTGTGCCACCTATTTGTATTATTATTAGTATTATTATTAACATTATTATTATTCTTCCTGGTCGAATTCTGCGTTGTCGTGTCTTGTCTACAGTCGCTGGGGCTTGCCATAGTTCTGTTGACTGCAAAACAAGAGAAAAATCCGGAGAAGGGGAAGCAACACTGTCCCTTAGTAGAGATTTTGGATAACCCTCTAAATCTCTGCTGTTTGATTGCGCAGTTTGATTGCGGCATTCCTAACAGAATGAACCGCACTTTTTTTTTTTTTTTAAACAAAATCTAATGTCCTTGCCAACAGCTATAAAGTATCCTCACGCCTTTTAGTGTGCGCTGGAAACAGGTGTCCCAGGGTTGATTGCAGATGATGTCAACAGCCAGAAGTTCGAATGGCGTTGGCAGATACCTTCTTTTGTCGGAGAAGAGATTTATCTGCCAGTTGATAAATGGAAGTAACATGGTAGCTGGGGTATTCAGTTCATGCAGTGCTTCCATTAGCACCATTAACTTAGAGGCGCAAAAAAATAGCCAGATCTTGTGTTGTTACAATATTCACATATGCAAGTTTGGTTTACTGATACTGGTGGGATATCTCGCGAGGAATTTCCAGTCGTTGGCTGATTCGTTGATGAATTATCACCTATCAGCCTTCTCCATGCTTTCAGTATTGGGCATATAGTGGAATACATGTTTTTATAGATAAATCTACATTTGTGGCATCACGCAGGCCACCATTACTTCACAGGAATTTACCAGGTACCTTTATTAGGCTCGGAGGACCTAGAAGCCAAAATAGTTTTTTTTTTTTTTTTAGAAAAGGCCTGCTTGATGTGGTTTTGACCCTACAACCTTCTGATCCCAAGGCGAGCGTCTAGCCGCTACACCCCGACGGCGTCCATTACCATACCGGTTGTTTAGTTGCATGTTAGTTCTCCCCAGGACATCCCAAACCAACCTCGATGTGCATTTTCTGTTGCTTTTACCTCTGTGGAATTCAACGTAAAGGGGTCTCCTGCCAAATCTGCTTCACTGACTTCGAGCTTACAAATGCGGCGATAGTGAACCAGTGTTCACAATCACCAAAACTCTGTACAGAGTAAGATGAGTAATATATCATGTAATCATTATAAAGAATCGGGGACAGATTTTGCATTGTGAGCTATTACAAGTATTGCCTCTTAACGTTCGCCGACATTCGTGATGTACGTTGTCGTTTTCTTTTTCTTTTTTTTTTTCTTCTTCTTTTTCTTCTTTTCCTCCTAGTCCATCCATCCATGCCTTGTGGCTCTGTTGGTCATGTCAATCCAGTCTTCTGTCTCGTGTACTGTCAGTCACTACTTACACAGGTCTTCTGTGCCATGATGTTAAACTGTCTAGCTCTGCCTCTCTTCCCCTCAAACATTCCCACCTCACGATGTATTCCACTTTTCTCCTTCTCTTGTTGAATAAACAACCTAGATCGTCCCCTTCTGATCTGATGTATAACTTAGATCGTACAGAGGCCGTTATCTTCACATTAAGTTTGAGGTTTGAACAACGAATCAACATCATGGCACACGGGTAGTAACCCATAATTGCTCAGTTTTTCTTCTAACTCAAGTCTGAGTCTGAAGAAGCTTAGCACAGTGTACAGGCTCTGTAGCACCGGCGAGGATCCTGAAATACTTTGGTTAGATTTGTAACTCCAAATGTTTTCCCGCGCAGCGCCGTTAGGCTACTCTTTATGATTTCCAACTGCCAAGGAATTTTATACGTGCGCAACAGTGCACACGGGCGTCCGATCTTACTACCCAGAGACCAGGGGGAGTTAACTAGAAGTCCAAGTCCACGTGAAAAAATTCCAGCCCTTTCGGGGATTGAACCGGGAACCTGTAGCTCTCGAGGTGGACACCATGCCTCGAGAACTTGCAGCCCCCTATCTTAACATTACCGTTATATTTGCTTAAAGACAGCAAGTAGAATTATTGCCCACTTGGATAGAACGTTCTGCGACCATATACCATGCAGGCATACAACACAAGAGAAGAGTAACGTAAAGCATGGGGGGGGGGGGGCAGGGGCGACAAGACGGACAGAGAAACACTAGAAGAGTACGAGGTATCAGTGGTCGAGGCGAAGCGAGGAGCAAAAAACCCTATATCCTGGACACCTGAAGTAGTAAAAGAGGAAGTAAACAAGAAATTAGCTTCAATGGATGGTCGCATTGTAAATTGCCAGAATTCTGGCTGTTGTTTTTCAGGTGTTGATCGACATCACTCTCTCATATTGTTTTTATCCTGGCACCCTTGAATGGCTGCAGTGTTGCCTCATTTGTTGCAACGTCTTAATTCATAATAAATCAGTTAAAGCCTGTGTAAATAATCTAGAAGAGGACCTATTCTTAGCATTGAGACATATTGGGTATTCCGAGTTAAGCTATATATCAAAGGCCAATAGGTATTCGTTATATTACCTGGTCGATATCACAACAGTCACATTCTGTCTCTATTATCTGTTTTAGACAAGGTCGACATGAGAACGAACGTAAGAGGTCTAGCTTGAGGCTTGTTTAATCAGTATTTGCAGTGAATCTGCGGGATTCTGCTGTAGATCATCAAAAGTGTCTTTTGTAATCTTTGTATCAGTTAATGGTTCAATAACATGTCCAGCTTTCCCTGCTTGTAACTATAAATTATGCTTACTGAAATTCTTTAACGACTCATCGCTGACAACAAAAACAATTTTCTGGAATTCTATAACATTTATAGGCCATAATTACTAGCTCAGCGTTGAACATTTGGAAATTAAGGTTTTAGTTACAACCCATTAACAGCGTTTTAAATGGTTAATATAACAGCCAGTTGAAATCTGAGGGTGCAATATGTGTTGGCATTTAAGCCGCGGATAGCTTTTTACCATTACCTGCAGTTTTTGGCGTATTATTGTTCGGGCTGCCGAAACACTCTTCTTTTACTTTTTGTCTTTAAATGAGTGTTTGGCACGCTGTCTTGCGGTTTACAGCTAGTCTGCAATGTCTGTGACTTTCGGTCCAGCAAATCTGATTTCAGGATATCTCCCTAATTGTCTGTATTTGAGATATGCTGGTTAGGGAAGCAGTAAGTCTTTACGTTTTCTAGGACCATGGAGCCCACACACGGGAGCTAGAGCAGTGACTTATTGCAGACTCCGGAATAGCCGCTACCAGAAATCTGTGTGCGGCGCCAAGCTACTAAATCACTGTTTCAGTAGCCGAATTACTTGTCAAAAAACGGGACCATTTTCCCGCCATGTAGAACATTGTACAGCCATAGGTTGGTTCCGTTATGTCAATGACATTTGGCTGATGGCTTACAATGAGCAGATGCCCGTACTGTCGAACCACTTCGGTATGCTGTAGGCGCTGTGTTTACAGAAGCTTAAGCCTGCGTGACTCCAGCAATGAAAACGGGTCTTCCTGCAGATTTACCTCAGCTCTAAGTTGTTTTACTTTTCTGTCACGTGGAGTTTTTTTGTTTGAACTGTGTTCTATTCCCTGTCCAAGCCAGTCCTCTACCATTATCGTCACTACCACACTGCTTCTGCAGTTGTGATCCAACACTGAACTGTTTTGAACGAAGCATTGCGCCTCTCTCTCTCTCTCTCTCTCTCTCTCTCTCTCTCTCTCTCTCTCTCACACACACACCCTCCTCTCTCCCCTCTCTCTCTCTCTCTCTCTCTCTCTCTCTCTCTCTCACACACACACACACACCCTCCTCTCTCCCTCTCTCTCTGGTTAGAAGAATGATGATGATTTCGCCCCCCCCCCCCCACACACACTTTGAGTGCAAAAATGTTACTGTAATAATAACTCCTGGCACATTACTAACTCCAGGTCCTTTACCAACATTAACATAACTCGTAGTCCTTTACTGACATAACTCCTGTTCGTTTACTGACATAACTCCTGGTCCTTTACCAACATTAACATAACTCGTAGTCCTTTACTGACATAACTCCTGTTCGTTTACTGACATAACTCCAGGTCCTTTACCAACATTAACATAACTCGTAGTCCTTTACTGACATAACTCCTGTTCGTTTACTGACATAACTCCAGGTCCTTTACCAACATTAACATAACTCGTAGTCCTTTACTGACATAACTCCTGTTCGTTTACTGACATAACTCCAGGTCCTTTACCAACATTAACATAACTCGTAGTCCTTTACTGACATAACTCCTGTTCGTTTACTGACATAACTCCAGGTCCTTTACCAACATTAACATAACTCGTAGTCCTTTACTGACATAACTCCTGTTCGTTTACTGACATAACTCCAGGTCCTTTACCAACATTAACATAACTCGTAGTCCTTTACTGACATAACTCCTGTTCGTTTACTGACATAACTCCAGGTCCTTTACCAACATTAACATAACTCGTAGTCCTTTACTGACAAAACTCCTGTTCGTTTACTGACATAACTCCTGGTCCTTTACCAACAAAACTCCTAAGCTTTTACCGACACAACTCCTGGTCCTTTACTGACATAACTCCTGGTCCTTTACTGTCACAACCCCTGGTCCTTTACTGACATAACTCCTGGTCCTTTACTGTCACAACCCCTGGTCCTTTACGAACATAACTCCTGGTCCTTTACTGATATACCTTTTGGTTCTTTACTGACATAACTTCTGGTCCTTTTCTGACATAACTCCTGGTCTCACCCGTTTTTCTCCTGTCCCACTGCAAGGCAATGAGTGACATACAATGAGCCCCATAGGGTAGCCAGTACACTCGCTACAACAAAAATTGCTACAGTAGTATCTCAGAAGTACAAAGCAACTACAAAGACAGCGATACCACCTTGCATCGTGCTGTGAGTGTGTTTGTGTGTACCCCGATAATTCGCCTGTATATTTTTCTAGCCAGGAGGAGTTGCTTTTTCCTGCCCGGGTTAACTGGAGAATCCGCAGGCTGTAAAAACGCCGCAGATTTCCGGCGTAGCTGCCAGTTATAAGGGTCGGGTAGGCTGGAGAGAGAGAGAGAGAGAGAGAGAGAGAGAGAGAGAGAGAGAGAGAGAGAGAGAGAGAGAGAGAATAACTACTGAAAACTGTCTTCAATAAGGTGCGAAAAATTATTGACAGCTAGAGAGGTAACCAGCATAGTAAAAAAAAAAAAATAATCGTAAAAGTTAGATACAGGTATATCCGACCCTACTTTTGGGGCAGAAACTTTCTAGGTAACTAGGAAATTGAATGGGGTCTCATGAAATGTAGACGTACAGAGGTCATACTGTACGGAAACAAAAACTCATACTGTACGGAAACAAAAACTATCAACTATAGAGGTTCTGGAAAGACTGCGAATAAAATTAGATTTATTGAAAGAAATGTATGAAAAAGAAGTCGCAGTTGAAATATTTTGGACACACTGACAAGCATAATATGCTTTTAAAAACCATACTGGAATAAAATATCGACGGCAAGAGAGCAAGAGGTAGTACAACGTTACAAATGGGAGGACATCATCGAGTGATAAACAAACAGTTTTCTGATAGTGTACAACCAAGAGAAGGGACAGAGTATGTTGGAGGTCCATTGCAGCTAGCCTTTCTTGTGGGGACGAGACCTGATTGATTGGACTGAATATGTATATCTTTTCCATTTCTTTTTCGCACACTAGCATACTGACTTGGCTGTTATGGTGAAGTTGTATACTAATGTTTTCACTTCATGCGTTTACCGCATGGCAGAGAAAGTTTTCACGGCAGTATAGAAAAGAGATAGACATGAGGATTTAGGTCCGTATGGCCATGAACCTCGAAGGTTAGAATTTTTATTGTGTCCACTGACAGAAAACATTTCCATTAACTTATAACGGATTCGAAACTGCCTGTTCTCCACTCCGTGGCTTCAATCGAAATCCCGAAGTTCTGATGAACTCTCTCTCTCTCTCTCTCTCTCTCTCTCTCTCTCTCTCTCTCTCTCTCTCTCTCTCTCTCTCTCTCTCTCTCTCTCTCTCTCTCTCTCTCTCTCTCTCTCTCTCTCTCTCTCTCTCTATCGTCCTGTCTTCCCCCCCCCCCCACACACACACAACCTTTTCCACCGAGAAAACTAGAACACCTGTACTACGGAATCTGGAACTGAACCCAGGACTTTAGAAATTCAGGGTAAACCGAGACCCACTGCTGGGTTATACTCAGGTAGACTGGTGAACTTTCTTCAAGAACCACTATGGGGTTAAACTCAGGTAGACTGTACACCTGTATCGTTTCTTACAGTAGTGTCAGACCTCCGTGTTTGTGTCTCTAATGACAGAGGACATTAGTCTCATGTTCATGGTATTCGCCGTTGTAGACCGGAATGCAGACTTCTGTGTGTTGGCACCCGTGTAATATCGGCTCCATTCGGCAAGCAGAGAATTAGTATAATCTGCTATGCATGTCGTAAAAGATAAGGGTCATTGGCTTGAGACTTTCCAAGTGATCCGGAAAAAAATAAACTAGAATTGGTACTTTATTTTTAATTCACTGCAAACGAAGAAAATCACCAGTTTCCAGGAAAGTCAAATATTCTAGGTGTGTAATAGATTAGGATTAGTCGGCGTCTCTAAGGCTGACAAAGATCCTAACCTCAACCGATAACACCCCTGACTATTGGAACTTTCCAGGAAACTCCTGAATTTCCTTTGTTTGATGTAAATTTAAAATAAAGTACCCTAAAATTTCAGCTTCAAGTTCTACTCGACACCTTCCCATGTTTCTTCCATGATTGCAATCTGTGGGATTAAGATCTCAAGGGTGAGCCTCAGTCATGTACAAAGCCCAGAAACCAGGTATAACACCGTATAACAGTTATTTTGGTGTACCCTTTAGATTACAGAGTATCCTATAGCCCAATGTAGGTGGTCATCCAGTCGTCTACAGAGGGTATTGTTGTGAGCTGGTTCAGGGTCTGTGATATGTTGAGAGACAACGGTAAAAGGGTGAATTTGGACAGGATAGTGAAAGATGTAAAGCCATCCTGAAGGTACCGACATTCAAACAATGATCTGACGAACCTACCCGATAGCAAGCCTCTTAGTCTCTGTTCTTGTGGTTTATATATTAATCTATTACTTTGTTACATATTCTGTATTACTCAAGTATCTCTTTTTTTTTTTATTGATTTCGCACAACATAGTTCATTATCTTTTATTTTCTACTTTAGCTTTATGTGATGGTTTAATGCAGCCTCCTATAAAGAGAAACTGATTTATATGGTGCAGTATTTCGATGTTTTGGGGCTGTTTGTAAAGGATTCCTTTAACGAAACGACTTTCTAATAGGGCTGGTAAATTAACCAAATGTATGATTTACAGAACATGTCTCTTGGTTTAACTAAACGGACGTTTTTATTTCTTTTGAAGTGCACATTTACTGTAATGTTAATTCGTGTTAAATAAAACATAATGTAGAGAAAGACAATAATGAGCGGCTCAGTTTATGTTATTTAGGAAAGAAAATATGACTGCTGTGTGGTGGGCTTCATGAGACCAGAGCCGTTAATTTTCAGCCATAGTTCGGCCAACTTGAGCACACGTGCAGCTATTTAACTAGTTGTTTTTTGCATTTACTGCGGCAGAAAAACCAAAGTGCCACTTCAGGAACAGAAGACAGCGCATACATTGGCGCAGTTTACATCTTTTCACATTAACACGCATGAAGCCACCCACCGAACAGTGGATTTCATTTGTTCTCTTTCGAGTTTTCTCATCCGCATCGCGCGTCCCTTATTTCTCAAAACCAGACAGCTGTTGCTCGTCAGCCTTGACCCGTTAAGTGTCTGGGATGTGTGTGATGCCAAGACCTTTGCTTGTGGTCGGCTGGCAGTCTTTCACCACTCTCTGTTCTCCCAGCTACTGATTTAATATAAACAACTTCCACTTGACCCGGGATAGTTATTTATTAATCTGATGGGAATACTTCAGGAAGGTCATGTCAAAACAAATTAAATGGACGCCAGGCCTTAGCTGCCTGCAAAGTATCCATTGACCGCTGGCAAGGCTTGGGGCGCCAGTCGAGGCTGGCCGTGTCCAGCTCTGGTAAATTGCTGCCACCTGTGGAGTGAAACCTGAGGGGAAAATCCTTTAACTGAGCAACGTGAAGAGGAGCTAAAGCAGCCCTCATTGAGCTCATTGGAGATTGTGATAACGGAAAAGCGTAAGCTGCAGATTAAACTGTTCACTTTAAGTTTTAAAAAAAAGGAGGGGGGGGAGGGGGGGGGAATAAATGTGTATTAACAAAGAACGGTGTCACAGTAGCTTGAAGGTGGTCATGGAAATGTTTTTTCTCCCGATTGTGTTCTGGGGACCCCGAACAAGCATGTCGTAAAAGGTGACTAGTTAAGGACTTGCTGAAATTAGAGGTGTTCTACCGAAAGGTGCAGGCATCGTAGCCTAGCTGTAAACAGCACTGCATGCTAATTGCCCCTGCACCCCCCCCCCCCCCGGGCTCCCCTTTAGGGAAGAAGAAGAAGAAATTTCATTTGTTGGGGAATTGTTGAAATAGCATGAAACATAAATTATCATATATTTATAGGCATATAGAAGAAGAAGACAGGAAAAACAGTCCAGATGACTCATAGGCAGCCGAAAAACACAATGCTATAATGACACGGGTAAACAGACATAGCTGTTGCTCTCATTTTATGAACGTTCGTAAACGTACAATAAAATGGGTAATAAAGAAAGGGTTAACCGCCCTTCAGTGGTGGTAACAAAGCTCACAATGTCATTTATACAAATAGCAAGGACAAAAGCCGAACACTGTAAGCAAATAAAGCGGTTTATTTTTATTTTTATTTTTCAAGAAATAATTACATGTGATTCATAAGTTCAAGAAGTATTTGTGGGTTGAATATTGTCATCAACAGTAGCAACTTGATACCATTATGTTACTAGATTCGTTTCTGCTAAGAACTTGGAAGGCACCCATAGTTACTAGACTTAACCACTAGAAATGGCGAGCATAGTAAGAAAACGAGATTACGACAGTTGTAACACACGTCATCGTCTCCATCTTCTTCTCTTCCACCTTGTACTTCAGTGAAGTGTTGGTGGAGATGTAACGGTTGTTAATGGGCTCTGTCAAGAGCACTATTAAGACTGATGTTCATTTCTGTAAGGCCGTTCTTAATGCTATGACTCCATATTTTCCGAGGTCTTCCACTAGCTCTGCACCCATTGTAACGTTTTAGTGTGGCTCGCTGTTGCAAATAATACCAAGGCATTCTTGTTAGATGTCCAAGCCACTGTATTTGTTGTTCTTTGATGACTTGTAAGACTGGCGTTATTCCTAGCATTCGTCTAATTTCGTGATTTCGTATTTTGTCTTTCCTTGAAACTCCTGCAGCTCTTCTAAGACATTTCATCTCCGTCTATCAGGCTATCAACCGTGGAAAGTTATAAGACTGGAGCAAAGAGAGGGAAGTGAACTAAATCTAGTCCCTAGGCTTTTATGGTTGTTTCTGTTCAGCTTCTTCTCTACTAGTTAAAACTTGGTTCAACGTTGTAATACTGTATTTATTTAAAACATCTCTTTATCTTCTCCAGTATTGTTTCGTAGTTGGTTTATATTAACTCTTCTATCTCTAATTGCTGGTAATGTCTGTTTGAAGTAGTCTGTGGCGTCCGGCGTTGCAAACGCGCATTGTAATTCCTAGATGCCTGGTTCGAATCCAGTTGCAGGCGATTTGCAGCACACTGGTTTGTGCTGGTATCGAGAGTGGTATCAAGAGCAGCATTTAGAAAGCAGTGGCAAACTACGGAACTTAAAATTACCTAGTAAAATCACAAATAGTGATAGAATACAGGGTTTGGTCCTATAAAGGGTACGCAAGTAACATTTTGTTCTTAAACAGTAAGTAAAGTAAATGATACTTTTCCACGACATCAGCTTACTGGGCATACAGAGCTAGACGTGTATTCTATGGACCAATCGGCACTGGAAAGGCGATGTGGTCAACTCTATTGACCGCCTTAAATTCTAAGATCTTTATACCTGGTACTCATTAAGACTGTGTCTACCTGGGAGCCAAGATCATTTCTGACTAACTGGATTTGAACCCATGACCCTCGGATCAGCAGAAAAGTGTCTAGCTGCTACACCACGGTGGCTTCCGGTTGTCAATAGCAGTATTTTTTTTATACACACCTAGGGAATAGCAAGTTTATATTAAAAAAAAAAAAAAACATAAACACACAAACACATAGGACTGAGTGAGTTATGATACAACGAGGACAGAAGAGGAGATGAGAGGTTCTTTCGTATTGTACTCAGTTGCATGTGCTCGAGATGGGAAAGCATACACGGATTTGTTTTGTTGTTCGTGTGAAGCCGGTTAACGAGGTCACCTAGGGAATAGCAAGTTTATATTTAAAAAAAAAAAAACATAAACACACAAACACATAGGACTGAGTGAGTTATGATACAACGAGGACAGAAGAGGAGATGAGAGGTTCTCTCGTATTGTACTCAGTTGCATGTGCTCGAGATGGGAAAGCATACACGGATTTGTTTTGTTGTTCGTGTGAAGCCGGTTAACGAGGTCATGCATTTCAGAGAACACCAGAGACTCCTTTGTCCTTGCTAGGTTGGTTCCAGGGTCTACGGATTTGTTTTGTTGTTCGTGTGAAGCCGGTTAACGAGGTCATGCATTTCAGAGAACACCAGAGACTCCTTTGTCCTTGCTAGGTTGGTTCCAGGGTCTACTTTAAATGAATACACTTGCAGGGATAGGGTCTGTGGGTGAGTGCCTAACTCATGGGTCTGTGAGTGGGTGCCTCTCTCATAGGGTCTGTGAGTGCGTGCCTATCTCATAGGGTCTGTGGGTGGGTGCCTATCTCATAGGGTCTGTGAGTGCGTGCCTATCTCATAGGGTCTGTGAGTGGGTGCCTATCTCATAGGGTCTGTGAGTGGGTGCCTATCTCATAGGGTCTGTGAGTGCGTGCCTATCTCATAGGGTCTGTGAGTGGGTGCCTATCTCATAGGGTCTGTGAGTGGCTGCCTATCTCATAGGGTCTGTGAGTGGGTGCCTATCTCATAGGGTCTGTGAGTGCGTGCCTATCTCATAGGGTCTGTGAGTGGGTGCCTATCTCATAGGGTCTGTGAGTGGGTGCCTATCTCATAGGGTCTGTGAGTGAGTGCCTATCTCATAGGGTCTGTGAGTGGGTGCCTGAGTGGCTGCCTATCTCATAGGGTCTGTGAGTGGGTGCCTCTCTCTTAGGGTCTGTGAGTGGGTGCCTCTCTCATAGGGTCTGTGAGTGGGTGCCTATCTCATAGGGTCTGTGGGTGGGTGCCTCTCTGAGTACAGGCCGACTAACTTCCCTTTCTGTTCCTGTAAATATTCAATGAGTTGTTCCTGTATGCAATCCAGGGGTTTTACATAAATTTAGCATAGAAAAATTGCTGTTCTGTATGAACCTTGTAAAGTAGACTAAAGGACCTTTTCCTACTTATTCAGGTGTATTAGACTGTTAGTGCTAGACCATTATTTTATAGACCAATAGTATATACAAAAGCCTAACCCTTAACGGTTTACACGGCAGCATAGCCTTGGAAATTTGATTACTTTCTGTATCCGGGACGACCACATTGCGAAGGTTGTACCCCGTCTGTTAGAAGTCACTCTAATCATCGCGGACAGTTTCATTAACATTCTTTTGCATTTCCTGCGCTGCTTGCTTTATTTTACAATAACTCAGCGATTCTCAAGCCTTCAGTGGTCAGCCTCACCGACTATACTCTGCGTCATGGCTGTCTTTAGTGGTTGTCTCCCCCTTCATCTTCATGTATATGTCCTATTTCT
The DNA here is from genome assembly GCA_905116865.2 of Candidula unifasciata. Taxonomy (NCBI): domain Eukaryota; kingdom Metazoa; phylum Mollusca; class Gastropoda; order Stylommatophora; family Geomitridae; genus Candidula; species Candidula unifasciata. The sequence continues at coordinate 259,268 of CAJHNH020001046.1, forward strand.
TCCCCTTGAAGTTTTTAATACATTTATTTCTCTTTTGTGTGAGCGGTAGTGTTTTAGCTTTGAATTTTAGACGTAGTGTCAGTGAATCATATACGATTGGCAGTGTAAATTATTGGTATGACAGTGAGTCATAGAGAAGAGAGTATCACGTGGTATTTTCCTCCTCGTTGCTTCTTGGTTCCGAGTAGGCGTGCGTACTGGTAACTAGTAGTATTCACAGGTTACCTTAGTGTGAGTGACGTAAGCATGCAGCAACCGTTCTTTTCGCTATGTCCGAGTCTTAAACCGATTGATGTATTTGTAATAAATAGTAAACAGTAATGATAAATAATAAAAGGTACTTTTTTTAATTCACCCCAAACCAGGAAATCACTGAGTTCATGGCAGAGTCCAATATTCTGTAGTTGTTTGGGGGTAAAGTTGAGGTTAGTCAGTGTCTCTGAGGAGATCGGAGATGACAAAGATCTGAAGCCTAACCCCAACCCATAACACCCCTAGAATATTGGACTTTTCCAGGAACTGATATTTTTCGGGGTGAATTAGAAATAAAGTACCTAGTAAAATAGTGCATTTTTAATAGAAAGTGTAAGTGGGGATTACAGCAGTTACCTGCACGCCTCACCACTACTTGTACGATTGAACTGGGTTTCCGGGCTTTGCTTCCGTTGGCTTCTTACCCAGACAGTCTCTCTGAGTCATCGGGAGTTAATCTTTCAGAATCCAATCCTAGATGAGAATAATTCTTGTTAAAGCAGCCAGCCACTATTTCCTGTACCAGGCATGTCAATCTGAGGGTCCGCTGAGGACAGTATGTGTCACATTGTGTTGTCCTGAGGACTTTTCACGACAGCTAATTGAAGTCAATTAGGACAACTGATTGCAGAATATTTTTTATTGTGAGCCGCAGGTAGGCCTGCAAAGGCTTGGCATGTTTGCTTTACACCATTTGGCTACTGTAACCGTCGAATGAACAAACAAGTACGCGGTAGAGTAACGCAGTCAGAATCTGTTCTTTCTACAACAAAATGAGTACGCTCGTATGCCTAAACACGCACCTCCATATCGTTGTTGACTAATCCTCAGTTTATCGCCCCCCCTCTCTCTCTCTCTCTCTCTCTCTCTCTCTCTCTCTCTCTCTCTCTCTCTCTCTCTCTCTCTCTCTCTCTCTCTCTCTCTCTCTCTCTCTTTGTCTTTCTATCTATCTCTTTTCTCTCTCCCCCCTACCCCTGTGGAAGACGATTATGTGCTTAGCATTTACCGCAGTGACTTTGAGTTGGGGGTCTGACTAGTAACTGTTATGGTCCGATGCGACCTATTAGTTTAAGGCGAGAATGCGAGCTGGGTGAGACTCGGGGAAAGTTTTAGATAACATCCGGGCGATTAAAATAAAAATGCCGGGGGGGGGGGGGGGGGGGGCAGAATCTTACATAAAGTACACGATAATACCCTAATATCCTTGCTATCGCGGCAAGTAGGTCGCACTTCCGGCCTCTAAGGGGGGACCTGATTGTATAAGTGGGTGACTAGAAATATTCTTCAATGGACGATTATAAATCCTTATCCTGCGACTCCAGTACCTGGCTGGAAAACCTGGATTTTTTTTTTAAAACAGTGTTTAAGGTCACGCCCCCACCTCTCCCCTCCAATTGATATCATTTCCCGCCAAATTAAGCGTAAACCGGTTAAAAAGAGTTAAACTAGTATGCCAGCAGTGTTTTACTAGGAAGGATGTCCGGTTTCATAATATAATAATGAGCCGACTTTTGAAGTGGTAGGTTAGTTGCGTAACCTTTACAGGACGTTGCAGAACCAACCCCAACAGCCCCTGGCTGTTGTGTGGTTTTTCTTAGCAAATTTATGTCTAGTAGTTTGCCATTGCTTCATGGGCGGTCGGCTTTCTAGTTACCACTGTTGAAACCAACGCAAGGCGCATGGCCTGCAGTTAAGACCGAACCCGGCATTACGAAGCGTTCGCATCGACTTAGCCACAGAGCCGACAGTAAGAAACAAGAAATATCAGGAAGTCAAGTTTGTAGGCATAATGTAAACAATCTGCCATAAGGCTGGTTATAAAATTTAATCGCTGAAAATGAAAAACAGTTACAAGAATTGTTAATATAATGGTACAGAAAGTCGTAATTCGAACATAGGAGAAAGCAGAATAATAATCATTATAAAGAAATGTGGAACCTCTAAAATGTTTCTTTATATTTTTTTAGAATATTAAAATTTAGGTATGTTGAAAAAATACAAAAATGTAGCTTTCTGAGATAATAATCAAATTTAAAAAAAAATCAATATAAATCGGTCTTGTCACATCTTTTTAACAGCTGAATGTGTAACAATTAAATACAACAGCAAATAGGTTATGCCTTCTGGTACATCATGCTGGGGTTTCTTGTCGATGTCGCCGTTTTTTTTCTGGTTTTCCTTCCACTTCGAAACATAAAGTTTAAATGACAGTGCTTCAATATACAAATTTAGGTGTTAAAAAAAACTATAGGACCACAGTGAAAGACAATAAAAGCGAAGCAAATGTTGTTTTTAAATATGTAAAGCTTTCAGCATTCCTCATATGAAAAACGCAAGACAGGGTAGATGATGCTGCCAACTTAGGACATCATCCTCGCTGCCATCCATATTTAGTTGCCTAATTTATGCCTACTTTAAATTATAAGACTTGCGTATCGATGGCAACCCCCGAACTATGGCCTCGCTTCTGCATGATACAGTGATGATGGGGCACCCTGTGTCTAAGCTGCTCGGCACATTGCTTCCTCTGCTGCTTTCCTTATGTATTAAAAAGTAAATAACAATAATCATATTGTATACTTTTAAAATATTTAGAAAAACAGACATAAATAGGTTTATAATTAAGCTTTTAAAAAAGTTAAGCATAGTTGGTTGTTCCCCACAGATTCTTTTATTTAAGCGTTGTAAGTGAATTAGGCACTTTCTGAGTTTGGTAATGTAGAGCTGGAACACAAAAATAAAAGAAGCATTTTTCGTAAGAGTGACATCATAAATTTAATTTTGTGTATTTCCTAATGCGAACTATAATATCTCTTTTTTGTCCAAACACAAATTTTATTTGTCTGTTTAATTTTTATTTTTCTCTCAGCGACTCTTTTTTCGCTCCCAACATTTTCCAATACCTACGTGGATGTTGTATAGTCGGTAAAAATGTGTTCCTCTATGTGTCAAACGAGTACAAAATTATATTTTATCCCTCGGCCCACCAACGCTAAACAGGAAACATTGAATTTTGAACTGACCACCTGACAGTTCACAAATTAAAGATAGTTCCTCATATAAAAAACGACTAGTAGGAACTGTTGTAATCGTCGGGTCACGTAACTATCCGAGCCTCAGTTTAACTGTTTTATGCGGTTTAACGGGGTTTCAGGGATTTGTGCCTGTTGCTGCTGTATAGTCGGTGTTCCTCAAACGAGTACGCCCTCGGCCCACCAAAACAGGAAACTGCTGCTGCTGCTTAATTTCTAATCTTCTTCTTCTTCTTACTTATCCGAGCCTCAGTTTAACTGTTTTTGCGGTTTCTTCTTCTGCTCTTCTGCTGCTTCTTCTTCTTCTTCTTCTTCTTCTTCTTCTTCTTTCTTCTTCTTCTTCTTCTTCTTCTTCTCTTCTCTTCTTCTTCTTCTCTTTCTTCTTCCTCTTCTTCTTCTTCTTCTTCTTCTTCTTCTGCTTCTTCTTCTTCTTCTTCTGCTTTTGCTTCTTCTTCTGCTTCTGCTGCTGCTGCTGCTGCTTCTGCTTCTGCTTCATGCAGACATTTTTAGCAGCCCACGTGGACTTTTCCGCGACCCACCGCTTGAAGAACTCTGGTGTACGTATAAAATATGCACCCACATACAATGAATAAAACGCTCACACCATCTAACAGTTTCTACCATCTCCATGGACACATGTGCTAATCATACAGTCAAGGATAAGGCACTGTAGCTCAATAACGCAAGTCATCTGAATCACTCCGCCCCTCATTATACACTTCATTTATCACTGGTCGCGCCTGTCGTAAAGATTTTTTAGATGTAGCTAATTAGTTCCCACCACCTGGGATGTGAGTCTTTTAGTCTTACCAGTTTATGAGCTGGTCTCTTTGCTGGAAGAATCTCAGATACTAAACAAACACGTAATTATACGATAGCGATTTACAAAAAAAAAAGAACACGTATAGTTATCCGATGGCGCGTAAAAAAAAGTAAAAGTAAAGGACTCTTCTCCTCGTCTTTAGGCGTATAGGGCAAATAGGGCTAGACCTATATTTTATAGACCAATCGGCACTAGATAGGTAATGTGGTCAGCATCACGCCGGCCGTCTTTGCTTCCCGAGACTGCACCCGGTACCCACCTAAGGCTGGGTCCACCTGGGAGCCAAGGTCATTTTTGAAAAAAGTCTGGCTCTGTCAGGGAGCGAACCCACGACCTTCCGATCCGCGGTAAGCGTCTAGCCGCTCTGCCACGGCGACTCCCATGTTTTTATTAGATGACATAAAAACCACTATGCCTATACACACCTAATTAATGACTTTATAAACTCAAACAATGACCCAGGTGCAATATAACTTAGTTATTGCTTGAACCCTAAGGTATTCTCGTATGCAATTCGAACAGTTTCACTCTTTAAAACAAAAATTCCGAATGGCAATATGATGACAAAATCATGGTCCTCTTAGCAGCATTTTTTTTTTTAAAGTTGTAAAACTCCATCGGATAATTTTGCGTTTCACCCTCCCGAACAGTATGTTAAAACTATGTTTATGATGATTTCCAACGGTGAATGTGTTTTCGAAACCGAAAAAATACGCACTGAATGTCACAGACCAGTGGCTCTTTCTGTCATTTTCCGTATTTTCTTCCTTGAATTTTTATTTTATTACCTTTAATAATTACATTTAATTAAGCAGTGTATGATAGAAATTTTGCCACCTGTATTATATTTACAAAATCAATTTACAAATGTAAATTACTGGGAATTTTCTGTGAATCCAATGTCTGGTTATATCCGTTACTATGGGTATCGAACACTACCTGTGAATTTATTTGTCAAGCTTTTATGTGGTCACCATCAAACTGTTTTTTGTATGTCGCCTCGGGCCGATTTTTCATATGCCACCCTCTCCAGTTCAAGGTGTTCCTTCATCTTCTTTAGACACTCAAAGTACGCTGTTGTGTCTCTTGGCGTCTACTCCGCCCATTTGCCAGGTATACTGACCCAGTTTTCACTTCCTGTCCGCGCGTTGGTGATATATAGACTAGTACCTGTCCTAGTCATCCTCTTGAACGCATTTTTTTCGCCAGGGACACAGATGAGTATCATTTATTGTGTACCTTACAGTCCTATGTGGTCACTTCATAGTTAGAACATACGTGTGTATGTGTACTGTGTTGTTCTTTTTGTGCTGATGAAGGCTAATCGCCGCAACGTCCTTTGTTTGTTTATTGTGATCGATTTTGTAAAGCTAACATAAACTACTTGTTCTTTCTCACCCTCTTTTTCTCTCCCCTATAATTTTCTATCCCTTTAAAAACTCCTTCCTGCTTTGCAGGTTTTCATAGAGAAATGACACCTAGACAGGCCTATCAATTCACTTGATGACGATGTATGTGAACACCGCAATAAAACAAACACTGGATAACTTCTATTTAAAAAAAAAACGAGTGATGGTTTATTGTCTATAAATGTGGATGAAGAATCATCAAGACATAAGTCATCAGAAGTGGCATTGCCCGATGTCATAATGTAAGGGGAATTCCCCTTCAAAACAATAGCCATTAAAACACTCCAATAGGGACATTTCTTTTACAATTTTCATTCATAAGTTTATATGTGCCAACAGTATGTTTGCGTCATCATCATCATCATCATATAGCCTAAAAGAAACTCGGTCTCTTGCCAGCTGTCCCGCCTCAACCCTTTCATACTCAAGGATTCACTTATATCCTGTGCCCATCTTCGTGTTGGTCGGCCCCTGCCCCTCCTTCCTGGTAGCATGCCTTCTGCTATAATTTTTGTCCTATCCGTCGTGGCGCTTGATATGACCAAAATATTTCAGCCTCCGAGACAGGATGCTTTTTATTAGCCAATCTTCCTTGATGTTCAGATCTTTCAAGGTGTCAGTATTTCGCCTCTATTTCGTCCAAGAAATTATGAAAATCCTTCTTAAGGACTGGGAGATAGTCCACGACTCACATCCGTAGTTTGCGTCATCACGATGGGTAAATCTCTGTTATAATGAATGATAAAGAAATAATAAGTACTGTGGGTAATAATAACTAAAATGTATTCACAATAATTTCCCTACATCGATTTTAGAGTGAAATTGTGTGCTGTGGTTAAAGAATAGATTGGAAGGGATATAGAGCAGGGAATGGTTTCAAGAAAAAAGGTAAAGTCGGGAGATGTGAACCAGCGTCATTGCACACGGTTATAAACCATAAGTGCTCTGCTACCAGTACGGACTGCTGATAAGAATTGACCGGCCTGTGTCGCCGTTCGCACGTAACTACAGCGACGTTCCTCCATTTACCCTAGAGTAACACTCTGGTACTCATTACCTAGAGGCCGGGTGAACCCCGGGAGCCGCCCGGTTTCGAACATCGACCGTGTGCCGCAGCAAGTCGCAGCTGGAATTGCCAGCGAGCCTCTTATCGACTGCGCCAACGCTGCCCCCGATGGTTATAACTATTTTAAGTAAATTCCTGTAAGATAAAATTCGTTTGATATTCGTCCCGTTTAATATTCATCCGATTAATGGCAAAACTGTAAGCTTCATGATACTTGTTATTAGTAACATTCACACGCGTCATCAGGCTTCTACCAGACACATCCAGTGGGAACTAAAGCAGAGCAAGAACATCGACTCCGTTCAGGTCCGTTTAACGCTGATGTTGGGCAGATCTGGGAGTGTGTCCAAATATTGTGAAGGTACACATTGGGATTGCACCATGTGCAGAGTAAACTCCACCAGGTCATGGCGTACACTGAATGGGTGACTTGTGGTGGCGAACTCGCTGGCGTGTTTCCTTACCCCGGTCGAAAATTGCCTTCATTAGGGCACGGATTTTAATGAGTTTATTTGAGTGTGGCGCATGTTGCCCCTCGTTTCCTCTGCTGCCTGTCTTGTTGTACAGTTGGTTGTCTTGTTGTACAGTTGGTTGTCTTGTTGTACAGTTGGTTGTCTTGTTGTACAGTTGGTTGTCTTGTTGTACAGTTGGTTGTCTTGTTGTACAGTTGGTTGTTTTGTTGTACAGTTGGTTGTCTTGTTGTACAGTAGGTTGTCTTGTTGTACAGTTGGTTGTCTTGTTGTACAGTTGGTTGTTTTGTTGTACAGTTGGTTGTCTTGTTGTACAGTTGGTTGTCTTGTTGTACAGTTGGTTGTCTTGTTGTACAGTTGGTTGTCTTGTTGTACAGTTGGTTGTCTTGTTGTACAGTTGGTTGTTTTGTTGTACAGTTGGTTGTCTTGTTGTACAGTTGGTTGTCTTGTTACTTGGGAGTAAGTTTCTCGAGGTTTTTAAATCACGATTCTCTTTCATCACTTCTCTCTCTCACTCCCCTACCCCATCTTCCCCCCCCCCCCACCAACCCCTTTTTCTGCATTTGTCGCACATTATTAGTTTTACTCAGACACAGTGGGGGAGGGGGGGGGGTAGGAGGAAACAGAATGGAGATTTATATATAACATAGCTTTCATTGCGATCACTGGCTGCCAACTGCGACGGAACGTTCTGGCTGTTCTTCATTTTCTGAACTTCAGTTTTCGGAGCGCATTGAGAGGCCAGGAACTAGCAGGCTGCATACAGATAAGCCAGATTTGTAAAACTAATGTGCACTCAAAACTGAGCTCTAACTGAGCTTTATTGAAAATTTGCATAAGTTCCAAAACGTATTTAATCATGAACATAAAGGACGAGTAGCCAACTGATTGTGACCTGGGTGACATAAAAATATGAGGCCGAACAAAAAATGCGCATTAAATTACGTTTACAATTATTATCCAACATTTACTCCCAGAAACATAAATGAGATTTCTAACGCCCACTTGTAAATAAATAAATAAAAATGGATGGTTTAATTTAAAAAAAAAAACCTTACTTTGTCTCTTCTATTCCCCTTTCTGTCTAGTGCTTTGTATTTCAAGTCTCACATTAATTAAGTAAAATAGGAGGGGGAGTTTTTAGATGTTGGCTTTGTTTAATTTCTTCCAACCGATCTCACATTTTCTCAACCTTTCCCTGCTAAATAAAATACGCTACTTTGTACTTACTTCCACAAGGAGGGTACATCAAAGCAAATTCATTGACCTAGGGGGCGCTTTACTCAGAGGGGGAAAAAGTGAGGGGGGGGGGGGAGTTTTAAAAACGGACGTTAAGCAGTTTTGAAATTAAATGCAGTTGTACTTGTAATGATCTGTTACACTCTATTTTCCCCCAGTTTAATTGTAAATAAAATATTCTGAAAATTTAAAAATGTCCTAAGACGCTATGTTATTTGACACTTAGATTTCTGAGGCTGTTTTTCTCCAAATCATTCAGTTCGACGTTAGTCTCCCTAAGCAAAGTCAGTCAGTTTTCAGTGACAACTTTGTTTGGCTGGTCTATTTTTCTGGAGGTTACGGGTGTGTCCAGCTCTCTAGTTTGGTTTCCTTTATGTCTGGCATTAACGGTTTCATTCAGGGAAAGAGAATGCCTGCGATATACAAGGTCTGGCAGTTAATTAATGAGACTGATTTTATTATGGCCAAGACAAAAATGCCATCTGTGAAGCAAAGTATGGAATCTAAAAAGGCAACATTCATCTATGATCTGACAACTTTTCATCGCCGCTCGATAAGCAGACAGCAAACGAGCCGCCATTTTGTTTACCTAGTCAGAGGTGCATTGTTACGTAATCAGCAGAGAGCAAAAAAGCTAACATTAAATTCTTTTTACAACTCAGGCAGAAAAGGCGCCACTGAAACAGTTGAATTGATGCAACAAGTTTATGGGGATAATATCTCGTGCACACATTTTCAGGTGGTATTCACGATTCAAAAGCGGTGTAGCCATGATTACTAATGCACCAAGACCTGGACGCAAATTAATTGACGAACTCGTTGCAAAAGTCAAGAGAACTGATACAAGAAGATCATTGTTTCACTGTGAGGATGATGACAGATGAAATAGAAAGACCATTCATAACATTTTAGTGCAAGACGTTGTCAAGAAAAATTTTGCTTGTACCATATTCGTTGTTTTATGACCAGAAACATCAGCGGGTTGAGTACCCAAGAGACATCATCAAAACAATGGTTTGCCCCAAAAACACATGTGTGTTCTCGGCCTTTCACCCTATTCCCCAGATTTGTCTCCCTGTGATTCTTTTCTATTCCTAAAATTAAAGTTACGATTGAAAGGACGCTTCTTTGATGATACTGATGACATCGAAAGGGCCGTAACATCAGGGCTTTCTTCAAGTGTTGATTGTTTTAATTCTTTTTGGAATTATTCTCATTAATTACCACGTTTGTTGAGTGTTAAAAGTGTTGCCGTGCGCAAACATAGAACACGCGATATCAACGGTATTGTGGAAATATCCAGTTACTTTGTGGCAAGGTAACGTTGCTCAATGCCGGCCTATCAGAAGTGAGTTAGTGTGTAAATGCGGAGACTAAAGTCGGACTAACCCTCATAGTCTTGTTAATAGTGCTGGAGATTTTTTTTTTTTTTTTGAGTCCTTCTTTTTAATGAACCTTTACTCAGATTAGGAGGTGGGGACTGGGGGACGCCTTGCCCTATATTTATTAGGGGGCCACCTAAAAAAAAAGATAGTTGTTTTATTACCTGTATACTTTTCGTAAGGTGTGTTCAGATACCCACTGCTCGCATTTATTTATCTTTGGTTTAGGTAGCTAGCTATACCATAAAACAACATTCAGTGGATAAGAGGTATAGGTGTGTAAATGGGATCCGTGGATACATGTGTAAATGGGAATGATTGGAGTGAGCGATGTGTCAGTGGAGAGCTGGTCAAATCGGAGTTGATGAATAAGAGATGTGTGTTTGGCAGTTGATGGATGCGATATGTGTAGCTGAGGGGACACAGTCTTCGTCAGTACGTGAGACACATTTAACTTGTTGCAACGATCTAAAAGTTTGATGTACAACACATACACACGCGCGCTTGCTTATATAAGAAGAGTAAATGATAACGGAGAAGAAATCCTAGTAGGAATCACTAGAAAACAGAGTGTAGTTTAGTATTTTTTTTTTTAAAGGAGGCGTTTACTGAAACCGAAGGATAGTTTGGTTTATAAATCTACGCCATGATGGTTTAGGTTAGTCGACGGATCTTCATCATGGCACAAGGGTAGTCACCTATAAGTGCTCCGTTCTACTTCTGACTCAAGCCTAAGCTCGAAGAATCTCAGCGCAGTGCACGAACTCCCTAGTACCGGCGAGGATCCTGAAATACTTTGGGTAGATTTTTAACTCTCATTTTGCCTGGAAGGCGCCGTTAGGCTACTCTTTTTCGATTTCCAAATGCCAAGAGATTTGTTACGTGCGCAAGCGTCCGATCCTAATACCCAGAGACCAGGGGAAACTACTAGAAGTCAACATGAAAAATTCCCAGCCTTCACCGGGGCTTGAACCCGGGACCTCCAGCACTCGAGGCGGACGTCATGCCTATAGACCACGCAGCTCCCCAAACGAACGCAGGATTAAGAAGAGTTATTAAGATAAAATTAAGCGTATGTGCTTTACGTTGAGAATTAATGCATTTTATCTGTGCGCATACGGCAAACAATATTCCAGCCAGGGATTAGACATGAAAAATAAGTGAAAAGTAAAGCCATGTTTAAATACTGATGAATGAAGCATGTCTTACCTGGCAGCTCTTATACAGATGCATTCAACATTTTTACTATTGCAGCTGATTAAATAAATTATGTTTTTTTCTTCAAAATGAAAACTGTTTTTCAACCGCGGTTTTAAGTGTACTTATCAAACAACGAACTTCCGGGAATACTGTTGGGGTAAATAGATTTGAAAACGATCATTTGTGTTAATGAAGGGTGAAAAAGAAAACGAAATGTAGTGTGGAGGAGGGATATTTTATTCCCATTAGATGATATGTTTAAAAACCGTTTTTTTTTTTTTTCTTACCCTGTGACCTAGTTAGACCCTAGTGTGGGTTTGTGGGTCCATTTTAGGCTGTGGGGAAAAAAATGGACGTACTCCCAACAAGCATTCCGTGAAAGATGACTGAATTACAGTTTGCTGAAATCAAATGAGTTATGTCGAAAGGCGCAAATACAGCAGCCTAGACGTAAACAACCATACAGTGTGGCATCCGAACATACAATCTTAATTAAAACTACTGCTTCTTCTTCTTATTTGAAATCGTCCTTAGGACCCTTTTCCACGCCTTTATGCGTATTGGGAATATAGGGCTAGACCTATATTTTTTATAGACCAATCAGTGCTTGGTGGGTGATATGGACAGCAGCACTCTGGCCACCTTTACTTCCCAGGCCCGCACCTGAACGCCTCTTAAGGCTGGGTCGAGGTCATTTTTGAGAAAGGTCCGGCTCTGTCAGGACGTGAACTTAAATATTGTTTGCCATCACCTAATTATATGTATTCTTGCAACACCAGTTGTCATAACCTAAATACTTACATTCTTGTTGCAATTTCGGTTGTTATTACATAACAATTTGCAGTCGGATGTCATCAGCTAATTACTGGCAGGGTTTTTTCAGTGATGGCTGTGATTACCTATTACTGGCAACGCTTTTTTTTTTTTTAGCAATGGTTGTCATCACTTGCAACATTTTTTGCAATGTTGGTTTTCATTACCTATCATTTGCACCGTTTTTGTTTTGTTGCTATGTTGTTTGTCATTACCTATTATTTACACCGTTTTTGTGTGTGTTGTTGTTGCAATGTTAGTTGACACTACCTATTATTTGTACCGTTTTTTTTGCAATCTTCGTTGTCACCACAATTAATGAAGTGTTGGTTGTCGTCACCAATAACTTTGCAACGTTGTTTGCAATGTTGGTTGTTATCACCTAATGCAGTGTTGACTATCATAATCAATTACTTGCAACGTTTTTGAGGGGCATTGTTGGTTGTTATTACCTATTACTTGCAGTGTTGGTACAGTGTCGATCAGCAGTACCAATTTCAAGCATGTAATATGTAACTCTCATTGTATTGTCAAGCCTGCGTGTGATTACACCTATATTCACCATCTTACTGTAACAAGTTACACACTCATGAACTTAGGAAAACTCGTTTCGAATTCTCACTGCCTGCTCCATTTTTGTCTTTTTGAGATTGGAAGTCAATTTAGTCCCGAGTACTGTTACATATGGACGAAGTTCAAATCACATCCTTTAAGCGATATATGACACCGATTTCCATCAATTAAAATGATATATTTTATAGTGGAAATCTACAATATAGTAGAGGTTGGATGCTTAACTGTGGGTGCCAAGGTTTTGAGTTTGAATCCTAGTGGACTCAACAGCCATAAGTGCATACATGTACCAGGACATGTTGTCGGAAGTAAGGAAAGTGTGTGTTATGTTGACTACATCAGCAATCGAATGTAGTTTTCTTTTTAAATATGGATCTGGCAATAACCTGGCAGTTTGCACGATAAAGGTCCTTTTCTCTTGTTTTGTACTGGGCCCTTTTTGCTATTTTCTGACTCCCTGACATGTACGCATCGTAAGCTGTCGCCAGTAAACACACTTTGATAACGTAGTAACTATTATGTGTTTTTCGTCCCCAGCTCCTTATTTTAAAGATACTCCCGAAACGACGCATGTGGCGCTGATTGGGGAAGACGTCAAAATTCCTTGCAAGGGTTATGGAAATCCAAAACCTTACATAGTTTGGTATAAAAACAACACGCTACTCGGCAACCATGACCATCCCAGGTAACACATGTTGTTCTGTGAATGTCTGTGCATAAAAAAATTTCGTTTGTTGGTCCTAATGATTTGTTTGTGAATTATTTTGAGTCTTCTTCTCCAGTTTCTTTTTTACACCGCTTGTGTATGTGTGTGTATAATATATATATATATATATATATATATATATATATATATATATATGTGTGTGTGTGTGTGTGTTGAGAGAGATATAAGGTTCTGCTTGTTGCTCCTCTTACCGCTTCAGCCACAGTAACATTGTGATATAGTAGGTTACCTGTAAAATCTTTTTGTCTTATTCTTACTTAGTCTGTCTTGTGCTCTCGTCTACCTCCTCTTTTGGTGTATGCCTTGTGTGGTATGACGTCACATGACATTCTCTTTAAGTGGACAAACCATTTCATTTGGTTTCTTTGTATGCCATCAGGAATTGGTTCTGTGTCGACTTGTTCTATGACACCTTCGCTAGATATTCTGAGGGCCCTTTGGGAACGAGTGAACAGTGCGGAGGCACATATAGATCATGACGGAATGAGGGGATTGGCCCTGTGAGGAGTTACCAGGGAATCAGACAGACGCTCATAACTCAGGAAATGGGCAAGACGGATACACAATCAGACAGCTACTGGTGTCGTAGGAATTAGAACTCTTCGCTTGCTGCTGAAGACGGAGACGGAGCGCTAATGGAAGTTTCCCGAATGCTGTGATGTTGATTCCTAATTCAACATTCTCGTGACCTCATTCCGAATTTTATTTCTTCTGGTCACTTGTGCAGCCCTTCTCATCTCCTTGGTTACTAATGTTCTTGTCTGGTTTCTTGGGTGTGACCATGTCTGGCACTGGTAGCTTAGAGTAGGATTGAATATGCTTTGTTTAAGACGTTTCTTTGTTTGAGCGGGATTGTCTTACGCTGTCAGAGGGGGCCTAGATTATTGTCTGATCTTCACATGCGCATTACTGCAGTGAAGCACAAAATATGAATCCTTTCAACTCCAGTGTACAGATCACACTGAATCATTGCAAACTCTACATCAGGGCGATTCAGCTGATGGCCCGCGAGCCAAATCTGGCCCACGGAGTCCTAACAAGGGGCCCACGAATCACAGCTTAGACTCTGGACGCCATTTTTTAATATTTTGGTCCCTGATTAAACTAAATTGAATAGCCCAGTTATACATCTTACCAGCGGGAGCCTAAGACTGACCATACAATTACTATACATGTGCGAGAATTTTGCTTTCCAAACTGGGGCAGTATTTGCTAGGTTCAGCTTTTCACAGAATTCTCAACTAACTAACCAGTCAAGCCATAAATGTGGGTCTTTGTTATCTCTGGTAATTAACCAGCTTCAGTTAAATCGTATATATATATATATATGGACTGTACCGAATAGTGATTTTCACTATTCGGTCGAATACGAATAGTGTATCATCATCATCAGGTGCCTTGCCGACTGACGTGGGCGATTTTACCTCGCCACAATCTGCGATCTCCTGCAGCATGTATTAATTAGTTCGTGTGCTGACACACCTCCATGCCATGCAACAAGACTGTCAAGAATTTTCTCTCGCTGTCTCTCTCTGTCCCGCCTTCCACAGATCTTTATAGTGGTCACCAGATGTTCTATTTTCCCTCTTTCCATAACATGGCCGAAAAAGGATGACTGACACCTTATGATGTCTGTGATTAGTTGTCTTCGGGCTCCCGCCTCTTTTAAAACCTCTTGGCTGCTTTTACTATTGTGTTAATGAGAGAGTTATTTCGGTCAATCGCAGTGTATGCAGAAACGAGTGTAAGGTAACCACTATTCGTATTCGGCCCGACCGCAACTATTTGGCCCAATACCGAATAGGGTCCACTATTCGGCGCCGAAGTAAATACGAAGCTAATACGAAGCTAATATACGGTACAGTGTGTGTGTATGTATATATATATATATATATATATATATATATATATATATATGTGTATGTGTGTGTGTGTGTGTGTGTGTGTGTGTGTGTGTGTGTGTGTGTAAGACCTACATGCTGTTAATATTTGACCACACAGAAAGCTTACAAATTAAAACTGTTTTCAGAATCGAAGTCAAGACCAAGTCTTTAAGAATAATTAAAGCAGAAGCCGGAGATTCTGGAGTGTACAGTTGTTACCTGTTTAATGAACATGGCGAGAAGTGGGTCAACTATAGTTTACTTGTTGCAAGTAAGTATGTGTTGATATTGCATTACCAGTATCTCTCGGTTATATCATCATCAAGTGCCTGGCCAGCTGGCGTTGGCGTTCATGCATCTCCACAGATCTCGATCTTTGGTGTTCTGGATCAACTCCATTTGATGATATTCCTCAATGTCACTGTCTTAAGCCGCCCACCATCATTTCTCTTGGTCTGCCTCTGACTCTTCTACCAGTGATCTTTCCAGTCGTCACGATATTTTTCAATCTCATCACGTGACCAACGAAATTTTTTTCTGGGGGGGGGGGGGGGGGGGGGGGTGTCTCCTTTTCTGTAGTATGCGCACTTGTAGTTAGACTAGTTTACCGGATTTTTTGTTTCCTAAAGTTGGATAGTAACACTTATAGACACACATACCGACCATAATATTTTTTTTTCTTTTGCTGGTTTTTCCCCAAAAAAATCCTT
Organism: Candidula unifasciata; assembly: GCA_905116865.2. Classification (NCBI taxonomy): domain Eukaryota; kingdom Metazoa; phylum Mollusca; class Gastropoda; order Stylommatophora; family Geomitridae; genus Candidula; species Candidula unifasciata. Next base: position 274,847 of record CAJHNH020001046.1, read on the forward strand.
TTCTTGTATGTCTTCTCTTGTTATTTCACATGGATTTACTATTTCCTGGGGTTTGGATTATTATGACCTGCCTGTGTGATTAAACCCTAAATCCATGACAAAAGGCTGTCTAGAATCTTCCACGTATTCTCAACGCTAAAGACCCACTACCTTCCCAACTGTCATGTCGTAAGAGGCGACTAATTAGTTATTGTTACTTCTACTCTAAAATCGGAGCGCATCTGCCTGAGAGGTGATTTTGCATGTAAGTGAGCCAGGTCTGTAAAACGAATGTTCTGAAACGAAAGGCCTGAAGTGGACATACAATCACAACTTTCCATTGGAGTTTACGGTGAACGCGAAGAAGAAAGAAGAAAGAAAACAACGTGTTCCAGCTTCTTTCTTCTCAAAACTGTAACTCAGAAACATGTTCTTTTGCAATGTTTGTGGTAATCACTGTTCAGAATCACACATAGAGAATTTCACTCACAGAACACACATAGGGAATCACAGACACGGAATCCCACATACAGAATCACAGACACAGAATCACACATATAGAATCACACACACACACACAATCACACATTCTTCTCACCTTCCGTATTCAGCCTTCGAGGCTGCCGCCAGAAAGTGTTGCCACCCTGAGATCACATATCTCAGTCTGAACGGCGCGCCAACAGGTCGAATCCCAGATAATCCGATAAAGACCCAAAAGACGTTATTTTGGGAGCTTCTGTGGTGTAGCGGCTAGACGCTCGCGTGCGGATCGGAAGGTCGTGGGTTCGGGCCCTGACGGAGCAGAACTATTTTTGTTAAATGACCTTGACTACTAGGTCGACCCAGTCTTGAATGGGTGCCAGGTGAAGTCCTGGGAAGTCAAGGCGGCCGGTATTAGGATGACCACGTTACCCACTGATTGCCAATTGGTCTGTAAAATGTGGGTCTAGAGTTATATATCCAATACGTCTGAAGGCGTTGAAAAGGGTCCTTTACTTTACGTAACGGCTACACACAAGTCTGGTCCAACAGACCGCTATTTGCGGGTATGGATGTGTATGGCCTGCACACACCACCTTCTCAAGCATTCCGTTCATAATCACTGCGTGTAAGCCTGTAAAATCTCCCGTATGGTGTAGCTGGTTGTGTGTGTGTGTGTTTTAATGTTAATTTACGACTGTCTCTGTCTGATTTTTCGCTGTTTGAAAGAGATAAGAGTTAAAACGTATCACAGACATCAGAAAGAGGCAGTCATATGTTTAGCCACATAATATAAGAAGAAAAATATGAAAGATGTGACAAACAGAGAGACAGAAGAAGACAACGAAATGGAATATTTCGCAACCCCTCGCAAATTCATGAAACAGGACTGACTGTTCAGGCGGCGGTCCCTCTGCTAAATCTGGCCCAGAGAGGCCTAACAAGTGGCCTGCAGATCACCTTCCAAGTGTATAGTATTAAATGATCTTTCTAAGCTGACTCGCTACGATCTCATGTTGGCCCCAGAGTAAACTTAGTTGATTGTCCCTGGCAAAGAAGGATCTGCATACAACTGGTTTACTAAGAGTTCCATTTGCAATAGCATCATCAGCTGTATATCCGCCTCACCTGGATTTCGGTGTTGAGCCAGATCCAATGAAATACGCTCATCAAAATAACCCATTTATTCGAATTATGTTGTTTGATATTGTAACAAAACACTCGTGTTCACATGAGCTGTTTTCTGCGGTAAGTACTGTATTAAAAGTACTGTATTAAAAGTACTGTATTATAAGTAATTTGTTTTACCACAGATGAAACGGAGATGAAACGATACTTAGGAGTGCCCGACAACCCAAAATACAAAGATCTAAGGTCGCAAGGTGAGGCACATTGTCCTTGTCTGCTTGTTTTAAGCAAATTATACCCAAACACTTTGTATTGTTCATTACTGTACAGTATAATCAATGATATCACACACATTTTAAAATGATCACTTGATAAACGAACCAAGTGGGAATGCGAACATTGAAATTCTCTGAAAGATGGTGAATAGTACCAGCTTCTAGGTGCACGAAAACATTCTTCAGACTGGACACAGGACATAACAACCTGCAGTACTGCTTGTTTGATTGTACCAGTGAAGTATTTTTACCACGTTGGGATGATATAGATTTTTCATAAATGGAATCTGTTCCAACATCTTTGGCCTCTCATATTTGGTCTATCTATTGGCATTGAAATCTAAAATCAGTGGTAGAAACATTATCAGCATCTGACCTGGTAACCTCTTAATACGCTCCTACAGATAAGAGAATGGGCGATATTCTAACCCTGTTGGTTTCTGTGCTATGATGATTGATCTTCTGAACGTTTTCTGACTTTTCTCTCTCTCCCTCTCTCTCTCTCTCACTCACATCTCTCCCAGACGCACGTACGCCACTATTCGCCCCCTTATATGTGGAAAGAAACAGAAACAAAAAGGGTTAGGATTTGCGGTGGGGGAGGGGGGGGGGGTCGGAAAGAGAACTCGGAGTGAATGATGACCAAAAGCCAGACATATTTTTTCTTTCAAATCAGACAGTCGGTGCTGCAGTAGCCAAGGTGAGCAAGGGAGATAAACGGTAAACATACGTCTTATCTTAAAGCGTTTACTCGAATAGCGAGAGGGGAGGGCACTCAGATTCAGGGTAACGCATTGGCAGAAGATTTAGGCTTTGGTAATTAGAGTAAAAATGTCGCCAAATGTTGAGGTAGATTTAGTAATTTACCTATTTGATTACTCTAATCTAGTGGGGGCACACAGCTGTGGTTTATTTGACTGATAATTATCTGCTCCATATTATGAGACTAATTGGGATGAGGCGCTGCTACACCAGTTAGCAGGCAGATTAGAGCAAATTATGACTGGGTTAATAGACTGCACATGGTGTAAACAGCAGGAGTTAGCTGTTTATATTTTGCATCTTAGGTTCAGTTCCCGGCATGGTGACCTAGGTCTGATAAATTGCGTGTGGTATTTATCATATCACCGTGGATTTGATTTCCTTGCCTTGGTGGTGACGGAAGTTCTGTTCTACTTCTTGATGTTCCCGCCTATGTTTATTATTCTTTCTCTTTTTATTATTATTTTTGTTATTATTCTCATCCTCCTATTCCTGTTGCTGCAGACAAATTAATACTAATAAACAAAAAATGGCTGCTGCTGATACTACTGCTGCAGTCTCTTCTAAATTGTATATAAAATTATAAATATTGATTCGCAGTCTCTCCCCCCCAACACCCCCCCCCCCACCCCCCCCCCCCCCCCCCCCCCCCCTTCCCGCCACTTCATCTACTACTTCCTTCTCCTGCTCATGCTTTTTAGAAACAACTATCCCCTTTCAACGTCAGTTGACAAGCCCGTTGCGCGAAACCCTAGCCTAATTGTGTAACGATGAGCGGGAAAGCTTCCCAGATCATCTTTCTGTCGTTGCACCGTCTACATATCATTGTTAACTTGGAGGAAAAGGACACCGTCAATTTGTTCTTGCCAGTGTCCACATTTTGCGTTCCAGGTCTACATTTGTTCCCCACCCTGTGCCTCACACGTCCACGTCTTCCCGCTACCACCCAACCAAGTGACGTCTTCCAGTGGCTGAATCGGGCAGTGTTTCTCAACTTTTTTTTTTTCAACACCCCGGTGATATTACAAACGGTATATTGTTTCACTACCCACCTGACAGCTACCCAAACATAGAAACCAAAATCAATGTAGATAAATCATCATCAATCAGCAAGTCCTTTACAGAACGTCGCTCTCTTCACGGCATGCCTGAAAGTATCCCTTTCCCTAGCCAGCTCTCCGTCCCCAAGTGCTTTTCAATGACAATGCTTCTTCAGTGTCCTGTATCCATCTTCGCGGTGGTCGACCCCTGCCTCGCCTTCCACAAACTGCACCCCCCCCCCCCCCATCACCGTCATTTTGTAGATAAATACGATGTCAAAGAATTATAATTTTCAGCAGTGGTGACATTAGCTGCTGCTTGTGGGTTAGTACACACCCCCATAATGTACCAATATAAACTGTTTCAGGGGTTTGTTTAGTTGTACTTCTTAAGGTGTTGATCCTACAGACTCCATCTTTGAAGAGGTAAACTACCTACCCTCCCCTGTTACATGATAATGCAGACAATTGTGGCTCCTCACCTGAACATTTCTGTGGCCTAGAAGTGAGCCGCGGCCAATAAGTTCAAGAACACTGGTGTAGGGTACCCTTTTCAAAGTACCCAAACACCCAGTTTCTCGCACCCCTGTAGCGCTTCCAGGATCACGTGTATTTGAAAATGAAGAAAGGTAATTTGGAGGGCGGGAGGTGGGGGAACCTGGTTAAATTTGGTTGCAGTCTCTTACCCTATGGTTAGCCATACCTAACATTGTTACGTTGAAATGAATGTTGGTCAGACAGAATTTTATGTCGGTGTAAACATTGAAGATGGAAGACCAAAGTATGATCTTTTGCTTTTATTTTTAGGTTTTAAAATAATCATCAGTGTACTTGATTCTTGCTTGGCAGCAGACATCTTTTTATTGTCACACTGCTTTGCGTTCACAACTGATTAATTTTGTTTAGGCTTACACAACGGATCAGCATCATGGCACAAGGGTAGTAATTCCTCAGTGCTATATTCTACTTTTAACTCAAGCCTGAGTCAGAAGATTTTCAGAGCAATACATGAACTCCTTAGTACCGACGAGGATCCTGAAATATTGTGGGTAGATTTTTTAAACTCCAAATTTTGCCCGGGCAACGTAGTTAAGACTACTCTTTTCAATTTCCAAATGCCAAGGGAATTTGTTTACGTGCGCAACAGTGCACACAAGGTCCGATCTTACTACCCAAAGGCCAGGAGAAATTACTGGAAGTCCACTTGAAAAAAATCTCGGCCTTCACCGGGGCCTGATCCCCGGGACCTCCAGCACTGGAGGCGGACGCCTTGTCTCGAACCACTCAGCCCCTAACTAATTAATCTTTTAAAATATTTCCCAAAGATCACCACTAATAACTGACATCGTGAGGGCTAGTAAACTGCAATAGCTACGTATTTTAGAAAGAATGACAGAGAACAGAAAAACTCAAACTGCATACCCAACAAAATAAAAGTTGAAGAGGAGTAAGTAATTCCCCCCTCCTCCTCCTCCCCCAATCGATTTGTTTTCTTCTGTGTTGCATTCCATTCCCAGATTCAGTCGGTCCGTGGTTAAGGGTTAGTTTGAGAACTGGAGTTAACTGTGCCTTATGCCAAAGAAATATGGAAGTGAAGAGGGTCGAAATTAGAAACAGCTGGATCGCCATTCTTAGCGCCAGCGTCCTGAAAAATGTGCGCACATCAATCGTCTTTTGCCTTTTCAATCTCTGTTACTTTGCTTTAATTTTCCTTGAACTCTCCTCCTTTTTTCTTTTCTTTGCATGCTCTAAGCCAGCGGTTCCCCTCACTCGTTTTACTTTTCTGCAATTGGCTTGGTTCACTTAAGTGTGCGCTATTTGGGAAACGACGAAAGGTGTTTAATGGTTTCATTTAAAGAAAAACTATGTAGGCCAGCGGAAATGCTGAGGGAATATGTGGGGATAAAACGCCAGTGTTTAGGTCGGTAAATCCCTCTTCATAGAGCTCCATCTAGAAATAAGTAATAGAAGAGAAGCCCCGGAATTATCTAGAGTCGCTGCCAAAAAAAAAAAATTTAGCCTAATCTCTTCCAGGGTTGCAGACAGTAGGACAGGGCTATTCAACCAAGTTTACGCTGGAGCCAAAATGTTGGAACTTAGTTATAGTAACGGCCAGCATAGAAAGATCGTTAACAGAATACACTTAGCCGGTGATCTGCGGTCCACTTGCTAGGCCTCTTTCGGCCAGATTTGCCCATTCCCACCCAAGGGCCTCCGGTTAAATAACCCTGCTATATCACATGCCGTGAATGTCTCGCAGAGCATGTTGAGAATGGTGAAGACATGCATGTTCTGTGCAGAGGTCCCGGGTAGTTAGCATCGTTTGGATGTTTTCTCCAGGTTATGTCGGTGTGTTGGGAAATGAGCAGGCAGAAGACTGGCCTGTTCTGCACCGCTTGGTGGTGAACAACTGATGTATGACAGGCTAGGTGTTTTGAGGACTCTTTGGGAGCGATTGAACAGTGCGGAGGCACAGATAAATCATAACGGTCTGGGAGGAATGGCGCTGCGAGGTGTTCCAAGGGGATCTGGCCGACGTTCAGCAGACGGTTACTGGTGCCATCAGAATTAAAACTCTTCGCTTGAAACCCCTTTCAACAGCATAACAGATTTATTTAAAACTAAACATAGAAATCGAATTAATGTTATTGTAGCTCTTCGTCTATCAGAAACAATTCTCCAGCCACATATATCAGTTGATCTAACGCCTAACCTCTGAACAGCAGTAGATATCACATACGCTGGAAATTATAATTTTGTGACGTCGGATTAAACCAATAAACTGCTATCTACGTGTGTTTTTGTTCTGTGTTTGGTTAGCTGTCAGATGGGCTGCGAATTTGCACGGGCCGCGGATGTAAAAAGGTTGAAAAACACTGACTAGCTGGAGACCACTGCTCTAGGAGCTAGTCGTTCTGTGAAAATGCGAGCCATGCTGGATAAAACCCTTCTGCAGTTAATGTCGATTCTCTCCTAAAGCTTAAACTCCGATTGATAGACGGATAGATTAGCTGTCTTGTCCATTGACAGTTATGATCATTGTTTATAGTTACACTTTAAAAAAAAAAGACTTTGGTCGAAACGGTGAGTTGTATTTATACGCGCTCTTTCCACTCCCACATCCCCCCCACCCCCGACTGACCGTTCCAATCACAGCCTATTCTGTATTTAGTACCTCTTATAACAAAAAGTCTCATAGCTGATTGTGTGTGTGGTGTTTTCGTACATTTGTTTATATACTGTTGCTGTACCGTAGTCCCTTCTGCTTCTATACCAGCTGCTAAAGAGAAACTTCAATGGGACCGCAACAGCATGGACTTCATCAGGGACAAAATAGGGCAGGTTACTTCCTACATTGAACTGTCCTGTCCAGCAAAGGGCGCCCCAAAACCCACTACTCGCTGGCTCAAGGATGGAGTGCAGATACATCATCAGATGTCTGGGCGGGTGAGAATCTGAATGTCCGTTCTAGTTTCTGTTTACACATACTAGTATATCGTTAAACTAATGTACATTTATATTACATGTACTAGTAGTATACGATGTTCCGTAAATTCGTCGACTGTCAACATTTTTAAATAAGGGTGTACCGTTTCATGAAAGTTGTGTAGTTTGGAACGTGAAAACACGTAAGTATAAAGCAGATTCACTGTTGATGGACTTATGCTCACACACTGCATATATATTTCTAAGAAGAAAACGGAAACATTCTGTGACCACCGCAAAGATCTAGAAAAGACAAGAAAAGAATGCAAGATGATGTTTGACAACCTTTTGTCATGTCATGGAGGGGTGTCAGCACACGAACTGATACATGCTGTTGGGATTATCTGCTATTCCTGTTAGCAAGGCAGTTGATGTTGAGGATGATGATTAGGATGTATTTATAATCTTCTAACACTGGGTTTTGCTTAAAAACTAATTGTTTTGCCTGTAGTAGCTCTATGGTTTGATTACTTACTTGAATGCGGTCAGATTTTACATCGTCTGCTACGTGTTCATGTTCTGGCTCTACACCTATGAAGACAACGGAGGCCGCGGTAGTGCAGTCGATAGGAGGCTAATTTCAAATCCAGCTGCGACTGGCTGCAGCCCACGGCCGGTGTTCGAAGTCAGGCGGTTCACGGGGTTCACCCAGCCAAGGAAATGGGTACCAGAGTTTAGACTCTAGGGTAAATGGAGGAACGTCGCTGTAGCTACGGAGTTTGTGCGGACGGCGGCACAGGCGGGCAGTTTCTTATCAGCTGTCCGTACTGGTGGCAGAGCACTTATGGTTTATAACCGTGTGCAATGACGCTGGTTCACATCTCCCGACTTTACCTTTACCTATGAAGACACCTGCGTGGTCTCCGCTTCAAAAACCCCACGCACATCCTGATGACGTTGAGCCATTAGCCTGCAGACGCCAAGTACTGCAGTTCGAATCCACATCCTGGAGAATTTGTTGCTCCAGAATTGACCAGGTCGACTCAGCCCGGCCTTAATTGAATGTGATGGAAAGTAAAGGTGACCGATGTGGTATCGACCACACTATACCCATCGAGTGTAGATTTTTCTATATCAGGGATATTTGGCTACATTCACTCAGGGCCCACCATTTTGAAAATGGATCTCGTCAAAGGCCAAAGGCCCGAGCTCCAGCAACTGGCGGTGATCCGCGGGCCACTTGCTAGGCCTCCGCGGGCCAGATTTGTTCTCTTCTTCTATCGTCAGTTTTGTAATACGAATAATCTTATTGGCCATTTTGTTTGCCTCAGCTGCTTCTGCTTTGCCTTCTGCGTGCTGTAAATATGTAAATATGCATCCTCATACTCAGTTTGCTTCCGCAGATTTCAGTAAAGAGAGGTGGAACCCTGGTGATAGCGGATTTGATTCTCAAAGATGCTGGCAACTATACGTGTATTGTGTCCAACATTCATGGATCGCTCAACTGGACTTACGAGCTGTCTGTGCTCCGTGAGTAATTTTTTTTTTTTTTTTCACATAAAAAAAATAGAGAGGATGTAATCTGCTCATTTTGTGCATACTATTAAAAAATTTATTATATCCTGTCTCTTTCTCAGATTCTGTCTAAAAGTCATGCTGTGGAAAAATGCCATAGCTTCCTTCAGTTTGCTTTTATTTATTTATTTATTTATTTATTTATTGTTGTGTATATAATACTTGACATCCACAGACATCTATGATATTACAGATAGCCCCTATATGATGACAGATGATGATCTGTATATACATTACCAGTGTTCCCATATGACTGTGTTGGAGACGATCCTAGTAAACATTAGTCACAGGTCGCATGAAAGAATTCAGTTTCTTGTAGTCCATGAGTTTGTGTTAGTCATCGTGTTCCACAGACTCTTCTCCTTTCTAACATTTATGTTATAACAAAGTGCTCCGGTTTTCCCTTTTTCTTAACGTTATAAAAATAAAGTGCCTTCTCCTGGTGGGGGTAAACCAGTTTCCTTTCCGAGTTGATTAGGAAACATTTATTAAAAGTGAATTAGAGTGTCCACACGGCAGCACCTAACATCCTTATTAGCGAGTACATTGTAGACATAACAAACTATTTTATAGTCTATGTACCATATGTATGTCTTTAGCTAAATGTAAATCAGTGCACTAAATGTTTGTCAGTGTACCTAATATATTTTGCCCCCCCCCCCCCCCCCCAACATCCTAAATATATACTATTTACAAAAGAAAAAAATACACAGCAATGAAAATAAGATAATTTTGTCATAACTTTTGCATTCAATATCTTTGTAATTTAATGAGTGAAATATTTCAAATTGCACACGAGAATTCCTTATGGTTCAACCAATCAGACCAATCAGTTGACAAATCTTTTGTTGCATCTGGGTCATCGATAGTCTTTAGGCGTACCTTCTTTACTTCTACCTGATAAAACACTCACTCGTCTCTTCTTCGGCCAACCTTGCACTGAATTACTTTTCTTTCCAAAACACTTGCATTTAACATGATCAAACACATTTAAAATTCCGAGAGAGGATTCTTTTGTGAGCCAGATTATTTGCAGAATGTTAAAATGTCCTTACTTCTTGAGCGATAGAACGGATCTCATTAGTCGTCCCCATGTTGTACGCAATGCTTTTGTTATTTTGAATCCCCACCCTAGCTTTTCCAGGGGGCCTTAAATATGGCCTAGCGGCTGAACGCATGGTGGCATTTTGTGTCACTGGGTGTTTGTCGCGTGTGTGATATCTTGGTGGGGTGCTACTTACCTACCTACAGAGAACGGATCCTGCTAAATATGCATTTCTTCCTTTAACTTTGTGACACTTTCCTCGAATAAGATAGTTGCATCATCCCGATATTTCAAGCATTAGCTTGTAGGTTAAATCTGCTTGCACGGGAGGCTAAACCAGTGGTTTTTTACTATGGTCCATGGAATTGCCATGGTGGTCTACCTAATCATTTAGCCGCTACATTACATTGCTGTAAAGATTTTCTAGCTTAAGCAGCAGCAGGTGTCGCTTTTGCCCAACATTGTAATTTTGTAACATCGTGTTTAACAAATAAACTGCTTTCTGCATTTATTTTTACACTATCATTGTGGTCCACGAAACAGTTTGTCTTGTTTGCCGGTCCGTGGGTATAAACAGGTTGAAAAACACTGGTCTAAAACCACTCACGGCCATGGAAGGTAAGGCTGCAGACACAGAGCTGGATGTTTGTTTGAATACAGACAACACATGCCCCGTTGCTAACAAACACTGGCTTGAAATGAAACAATTAGCAGACGATTGCGCTTACCACATCTCTGTATGTTTCCCGATGGAGAAAATATTATTACAGTTTATGGCTGAGATTTACCCCCGTTCTTTGTTTGTTGTGGGAAATTGTGAAATCTTAACCAGGAGAAGGTTAAAAGTGAGGAAAATAAGTATGGAGGATGCGGTGTGAATATATTTGGAGTGACGGGTTTGCAATCACCGTGATCCATGACTTTTTTTTTTTTTTTAAAGGGAGCGGGGGAATGGTTTGAAGCGTGCGGGAAGATTATATGTCAAGGGACTGGTTTACATCACCCTCTCAAGCCCTTTACTACGCTTCTTATCTTTTTCTTTCTCGTTCTCCTTTCTTTCTTTCTTTCTTTCTTTCTTTCTTTCTTTCTTTCTTTCTTTCTTTCTTTCTTTCTTTCTTTCTTTCTTTCTTTCTTTCTTTCTTTCTTTCTTTGTTATCTGAAATTGGCACTTTTCAGCTGTCTCCTTTTCGATTTTCGTATTTCAATATTGTAGTTATTTCCAGTGTGTAAATTGTTCGTGTAAGAGTCCCTTTGACACGCCAGTGGCACATTGAACCTCTGAGGCTAGACTCGTATTTGTATAGTCCAGTGATGGTTGATTTGGTCAGCATCACGCCTTTACTTCCCATGATTTCATATGGTTGTTGTTCGTTCATCACGAGTGATAAAAACCAAATTTCACCGAAAGTAGTAATGGTCAATGATTATGCGTACGAAGGTGACTGATTAGTCCAAAATGAGGCTAGAAAGTTCTTGAGCAGGGCGAACAACAGATGTAAGTCGCAGTTAATGTAGGATCATCAGCGATACGGTTCTTTCTAGTCTGCTTTCTTTTCTCTGCCCGTGCAACCTCCGCTGTCTGGCAGGCTGAGGGATGTACGCCAACCAGAACGGTCTTATGCAGCAGCCTCTCACATCGCTGTGTTGAGGCCTTTCATATTGCCATTTCATCTGGTACCCGTTTAAAATTGCGTTAGCCCTGCTCTCTAGTGTAGTTGGCTAAACCGGATTGCGCGGAGACCGGGTGACGAACTCCTTGTGGTCCGGGTTCAATCCCGGGGGTAGGCAAGAAAGCCACATTTCTCCCAGATTTACGGTATTTACAATGGAATCAACGCCGAAAGGTTGCGATATCCATTATACGGAGCCTAAGGGTTAACAACTGCAGCACATGTGGAGATAATCTATGTTCAGCATGTTCTCTCTCTCTCTCTCTCTCTCTCTCTCTCTCTCTCTCTCTCTCTCTCTCTCTCTCTCTCTCTCTCTCTCTCTCTCTCTCTCTCTCTTTCTCTCTCTCTCTCTCTCTCTCCTTCCTCTCCTTCCTCTCCTCTTTCTTCTCTCTCACTCGGGCTGCAGCTGAAAGGCTTGACACCACCAATCACTTTTCAGATGTTAATATAATAGCAAGTCCCAGATATCCTATTGCCCTTTATACAACACCTGTCTTTACTCCTTGTATTGACTACTTTCTAAGGCGCGTTGGATAGAGGGCAGGAGCCTTAGGATTTAAGGCCGCAGGGCTAGCGTAGTCGACGCCATCTATGCAGGTAATGATTCTATAGCTGTTTGCCCTAATGACTTCTGCGTTCGTTTGCAAGAGTTAGTTGTGTGTCAGAACTGACATTGCCCTGTTGTGCCGTTATGTATTATACAGAGTTAGCAGACTGTTCCTCAATTCCTTTCTATCCTGTACAATCACTTCGATAAAATGGATAGTATCCAGCCCAGCATATTTGGCCACTCCCATTAACGTTCGTTTTAGGGTTTCTTATGAACGTCTTGGCTTCACCCGTCCCTTTATTTCCAAATGTAGTGCCTGAGTGATTCTTTGCTCGTTACTCCTTAAGATGGGTCGAATATAGCGCTACTTCTTTGCTCTTTACTTCTCAAGATGTGTCGAATATAGCGCCATTTTCTTTGCTCGTTACTCCTCAAGATGTGTCTAAAATAGCGCCATCTTTTTCGCTCGTTACTTTCCGGGATGTGTTGAATATAGCGCCATCTTCTTTGCTTGTTACTTCTAGGGATGTGTCGAATAAAGTGCCAACTTCTTTGCTCGTTACTTCCTGGGATGTGTCGAATATAGCTCTATGTTCTTTGCTCATTACTTCTCAAGATGTGTCATAAATAACTCAATCTGTTTTGCTCATTACTTCCTTGGATGTGTCGAATATAGCGCCATTTTCTTTATCTTCTTTCTCCGGCTGGGGCTTTAAAATAACACATACTTCCTCTTCTTTTGCGTTCATCCGATGATGTAATTGCGTTGTGTCCGTTTACAGCATGGCTGCGATATTTGCACCTTTCGGCCAACACATCCGACTTCTGCGGGCATTTGTTGACCGGGTTAGCCTAAATACAATAACACATACAAGAAGCTATATTGGGGCAAGGTTTATATCATGTTAAAATTGAAAACAGTTTTAAGAGCTATTTATTTAACCCGATAGCGAATTGCGGTAGAGGGTTTATACTTTCATTCCATTTTGAAACTAAATATGTCTTGGACAGAATTCGGTAAAATTACTTTCCCCGGTAGCTGTACCGTACACCACAATCCTATAATTTCCCATCCTAGTAGTTTAACAAAACGATTCGACTTCATTACAAGCAGCCGAATGCTGCTGGTAACAGATGCCTTTGGATCGCGGTCTGTGGAATTCCTGAGGGGCACCTTGGCCCCAGCGCTATTCAAGAGTCGCAGAAGAGCCTCCTGCGGAGAAGACGAGCACCGTTATCTTATCCATAATTTGCCAACTTTCCTACAAGAAGCTGTCGGGAGCTCCCACATGCGAGTGTCAGATGGTGCATTTTTCCTGATAATGGGCTGATACCGACCCAATTTGTTTGCATAAGATTAGTAAAGAGATGGCTTGTTAGCTCCTCTGATGAAAAGAAAGAAGATCGGTCAAGTTGTTTTGAAAGAAGAAATCTCTTGGCTTTGGGAAAAGGGGGGGGGGGAAGGTCGTGAAAAATGTTTCATTAAGATTCTCCTGAGTTCACGTCTTTGCCGGTCTGTGTCTGTTGTTAAGTTAGTAACTTTGCGAGTTGTTTATGAATGTGAATGAGTGGTTTTAAGTTGGTAATTTTGTGAATGATTGTCTATATTATGTAAATTTAAAATTTGTGCCACTGCCTATTTATGTATGAGTTTGTGGTTCAGCTAGTAACTTTTCATAAAAACCCGCCCAATATGAGGCGACATTTTTTTTAAAACATTTTTTTTAAATTTCAAAGCCCCCACCCCAGCTGTTGTCGGGGACCCTAATATAGCCTAACAGTGGAACAGGATTTCTGGGACTTGTGCCCTGGTGATCCTCATCCGAATTATGGCACTTTGTGTCACCCGGTGTTGGCCTCTCATTGTGCGGTTTTGGTCAGGTTGAATGTCACTCACTAATAGCTTTGCAGGTATTTACATGTAAATGGTAAGTTAGTAACGTTTTTAGCGTGTATATAATTAAGTTAGTAATTTAGCATGTAGAAAAGTGCTTATTTTTGTGTATAAAATAAAGATGATTGATACCTCCCCTCACAAACTATTTATTTGTGAGCGCTCTCCTACTGTTTATACTGTGGTGTTTATGTTATGCCTTTGTTTTTTTTCAATATACAGAGAGGGCACCCCATGTACCTCTGTTCGAGCAGCCCAAAAACCAGTCAGTTCGTGTGGGAGAAACGGCCACTTTTTCATGTAGAATAGAGATTAGTGACACCCACCCTCACATTCAGTGGCTGAAACATCACCAGGTCAATGGCTCTTACACTAATGATAATGGAGAGCACTATTTTCAGATAATTCAGGTAGGGCATGTTCACATGTTTTTGAATGTATTTAATTGCTTAAAGAATAATTGGTTTCTATACCTGCATATTTGGAAGGCAAGCTGGTAATTGCCAGTAAGTGTAGTGTGGAAAAAGGAAATGTTTCAGTCCATTCTTTGTTATAAAAATCCACACAGCACATATCATTGACTGGCCTATACCATCACATATGATTGACTGGCCCATACCTCACTTATCATTGACGGCCCATACCTCACATATCATTGACTGGTATATACCTCACATATCATTGACGGCCCATACCTCACATATCAATGACTGGCCCATACTTCACGTACAATTGACTGGTCCAGCATACTTTCATTGGTTACTGAATGCAGCAACAACCATTAGCTGCCATATTCAGTATACATGTATTCATTGCACCGGCACCATTTTTTTGGGGGGGGAGGGGGTCCTCCATTTGGCACACTCTTAGTGGTACAGGCAGAATATACTTGGAAGAAACCATTTGTGTAACCTGAAAAGCACCTCCAGTTCTTTCAGCTTCAGGTGGTTTGAAAGCAAGAACCCAATTGGGCACAGTGATCACAGTGAAAGATGCATCAGTGCATGACTTTCAAAGATACAGCATATATTCTGCTACATTTAAAATATTTGGACATATTTCTTTTGCACCCCAGACCAAACATGAAATAAAAAATAGCATACCGTATTTGCGTTTATAAGCTTAGCACATATGGTGCGTTGCTTGGGACAAAAAGAGTTAACTGGTAATTCAGAATAGGTTTATTTAAATAGTATTAACGCTCACTGCTTCCAATGTAAATGTATGTAAAACCTCATTACTTGATGTTTACAGCAACTTAGTTAGTTAGCCATTGTTGTAATATGTATTGTAGCATTTGACACATCTTATGTTTACATGTTTTTGAGGTTTTTGGTTCAGACTGTCTAAAAAATCTATAAAGTTTTGTTTTATTATTGTTTGTGATGGTTTAGTGTTGGCCTACAATATCAGCATTATTATAATTTGGACAAGTTTTAGTTTTCACTATTATATTAGGAAATGTTACTTTATCATACCCTTTTTCCTTACATTCATGTTTGTTTAATGATTTTCATTGTTCATGATTATTCCCAGTGTTTAGTGTATAATTTTTACATGTTACTTTCCTATTAGTCCCATTGTATAATAGATAATGTATAGTAGATAGTTATTTTATGTTGATTCCAAGTATATAGTAGATTCCATTGGCTACTCCATGTGTTGATTATGTGTACATTATTTTATAGTAATTATGTTGTTCTCTATGGTGTACACCATACTTTTCAACTAAGTTTCTTTAGAAGCCAAAAATGTTCAACATGAGGATTGTCATGGGGCCAATGGCCTGAGCCCCAGCATAAACAAATCATTAATACAACACAAGTAGCATTGCTCCAGGTGCCATTTGCTGGGCATCTGCATGCCGGATCTGGGCCAAGGGCTGCTAATTTTAATAGCCCTGGTGTACACAGACATGTGTATGAGACTGATAGAAATAAGTGGGATAGATAAAAGATCATCTTGGCCTTTTGGAATGTTAAAATCCACTTGCTGGCCGATTTTTACGTTAACTATATATATATATATATAAAGTAAAGGACTCTTTTCCACATCTTTAGGCATATAGGGCTATACCTGTATTTTATAGATGAATCGGCACAAGATGGGTGATGTGGTCAGCATCACACTGACCACCTTTACTTCCCAGGAATACACTCTGTAACCGCTCAAGGCTGGGTCGACCTGGGAGCCAAGTTAATTTTTTTTAAAGTCCGGCTCCGCCAGGGAGCGAACTCACTAGAGTAAATATGAAGGTGTAAATTATAGATTTCAGTTTGATCAGGACTTATTACATTTGCCACTGACAGTTCTCTATATACACAGTAACATAGTTGGGCAGATTTAGTTGTTTTGTTTTTGTGTGTGTGTGTGTGTGTGTGTACACATTTTAGTTATCTGTGGACCATCATTTTTTTTTTCTTTTTTGCCTTATACAGGGTCGACAGGTAAATTATGAATTGTGCTTGCTGAAGTTCAGTTAGTGTTACTTAAGACCTAGATGTTGTCAGTTAGTGTGTGTATTGTTGCCTTGTGCCAAAATAACAAACAGGTTATTCTAACTTAGGACTTTTAGCATGCAAACAAACTTATACAAATTAATTGTGGGTGTTTTTTAAGTTAAAAACAAAAGCACATACCACTATGTAATTAACCTCTAAGCTCAATAAAGTATACAAGCAGAGCATACAACCACACTTGGAATATGGGTCACCTGCATGGTGTTCAGCATCTAGTACCACATTAAAGGAGTTGGACAAAGTGCAAAATCAAGCACTCAGAAATGAAATCAACCCCCATATTAGAAATGGAGAAAGCTGGGAAAACACAGGCACTGAAAGAACGCAGAGATACAAAGTCTCAAATACAAGCTGAAAAGTTCCTCAGTATGCCAGATCACCCCATGAAAAATAGATGTCAGAACCTAGCCTTGGGACGGTTAAAAAGAAGCAGCTTTATACACCAAGTAAAACAATATGTAGACAAACTGCTGACCTTCCAGAAATTGGTTGTCCACTTAACAGTATTCCAGAACAAACCCCATGGAGAGAAAAATGCAAACAGTAAAAATCCAGACAAATATGAAAGGAATATTTAACAAGAAAGAACAAGATAGTGTACAATGCAGAATGGCCACGCTCAGTTATATTGATGAAGAATACCCACAAGAACAATGGGTCAGAGTCTATACAGATGGGTCCGCAGAAAGTGCAGTTAGAAATGGTGGTGCTGGACTGTACATAGAATTCCCAGATGGTACTAGGGATAAGTCCAGCCTATCAACCGGAAAGTACTGCCATAACTATGATGCAGAAACTCAGGCTATCAAGATAGCAACAGAGAAACTGCTAAATACCAATCTTGGCTCACAGTATGTGGTAATGCTGACAAATGCAACATCAGTACTTGAAGCACTCCAGTATAGGAAACTACCAGAATTGCAAACACTGCTGACACAACTTAGCCTACAGCGAAGAGTTGTAATGCAGTGGATACCATCACACTGTGGAGTGCCTGGAAATGAGAAAGCTGATCAACTGGCAGGAGAAGGTGCGACAAAAGTGCAGCCAGATGTACCAGTCATATACCACCAAAAGAAAAGAAAATCATTAAATCAATCAGGAAACCACAAGCCCCAGCACAAGATGACTATTTTATTAAGGACAGATCAGAACAAGTCATTATTCTCCGCCTCAGAACAGGGCACAACTGATTACATAACCACATGTACACAAAATTCAAGATGGGTGTATGAGCCATGTGCACCTGTGGAAAGGTGCCCCAGACAGCAGAGCATGTACTCCAGGACTGCACCGAATTTGACACATTAAGGCAGACCTTTTGGCCAGAAAGAACAACAGTGGAACGTAAACTCTATGGACCACTGAATGAATTAACAACAACAGTGAAATTTATACAAGAGACAAAATTTCTGATATAGACAACTTATTTCAGGCGTACGAGAAGAAGAAGAAGATCTCTAAGCTTCTGACATCTTTGATAAACTGACAGTGTGGTAATAGGATTGCCTGTAAGTTAATTACAAATTGCAGGTCTCTGGCATTATAGGGGATAACATGATCTCCCTCCCCCCTTTGCCCCAAATAAAGGAAAGATTCTTAGTCAGTCCAAGCTATCCTGTCTTTTGCCATAACCAACTACTCACTCCAAGTTCTTTGCAAATTATTTTGGTAATTGAGATTTCTTTTGGCTTGTATGTATCACTTTATAGATCTTCTGACCCCTGCCTCATAGATCTTTTAACCTCTTATCTTGGTTAGCTGTGTGGTGCTTGTTTATTCTTCAGACTTTTACAATATTAGTTCGCCTTGCAGGTAAAACTGCTTTAGGATGGGTAACCATCCACAAGACAAACTCCTAAGTCACCTTTTACATCTTACTTTATAGGCAACAGTGTTGCTATAGTCTTTGTCTTGTCTAAAGACACTGATAATGCACACACCTCCATTCAGCATTGGGCGAATAGCGGACAAGCTGCTGTGCTGCCCACTTCAATCAGCGGGGCGGCAGAGGTCTCTTGCTGCTGTTTGACCAGGCTGAGAGCAAAGACCCAGGTCCTGACTATATATATATATAACTATATATCGACTCTATCATTGCTTTTTGATGCATTGGTTCTAAGAATATCATCAAACATCCAAGTGAATTTATTGTTTGATGTTTTAGTACTGACAATACAGAGAGGCAATGCCTTAAGGTACCCTCTGCCACTAACTCTGAATTAATAACAGTTTGGATTCCTACAAAATAAGAAAATGAAGTATATTGAATATCATTGTTGACCTGTTGAAGTGGATGCTTTGACTTTCTTGAACAATGGTGAAAACCTAGAGGATGCATGTGCCCTGGGCACATTTCATTAATTACTCAATGTTGAAACTAGAAGCGGGCACGCTGAATATACTGCTAGCTTGATCCAGTCTTCATATTAGAAAAACAATCCTTTAAAAATATTTGCAGCATGTTGAATCAGCTATGCCTACCACAAAAACAATATTATTAGTATCTGATTCTAATGGACACATTTGGATCCTGCTGTTGCTTCTACGTTCATGCAATGTGGTTTTCTTATCTAATGTTTTAAACCATTCTAATCTGAAAATAATGTCACCCCTGCAATTTGAATACAGACCACTCTGTAAACGATTACACTTCCAATTATATTACTATGGCTCAGACAAGTTGCATGTCTACCAATGTTGACAACAAAAGCTAATAACTGTTATGTTTAAAAATCTAAAACTAACAATATTCAGATGTCATGTGGTGACTGACAGCAGGAACAGTAACTCTGCAAATGTTTGTAACATACTGTACAAATTAACAACACTTAGTTCCCATGTTGGGGATAATTATGTGTAGTCACTGACCACTGATCTGTCAACTTGTGAATGAAAATATCTGTCTGGTAATTTTTATGAAGAATGTCCAGTTTTGTGCTATTGGTTAAATCAGTGTCGTGTTTACTAACTTCACATTTCTTTGTGAAATATTGCTAAGCACATTACTAAAGTTTGTCATGGTCATCTTGATTATTTATGCATTTAAAATGGTCCTGAGTAAAATGTATACCTAGTCTTTTAAATTTTGTATTGTATTTTCTGCTTTGTTGCTGTGAGCGGCAGGAATTGGTTTCGCAAAGTTGCAGTGTTGTTATCTTTTTCAGGCCCAGTGTGTGACAGTTATATTGATTTTTTGCTTTGTTTAAATTGTGTAAATTCCAATTATATGTATATTTTAACAGCCATTATTTTTTTATTTTGTGAAAAAAACCATAACCCTTTGAAAATAAAGTTTATTTTGCTCATTACATTAAATCTGTTGAAAACAATGTATGAATAAATCTTCTCAGATAAGTTCCTGCATAGACAAAACATGTTTCCTATACACCAACTGAAGAATTAAAATATACTTTGAAATAACATTTGCTTTTTTATTACTGGTGTATAGATAAAGATATATTCAGCTTGTTTTTTTCAGTGCGTTTGTTAGCATTTTCTTGACTTAACAAAGAACTGAATTAACACTATTTTGTTCAGATAAACCCCCCCCCCCCACCCCCCCCCACCCCCCCCCCCACCCCCAATGGTTATCTCCATTCTATCATTTTGAAGATGTTTCGCCATTGAAATAGATTAAATATATGTTGAGTTAGTCTCCAGCTGAAATAAATATTAACCTTTTAAGAATTATTTGTTTCAATTTTTTTTTTTTAAATTTCAACAACAATAAAAATGTGCATATAGTACGTTTATCTGAAAATAAATGTAAATCGTTTACTTTAATATGAGGAGAGAAAATGGTATAGTCATCTGATAAATTTAAATTTGAGGTTTTCCCCTATTACCGAATCTTTAAATCTAAAAATTATTTTAAAACTCCTATAGCTGGCATGATTGCAGACAAATTCAAAAAAAATACTATTGCATAACAATTGTTTCTTGTAGGTAAACTCACTTTCACACATCTAGACTGGAATGTGGTCCTGTCTTTGTCAGCTTTCTTTTCCAGAAATTTCTAGTATAATGTTCTTTTCAATTCAGATTCATAAAAATGGTTCTTGTTCTGTAATTTTCAAAATAGTTTTTATTGTACTTCAGTTTTTTTTTCTGATTTAAATACTCTGGTTTCATCTATGCCTTCCTTTATGTCTTGTTCTGTTTTATTTTTGTCTCCTGCTTATTCTCTTTGTATCTTCCGTTGCATCCTCTTTCTTTGATGCCTTGTGTCATCAGAATGTCCATATCTTTTTCAAATGCATTTTCATACCTTTTTCTTATCTTTATTAAGTCTTGTTTCGTGTATCTTTCTTTGATTATTGTTTTACTGTATATCTTAATTCTAGCTTTTTTTTTTTTTTTTTGCTGTTCAATGACCTGGGCTAAACTATCCCAAAGTTTATCTAAGTTTGAATAATTTCATTAACATTAACAGGTGGTACTTTCAGTGTCATGGCATTGTCGTGATATGCTTAGCTGTGTTAACAGTATTATGTGTCATCCTGACATATTTCAACCCCCTCCCCACAACAAAACCCAAATTTTTTATGTCTTATTTTTCTCAGAATCTGAATCTAATACCAGTTTCAGTTACTAGTTTAGAACATTAAGATCTCCATAGCTTTTTAGTGTATAAAAGTATGCTTCATAAAATAGAAGAGAAATATCCAGTTACTGCAACAGTAAATCCATTTTATGCCTGTACCTAATTTACTTAACCTCTTAACTGACAGTTCTTAATACTCACACTGCTGCAAGTGATTGTTGGCAAAGAGACATCCATCACTTCTGTATATTTTTAAATACCAGATTTCAATAACAAGTCCTGACATAAAACACAGGTTAATTTTGTAAATTGAGAAGTCTTGCAGCAATTTTAGACTTCTAAAACAGACATGAAAAACACAAAGTAAATATTTGTGCTTAAAATGCAGAGCTCATAACTGCATTTTTTTTAAAAAGCAGCTTTACTGATTTAAAAAAAAATTAAATATAAATATAGACAACTTAAATATGCTTTATTTCCATGAAAATGTATAGAACAAGTTCAAATAGTTTGTTACAGGTTCACCCTCTTAATTTGCTAGGCATCATTCCAGAGTTAATTTTGAAAATTAAACAAAATGTTGTTTTACCCTCAGCGCCCCTCAATTAACAACAGCAACCCAGAGATGCTGATTCTGCATAATGTTACAAAAGAGGATGAAGCCAGGTACACCTGTCTGGTTAGAAATGCCATTGGATCTAGTTTCAAGTCAGCATACCTGGAAGTCCTTGATGGTAACCTCTACTTTTCAGTATACAAATATTAAAAACTAACAATAAGTTAAGAAGAATTTTGTTTTAATTTTATCTGATCAGTTTTCAATATTTGCTGCTCAGAACTTGCGATGAAAACAGAATAATTATAAGTGTAAACACACATATTTTTATGAAATATGATTTCACGCAACATTAGCACATTTGTATAAACTGTAATACTGTAAATAAATAGATTTTATTTTTGTATGCACATTATGATGTATTTCTTCTTCTGCATTCAGTGGTTGTGAACTCTGATAGACAGTCCTCATTAGTCACCCATGCCTGGACTTAGGTGTTAGGACTTGAGTGACATGACTCACTTGGAGGTTAGGGGTCTGGCCTTATGTCAAACACTTAAAAGCAGACAATAAAAAAAAAAACACATTAAAAATGGCCAGCAAATCTTATATATTCAGCCCAACCCTCAATAAGATCATTCCAGTGGCATTTGAACATAGGGAAGAAGGCCTCGATTTACAGAGAAGTGAATTCCTGAATATGGAGCACAAGTAGGAGATGATACCATTCAGAGGCAGAGGCTGAACAAAAGGACAAAGGCTAGTTCAGATTTGTCTTTTGGAAAAGATATCCTACTTATTTCCACAGTAAATGGGCTGGAATGGGTCTCAGAATACAAGAAAACAGGGCCATTTAGGAGGGAGGAGAGTAGCTCAAGAGTAGTCAAGGTTTCATTATCACAGCGATCAGGCTTTTCCCATACTTGCAGCTCTTCATTATTGGCAATAGAGAGACTCAAATCGTTCATACTGAAGATATTGTTGATGGTGTATGAAATCATTATTTCCTTTGCCTACATCTTGTGTAAATAAAATAAGTAAAGGACCCTTTCCACGCCTTTAGGCATATAGGGCTAGATATATATTTTTATAGACCAGTCGGCACAAGATGGGTGATGTGGTCCGCATCACGCCGGCCGCTTTTACTTTCCTGGGACTGCACCCGGTACCCACTCAAGGCTGGGTTGACCTGGGAGCCAAGGTCATTTAAAAAAAAAGGTCCAGCTCCGCCACTGAGCAAACCTACAACCTTCCAATCCACGGCGAGCGTCTAGCTGCTCGGCCACGGTGACTCCCCTACATCTTGTGTACTGGAAGTTAATTTCCCAGTGGAAAATCTGGGAATCAAGAATACCAACTCTAGTTAGTAATGTATTTATTATTAACTTGAAACATGCCATTATGTATAAAAAATATATTAACAATGAAATTTTATGTAGAGCAGACTGCATGTTACATGTCTAGCGTGACCACAGAAGACAAATACAAGCTGTAATTGGGTCAAAGGGCTGCAAGATATTTTGAATCATGAAAATTATGTGAACATGCATGTTCATCATTATCATTACCCCATAAACGCTTATCATAATGTTTGCCAAAGTTTTTTGATGAACTAGACAGCTATTTAATTAATATGAGTGAGTGCACAATCAATATTATAATGCATTTTTGTGTATTTATTGTAGTTTGAAGTTTCTCCCACAGTTGGAGCCAAGTACATGACTTTTTCTAATAGAATAGAAATTTGAATACATGGGCATTGTAAACCTAATGGTTTCCAGTAGTATGTTTCAATATCAATTTAAATGTTTAGAATTCTATGCATTCCTTATGCCTCCCTCCATGGCTGACAAGAATGATTTTGAAAATTTATGAGATAATTTCTTCTTCTTTGCGTTCACCGGCTGTAAACTCTGGCAGATAGCTGTGGTTTTTCATCCTCTTCTAGATTTTAGTATTGTTCACGAACCTAAGTTTTGTGTGCACATCAGTTTTACAGATCTGGCTGTAATGCAGACTGTTTGTTCCTTCTAGTTATGTTTGAAACTGATCATGACTGCAATTTTATTGACTGGTAATTCTCTGGCAAAATACCTGGTTGTTGGCACCTTGAAGTCTTTTCAGAGGACAGTGTTCAATAGGCTAAAGGGAAGCATAGGAATCACAGCATGTGGTGATATCAGTTACAGCTTGGGTTCCTTTTTCTGCTATCCATAGCATAAGTTTTGGGCAGTGTTGTAGATACCAAGTGTTGCTTATGCAGTTGGATCCATCTCTTGGTCTGTTTTGTTAACTCTAAAGGAAAGGTACTGAGAAATCTGATATCCATTTCATAAAACTAGAACTAGACTTTAGAAAGGTCTTACAGGTTTTAACGTTGTTTTCTCTCTCTCTCTCTCTCTCTCTCTCTCTCTCTCTCTCTCTCTCTCTCTCTCTCTCTCTCTCTCTCTCTCTCTCTCTCTCTCTCTCTCTCTCTCTCTCTTGTGGAGGAAGGGATTGAATCTAGGAGAACTAACGTGTTGGTAGTGATTCTGTGTTTTTGGATCTTTTTCATTTGAGAAACTTATCAGCTTAACCAAACAGAAACTGGCTTATCTGTTGACAGATGATGAGATGACACCACAAACTGCAGCAAGCAAGTCTATGGATAGAAGTGCTGCAGAATGGCTAATCATTGTTCTGGTGGTTGTGTTTGTTCTTGTGTTACTTTGTGTTCTGCCAATAGTCGTGTGGCTCTGGCACAGACATCGCCTGAGAAAACCTACAGTTCAGAGACATATGAAAAGGATCATCATCATGAAGCCGGTATGATTGCTTACACTTTTAACACATTTGATTAGTGAACATTTATCATTCTTACAACTTTAATGGATTTTATATATATTTGTCAGGAACTAGGTTGTAAAACTATGTTAACTAATATTCTCTTATCGTTAATTACACTAAATAAACTTAATTAAATCATGTTAATGTCCTATGACTCATTTTCTGTATTCATTGTGTGCTTTTTCCACGTTTTTTTTTTTTTTTTTTTTTTTTATATATAACTTTTTGCATTCAGATTATTTGTGTTTTAGTCACTAGTAATTTTAGGAAACAATGTCTTCTGGTTTGTTAAATAATTTTTTTATGCATCACTGCAAGATTTTGTAATAAATTGAATTTCTTTGATGTCTTTAACCAGAATGACTTATACTACCACAACAAAGACCCTGATGCAGTTTCTCCACTAATGATCCCTCAAGTTCGTATTGTGGATGGGCAATACACAAGTAGTGCCAGTGATAGGAGGAGGCGACTCTCATCTGACTTCACTGAAATCTCAGAGTATGACCTGCCCCTTGACAGTAAATGGGAATTTCCCAGAGAGAGGTTCATTATATTGTCTTTTTTTTTCCCTTTTGTTTAAATCTATGTGTGAGAAATATGGGGACAAAGATTGATTTCTGCTCTGTCTAAGCATTTATGGTGCCTAATTATCACATTTTAGGATATGGTAGCATCATTATGGATAATCTACTGGTTTAAAGAACACATTTGGAGGGATTTTATAATCACGCACCATATTTCTTTAGTTCCTGTTTTTTCTTTGGAAAGATTATTCTGGGAAAGGAGCTGAGGGTCCGTTTTGAAGCACCTTGGTCTTCTATGCATGAAGTCCACTATATGCTATTATGGCAGTATAGGATTATATCAGCAGTAATTCCATTATAAATGCTGCATTGTTTCAGAAGTTAGCATTAGTTATAAAGTAAATGAAAACCCCTTCTTGTGTCTTGAGACTTTTAGGGCATTTGGCTTCATTTTTGTTTATTTAATTTTTTTTCAAATATTGTTTAAATAGTGTAACAATCCAATAAAATCTGTGAAAGTACAAGATGAATGCAAAAGAGTTTGAAAACTAAATGGATAAATGCGCAGATATGGTTAAGATACAGCTTAACTGTAGTTTTTAAAAAAGTACCCTGCGATAAGCACAGGAGTACATTTTGGATCATAAGAGTCACTTTTGTCTCCTTTAATTTTTCTACAGCGAAAACTAAGGACAGAATTTCTAGAAGAATAATCATTGTTAACCTTCATGGAAAGATAACAGCAGTAGTAATATTTAAGGTAACCACTGGAAAGATCTGAGGAAAGAGAGACAGAGAAAGACAGCCTGAGAAGATTCTTGACAGACAGAGTCTTTTGTCATGGCATGGAAGGGTTAAATACACAAACTGATACATACATTTGCAGATTGTAAAGAGGCATGATCGCCCTGGCCAATCGGCAAGGCACTTGATGATGATGAGTATTAAAGTAATATTTTGTGGTTGGGTCACCTAGATGAAATCAAGGAGCAAAATTAGTCATGAAGGCAATTAGTAAGTATTGAGAGAATTTATCACTATGCTGATTAATTAAAATGTTTGATAAATTAAAAAAAATTGTGAGGAAAAAAACAGTAAAAATATTTACTTAATATTGCAACATCACTTTGAATGTTTTGTTATAAAAGAAAGAATACAGGTAAAGACTTCACAAAGTTTATATAATTAGTCTTATATAATTAGTCCTATATAATTAGTCTGATATAATTTCATTTATAGGCTGAAGCTGGGCCCACGTCTTGGAGAGGGAGCATTTGGCCTAGTTGTGAAAGCCGAAGCAATGGGTCTTGTGAATAACAATGCTAGCACTACAGTGGCAGTGAAGATGTTGAAGAAAGATGCCACAGACCGGGAAATGATGGACCTCATTCGAGAAATGGAAACAATGAAACTTATAGGAAAGAATAAGAACATTATCAATCTTCTTGGTTGCTGTACCCAGAGAGGTTTGTACTGCTAATGATAATTACATAGTTAGTGCTCTTGTAGTTACAGCAATTAGCAAAGTGATACTAGTGTTTTCTTCAGCGGCTGTCAATTCAGCAGAAAGTTTTGGTTGTTTTTTTTATTGCTGGACTTTTGTTCCAGAAATTAGTTTTGCATTCACATCTGTTTTTTTTTAAATATTCAATTGCGAATCCTTTAAGGACGTTGCAGAACCAACTGTAGCATTTTTTTCTTGCTGTTGTGGTTTTCTAGGCACGTTTACGTCCAGTAGTTTGCCATTGCTTTTTGGACGGTCGGCTTCTCCGTACCACTGTGGAAACCAGCGCAAGGCCCGCAGCTGGGATCGAACCTGGCACCCTGGCATTAGGAAGCCCGTTCACAACGCCTAAGCCACAGAAGCCGACATCTGTTTTATATGCTTGCTGCTCTGTCGTTAAAACTTGTGTGAGAATTTTTCTGCTGGATGGTTTAATTCTTTTTATGTCATATGAATTGCATAGTCTTCTGCTTTTACTTTGTCTTCTCTATTTCTTCTCCATCCATGTCTTGCCATTTTGTGGAGCCTTCTGGTACAAGCTCTGTTATCATCATGTAACAGGTCCTTTGCAGAACATCGCTCTCATCAATCTGTCTAAAAGAAACTTTGTCTCTCGCCAGCTCTCCTGTCTCATGCACATTCGTATCGAAGGAGTCACTTATATCCCATGCCCATCTTCATTTTGGTCTGCCCCTTTCTCTCCTATCCTAGTACCATGCCTTCTGCTATTATTTTGTCCAATCCGCCGCAGTGCCTGATATGGCCAAAATATTTCAGCTTCCAAGACAAGATGATGTAGCCAATCTTCCTTGATATTCATATGTTTTAGAATGTCAGTATTTCTTCTCTTCTTTGTCCATGGTATTCTGAGAATCTTTCTTTCACATTTAAGCTCTCTTATATGCTGCATAAATGACAATAGTCTCCAATTTTGGATTATTTATAGGTAGACTTCTTGCCTTTATCAAACAATTTTCCCTCAGTATAAATGCAAAGAATCATTTGCACATTGCTGAAAGTTACCTTACACATTACTGAAAGTTAACTTAGTTCCTTGATAAACACAAGTCTTCATAATATTTATTCTGTATCACCTTATTAAACTTTGTCTAATTTTTTTTCAGGACCTTTGTATGTTATTGTTGAATTTGCACCATATGGCAACTTGCGAGACTTCTTGAAAACTCATCGGCCACCAGGTCCAAGTGATCCCCCAACATCAACAGAATATGAACAGCCCATTCTTTCTTGTAATGGAGAACTTAAGACATTAACCCAGAAGGATTTAATATCCTTCGCTTTCCAGGTTGCCAGAGGCATGGAGTATCTATCATCTAAGCAGGTTAGCCATTATAATTTTTACGTGCTGGCTTTAATTTCTTTTTAAATCTGTTGTGCTTCTGCCTGAGTAGTTGGTTAAAGGGATCAAGATTTCTATGTCTGTGTTAAAACCCTCTACCTCTTTTTGCATACACATACACACACACACATACATACACGCACACATATACTCTATCCTAATTTCACAGACCAGGCAATGCAGTGCCTGATAGATTGACTGCACTACTGACAGGTTTCACAGTAAACAAATAATTTTATTGCAAAGGTTGATGGACACATTTGAAAGAGAGAACCTCATGTATAATGTAATAACATTTGGTATGAGATTGGAGGTGAAGGCGGTAACTGCAGCTTTCCAGTGGCTTGAGAGCAGCCAGCCCAACATATGGTTATTGTAATGGACTCATCGAGCATCCTTCATAAAATAGTAACTGGCACCTACACCTAGAGTGGCTTGCTTCGCTTGAGAAGACTGATCTGGTGTGTATAACGGATTTTCTGTCCAGGATATTTGAGTGCGAAGTAATGAGCAAGCAGACTGATTGGCTGCTGCCACTCCTATGTTATGATGAAGCAGAATTGGCAAAAGATCTCTGAGTTCAAGTGGAGAGTGCAACAGAACAGACCAAGGATCCACACATTGACATACTAATTCAGCAAGGGGTAAGCAGGGGGTCTGGAAGATATTCAACACTGTAGGGAAAACATAGGTGGACTTTCAGTGAGGCTGCAACAGGTACTATTAGCATATTGACTCTTCTTTGGCTATGAAGAAGAAGACGGAGCACGTTTGGGACTGTCCCGAGTGCAGGGATGTCAATTCTTCATTCATACATACTATAAACAGAGACACTATCATAACACAGCTAGAAAACCATCGTGTGCTAGTCTTGCTTTCTTACTTTCCATGACTGAAGAACTGATCATTATTAAACATTTACTGTTGGAGATTGAACCTTTTGACATTTAATTATTTTAAATAAAACAAACACAGTACATTACACAGTTTTTACTTATTCAGCGAACTTCGAAATAATTCTATATTTATTTGTCATTCTTAAGACACATTAGGTGTATGTGCTGCTACTTCCATATTTGTATAGATATGTCAACTTTTGATTAGTGATGTAGTCAATACTACACTGACCACAGTGATATCAGAACATTTCCTGCTCCACATTTTAGCCTGCCTTTTTCTAGAATGGAGCCCTGGTCCATTTTCTTTTAAATCTCTGTTTTGTTGAGATTGCTTTAGTATGTGCTTCACTAAAGCATCTACACCTTGAGACATTTGCTGCAGCAGACGGAGCACCTATAGATATGCCCGGTATGCATCGATGATAATTTTAACATCAGTCATCATTAATTTCCCTTCAGCCATTCATCGTCATAGGGAGGAACAGTTTGCGAAACACTGCATTGTGGGCAGCAATAGCTATTGTCATTCCATGTCCATAGAGAAGCTCTTTAATGTCATTAATCCATTTTCTCCTAGGATGGCCTCTTGCTGTCACTGACAATTTGTTTCCATGGATAGTGCCTGTACTGGTTTTTTTGTTTGTTACAGTAATCATCAGTAATCAATGCTTCAGTAAAAACAAATTAATCTGATTATTTTATAGTGCAAAACATTAGTGCTTTATTCATTTTATTTGCTTTCAGTGCATACACCGAGATCTAGCAGCCAGGAATGTTCTGGTGGCGGAGGATTATGTGCTTAAGCTGGCAGATTTTGGCCTGACCCGAAACCTTCAACAGTTTGATTATTACAGGAAAACCACAGATGTAAGTGCAGAGGATGCTATGTTTCTCACGTTTTGTTCACACTACCACCCCCCTCCCCCACAACCAGACACACATGTGTGCATGCACGTGCGTGTACACACTCTGAGTCATCTCCACAGTTTAGCTTGGCTTCATTGCACTATTTGTAGTCTTTCTTTGTGGTGAGGCACAAGTCTCTTTAATCGTCTGATTTTAAAACAACTATCTGAAAATAATTAGGAGAATATTTTTTTTATTATCTTTTTTTCACCATGAAAATTGAACCCTGATACTCAGGGATCATGAAATTGTAGAATGCATTCACTAATACATTCCTTTAAAAAAAAGTTCTATGATTAATTAAACTCATAATATATCAAGCAGTTCTTTGTATTTATTGGTTATTCTATGCATATGTTTATGAGTCATCCCCTTTCTGTTCCTTCCATCTGTAGCATAAGGCCACTAACACTTTTGTACAAAATGTATTTACCTACATTAAAAAAATAAATTCAAAATATATAAAGATAAATGAATAGGGTTATCAATAAACATGAACAGAGTGAAGCATCAAACAGAATACATTCCCCAGAGCCTAAAAACAATATGTATCAAGTGACTTGTGCCTTGTGACCTTTCTCACTGTGGCTAATGGGAAAATGTGTCATCATCATGGCTTCAAAAAAAGCTGTTTGATTCAAAGAAAAACACCTCTGTTGGCTAATATATTCACATCCTGACCTTCTAAACATTTGTGCATGCCAGAAACATTACTGTATGTTACATAGACATACTATCTATATAGACGAGTCGGGAAAAGTGACATTTATGGAGAAGTGGACCCAACCAAAAGTGCTGATTTTGTGGATCCTAAGGGTGACAGGGTTAAGGGGGGGGGGGGGGGGGGGGATCTAGGTTACCATACCCATCTCTAATTAGCAGAAATGGGGGTGTATATTTTTTTTTTTTTTTAAATGAGGATTGACATGATGTTTTATGGTACAATTAGGCAAATTCTTTTATGACATTAATGTTGAGCTGTGGGTTTATCCTGCCCTTCCCACCAATATATGGTCTTTGAACCCACACAGGAAAAAAAAAACTAGTCAGCCTATCTCACAGCCAGGTGCGCTACCATTTAAACTCCCTAACAGAGCAGTGTCTCACATCATCAGTGACCGGGTCACCCAGTGGCTCGTTAGTAGGCAACTTCGTCACCAGTTGGGACAATATTTGGGGTCTGTCTTATTTGATCACATCAACATTGCAGGAGTCATTTTTAGGGCTCCTGGTGGCATGCAGTGCTTAGCCATGTTATATGGTCACATAACCAAGTCACAGTTATAACCTAATACTCCATTTAAGGATGCTGGTTGAAATGACAATTTTTGTTTCCAGCAAAGCAAAAAAAAAAAAACATTTCTGACATGAAGTGACCTTTATTTAACTGCATGTAAAAACTGCTATTATTTTCTTTTTTTTTTAGGGAAGATTGCCAGTCAAGTGGATGGCACCAGAGGCATTGTTTGACAGGAAGTATACATCAAAAAGTGATGTGTAAGTTTGTATATTTTCCCTCCATATCTTTACTATAAAAATATAATAATTTAGAATCATTCCCAAAGTGTGTGTGTGTGTATGCGTGAGAGAGAGGGAGAGAGACAAAAATATCTTATAAACAAGGAATTCTTTCTTGGATGTATTATATCTTTTGTTTCATAGTCTGTCATTTTCTTTCTTACCATTTTCCTCCTAATATAATTTTTAATTATGTTTTGCAGTTTATTTAAGTTTATTCATTAAATGAGTGTTAATTTTTGTTTTTCAAAGCTGGTCATTTGGTGTGTTACTGTGGGAAGTTTTCACCCTTGGTGGAAATCCTTATCCTTCAGTGCCAGTTGAGGCTCTGTTTGCTTTACTCAAAGATGGACATCGCATGAAGAGACCTCCGTATGCAAGCAGCAAGATGTAAGTTGTGCAAATTGCTTTTCTTTTAATTTACATTTTTGAATAATGTTTATTTTCTGCTGATGGTTATTTGTCATGTAAGTTACATTTGAGTTTTTGTAAACTTTTACCTCCCTTCCTGCTTATTCCTTCTTATTTCTTACTTTTTTAAAATCAATTTTCCATCTACTACAGCTATGTCTCTCCTCTAGACATTTATCTACTCACATCTATTCTTTTTCCTACTTTCATGTCCTGAAGAATTGATGTTTTACCCACTTCTTCTTTCTTGCATTCCTGAATGGAATTATGTTTTCACTCATGTTTCTTTTATTTCTTACTTTCCTGACCAGATGAATTATTTTGACACATTTTTTTGTCTTTCCTTTCTTTCTTCTCCTTCTTGGCATTTACCAGCTGTAATCTCTGGCAGAAAGTTCTGTTTGTTAACTTCTGGACCCTAGTCCAATTCCAAAACCCGTGTTTCATGCACATTTGTTTTACAGATCAGACCTGTTTGTGTGCAGACTGTTGGTTTCTTTCCTTTTAGACAGATGCACTCTGACTTCGAAAGAAGCTCCTAATTAGTCGACTCTTACAACATGCTTTTGGATAGGCAGTGGGTCTACTCATGTACCTCCCACTGGGGCCAGGAAAGTACACAGGGACCTTTCTTTCACTACTGTAAATTGTCATTAGTATCCAGCCTGAACCTATCTGGGCCGTAATAAAATGATATGGTTGAACTGGGTTTCTAGGATTTGAACCTGCTGGATTCTCATTTGAACGGGATTTACAGGATTTGTACCTGGGGTATTCTCATCTGAATTGGGTTTCCAGGATTTGTACCTGGAGGATTCTCATCTAAACAGGATTTCTGATACTTTTACCTAGAGGATTCTTATCTGAACAGGTTTTTCAGGATTTGTCTGAATGGGGTTTATGGGATTTGTACCTAGGAATTCTCAACTGAACAGGGTTTTTGGGATTTGTACCTGGAGGATTTAAATCTGAACAGGGTTTTTTGGATTTGTACCTGGGGTATTCTCATCTCTATGGGATTTTGAGATTTGTACCTGGGGGAATTCTCATCTGAACGGGATTTCTGAGATTTGAACGTGAATCGGATTTTAAAAACGTGGAAATTTCTGGTGTCATAAGAAAGTAAAACTTGACTGTCAATAGGGATTCTCTTCTGAACGGGATTACTGGAATTGATACCTGGTGGATTCTTATCTAAACAGACACTTTACACTTTGCCTCATTTGGTGTTAATCTCTTTATTTGCAGTCCTGGTGGAGCTTAACTGTGCACCGCCAATAAAGGCGTTCTTCAGTTTTTGACTAGGAAATAATGTTTTCAAATGTCTTCATTCTTTTTCTAACTGAAAGATTTATATTTTGCATTTCAAAATTACCTGCTTCTGCCTTTACACAGGTATGGCATCATGCAGCAGTGCTGGCAAGAAGATCCATCCAAAAGACCTTGTTTCAAGACATTAGTGCAGGAACTGGACTGTATGCTGACATCTTCGTTGAATGATGAGGTAGACTGTTAAAACTTCCCTATTATAAAAACTGGTAGTTTGTAGTTCATTTTATTTTTACCAGCTTGTGGCGTAATTCAGATCCCAGTTGTAATTAGTACACCTTTAGGTTTCAACTTTGCATGCTCCATTCTGGTAACCATGGTTGGTAATGGCCCCCCACCCCACCCACATACAGTAACTAGTCTCACATTGGTGCCAGATAAGTTTCATACATCACTCATTTATGCCAGCAGGATTGAGTGTTATGTGAAGGACCTAAACCTTCACACACTGTCTTATTTATATGCTCTCTCTCTCTCTGTCTCTCTCCTCTCTCTTTTCTCTCTCTTTCTCTCTCTCTCTATATATATATATACAAATATTTTTTTTCTCTCTCTCTTTCTCTATCTCCTGATTTCACAGACTAGGCTATGCAGTGCCTCATAGTTTCTGCTACTGGGAGGTTTCACAGTAAACAGATATGCAATCATAACATGACAAGAGAGACCAAGTTGTGCAAGTCTTGCATTTTATTTCCCATGACTGAAATACTGCTTGCTGATTAGTAAACATTGTGCTGTGGAGTCCCCCTTTTAACATTTAATTATTTGAAATGAAACGAACACAGTATATTACAGTTTTTACTTTCAAATGATTGCGAAGCTAACTGAGAAGTAATTATATATTTTTGTTCCAGGCTTACCTTCACCTGGAACCTTTGGAAAGTCCCATGAGCACCTCAGATTCACAATACTCTTCAATGAGTCACAGTAGCAGCACAAGTAGTGCACCAAACAGCACTCACAGCTCAGATAATTCTGCCATTGCTTGAATATGTGCACAGATATTCACTTTCAGAATATTGAACAGAAATGCACCTATAGTTAAACATCAGTTGTGCACCAAATAGCACTACGCAAATAGTCTGGAGAATAAGGAAAAGACAAGCATGAACAGTGAAACAACATCTGTAATGAACAAAAATGTGGTCTCCAATCTAACTTTGTTATGACAGTGTTGAGTTGCTTGCTTGCTCAGAAATACTAGTCCAAATATCAACTCGTTCACTCCCAGAATATTTCACAGCGAGTGTCCAGAGAGAAGGAAATAACCTTGGAAAAAGCACTTTCGGTTGTGCAGCAGAAATTCTGCTGCTTGTTTAAATGTGGCCAGATTTCTTCTGTATGCTGAGACTAAATGTGAAAGATAAAACTTATCTAGTATTGCTTGGGACAGAACTAATCAACTGACACAAGAAGTACAGTCACAGCTACTCGAAGATTAGAACTTACTGGTCCATGCAGAACTTCTCTAACCTTAATTTCATTCTTCTACAACAAAGACCAGTTTAAAAAAATTGGTATAGTCTTCACGTGAAAGTGCAGCTGTGATGTGTTGAACATATTTATATTCACACAAGAAGCTGATAAAACATGTATCTTTACCATGTGTCTGCCAAGTTGACTATTTCACTGTTGTTGGAAAATGAATAGTGTAATCTTTTATCAAGTATCCAACTGTGACTGAACGGGTCACTTTTAAATATTGTGGGAAAATCTCTTATTGAAATGATTTTCATCTTTATTTTGTTGTTACTTCATCATTACAAAGTAGGAAAGAGATAATGTAGACTTTCATGAGCATCGTGATCTGCTAATATGGTACTGAACAATGCTCTTTTGAAGAGAATAAAAAGAACAGTGACCATGTAGTTCAGGCAAATATAATGATTTTTTTTAATATCAATTATTTTCAAAGGAATTTGTAATATTGAACAATGAGAATAATGAGCCTGCAGTGCAGAAACCGACTGACTCTTCATACTGGTAGTCAAGGTATAATTGATGCATTAAAAACAAAAGTGATCAGCAAGCATGCAGAAACATGAAACCTTCAGAACTGATTACATGTGGTGTGAAGTTATTACCATGAACAGCATAAAGTGAACAGTGGCATTCAGTGCAGAAACAAACTGTCAGAACTGATTACATGTGGTGTGAAGTTATTATAATGAACAACATAAAGGGAACAGTGAGCATTCAGTGCAGAAACAAACTGTCAGAACTGATTACATGTGGTGTGAAGTTATTATAATGAACAACATAAAGGGAACAGTGAGCATTCAGTGCAGAAACAGACTTTCAGAACTGATCACATATGGTGGGAAGTTATTATATTGAACAGCATAAAGTAAACAGTGAGCATTTAGTTCAGAAACAGACTGTCAAAGCTGATTACATATGGTTTGAAGTTATTATAATAAACGGCATAAAGTGAACAGTGAGCATTCAGTTCAGAAACAAGACTTTCAAAACCCTATGCAGGATGAAGTTATTTTCACAGACTCAGTGGTGAGTGATACCTCTGTCTGAGCACTTCCTCTTTTTTGGTGAAATCCACAATTCACAGTGGACAAGAACATTCATTACCCGTATCAGTGTGAGAAATCCAGAGTGTCATGACAGGTGAAGCCAGCATAAAAGACTTTTAACTGTGATGTTTGCGGCAGAAACAATTTGTCACAGCCCATCCGAAAGCAGATTTGTGAGTTTCCACAAGATGTTGGCTAGTGATAATCTCAGGAAGTGTTAGTGTGTCACACACTCCCGCAGGACTAAAAGTTCTGGGCCATGGACACATGGCCTATTTTGTCAAGTGTATTGAATTACATAATGTGTACAAACTGTGAAGTATTTTTGCAACTGTTGTAATATGTTTAGTATGTTATGTATTTATTAGCTAAGTTGTTACATATTGTGTGATTGTGATCATTGCTATTGTCGTTGACATTAGTACTTAGATTACACCTAGTTAGAAAATCAGATTAAAATTATTCTTATTAGAAAGTATGAGTATCTTAACTGTATGTAGTAGTTAATCAGTTGTGCTTTGACCACATCTAAAAAGATGGATAAGCATTTCTGTGGTGTAATTAGATTATACTTAACAAATGCACACAAGCACTCTAATATGAAAAGATAGAAATATAAATGTTGGCAGTGTTAAGTGCTTCATTTCTAAGAAAATTAAAATCATATATGTTTTGCTGCGAAATAAATGATTGACCTAGCCAGGACAGCTAACATGGTCAGCGGATGGCTCATAAATTCTAGATATGTAATTGTTAAAAGATGCAAATATTGCAGCTCCATTGTACAGGGCAGTTAGGTCTACAAAAGAAATATATTCATTAGCTAAATAAGAGAATGCCTGACCTGTTCTCAGAAATTGGGATGCATCTGTAAAGTTAGAAAATCAACAGCATAGTTTGTTGTTTTGAACCTTAAGCATTTTTGCATCTTGATTTAAAATTGGTATCTGCTGTGGATACTTTTATTTAACTTGTGTATGCAATATAGATGCACAGAATAGTGCACAAGGGGATTGTTCTGCAAGAACTGGCATATCAGAAGTTTCTTTGATATGCTAAATTATTTGTGATGGTGTTTTAGATTCTTGTCTTCCACCTTGTCTTCCAGCCATAAGAGTAAACACTGAGTGAAATCAAATCAAATACTTCCACAGGCAAGGCAAACTATGAAGTGCATGTAAAAAATGCATACAGTGTTATTCACAAGTATTAAATATTCTGAGTACTTTTTTTTTTAAAACAGTCAGTCTACTCTGTATTCATGTCATAGTCAGAAATGTGTCCATATTGTGTAACCTTTATGGAGGATTAAATGAAAGTGTGTTCTCAAAGAAAGATTTGATAACACTGAACTCTTTCTAATGAAACAGGTGTATGGAAATCTTATTGCTGTGAAAGCAATAAGGATAGTGTTACTCAGGAAATGATCCTTCCAGGCAAATTATTATTAAATGTGTATGATAAGTAAGTAGAACTTTTATTGAAACACTTATTATTCTTTAGGAATTTCACTTGTCTAAATCAGTTCCAAAGTTATTTATTTAAATAAAGAGCTGTTGATTACATTCAGGAAAAATAATTGAAGTTTAAGTTAACCTTTACTGGTAAATTATTTGCTGTAGTTATTTCCCTTGTTATCTCTGATGCATTTATAAATGAGGGGTTCTATTAGGAAACTTTACTGTAAATTGTTTCCTGTTGGAAATAAAATGGGGGGGGGGGGGGGGGGGGGGGGGGGGGGGGGGAATTGTAAAAATTTCGGGTCTTGAGAGGTTAACAGTGCATCCAGACTTGTCTTTGGCTGTGTTTGTTTCAGTCACATGAAACTGAATATTGAATAAAATAAATGTATTTATGGTAGATAATAGTTCACTGGATTTCTAGATTTATACAGTATTCAGTAAGTAAATCTTAAGGTCAGTTAGTCTTTTTTTTTTTAAAGCACAGACACATTTTTCTCAGGAGTAAGATACAAACTAGAGACTCAAAAACAGCTGGGTTTTTTTAAATTTCATATTTTCTTAGGTTTTCATTTTATTTTGGTTTGGTTTGTAAGATTTTACTTTCAGCAAAAACAGATTGTAAAATAAAAGTAAAGGGCCTTTTCACACTGAGGCACATATACTGCTAGTCCCATATTTTTTTTATAAACCAATCAGAATTTGGCATGTGGTATGCTGCTGTACTTCTCATGAAATTTCCTGGTGCTAATTTATGTCAGGATGGCCTGGAAAAGAAGAATCATTTTTCACAAAAGCTCCCTTTCAATTTAAATTTAAACCCATGGCCATAGAGTCCACATATGCAGACAGATACGTCATAAGTAAACAAACTTTTCTTCCTATCAGTCATGCGCAAAACAGTGAATTTGTCATATCCACATTACGTCAGAATCAACTATTGCACCAAAAAGAATACATGTGTGTACAACAACCACATGTGCCATAAATATTATTGTTTGGGTAGGCTTTCTAATTTCAGATATACTCTCTCCTCTTTTCGATTTCGAACTACAGAAGGATTATTATGGGACATAAATGCCCTTTTTGATTCTGCAGCCTTAAGTAAGGCTAGAACTGAGAACACACCAGAAAAAGTCATGACACTGTTGACATGAATCTTTTTGACGTGAATCTTTTTATGTAAGATTTATTTTTTTGATTACTTTTGTTTCCACATCAGGTAACCCTAATAGAACTGGTTTTTTGTTATGACATGCTTGATCACATATGTAAACATATCACTCGCTTAGGAACAGAAGTGTATAATTTTTTTTGTATTGTTTCCTATTTTTTATTTCCAATCTGTCATTTGTATTTGCTTGAGTGAAACAGTGTTATTCAACTGAATAAAACAAGCGCACATTAATAATGAGTAAAGTGCTGGTGATAAAATAACATGAAATAGAGGCTTCTGTGGAAATAAGGTGGCAAGGAAGAATATGTTCTAGGCCAAGATTACAGTGCCAACATCTGCAAGAAAAAGGGGTCACATTTTTGCCCTGCTTGTTTAGTTATTGTGGTTGTAAATGGGGCACTCAGATAGCAGTAGCATGGTGACAAAGGATTCATGTACTCAAGCATGTAGATTGTAAAAAACTCAGAATGACAAGACTTCTGACAATCAAAATAATTCTCTTGTTTTTGCCCTGCGGCAGAATTACATTATTACTGCCAGTTACAGGGTTTGCTGAATGTTTTTCTTAGCCTTCTTCTCCTAGATTATTCTTTCTGTTCATCACAGCACTTTTCTTCAAGGTTATTCTTTCTGTTAATCACAGCACTCTTATCCCAGGTTATGCTTTCTGTTTATCACAGCACTCATCTCCCAGGTTATGCTTTCAGCTTATCGTAGCACTCTTCTCCTTAGGTTTATCACAGCTTTTTAGTTTATGCTTTCGATCACAGCACTCTTCCCCTAGGTTATGCTTTCTGTTTATCACAGCACTCTTCTCCCAGGTTATGCTTTCAGTTTATCGAAGCACTTATCTCCTAGATTATGCTTTCTGTTTAATGTAGCACTCTTCACCTATGTTGTGCTTTCTGTTTATCACAACACTCTTTTCCTAGGTTATGCTTTCGATCACAGCACTCTTACCCTAGCACTCTGTTTCTCACAGGAAAACTAGTATTTTTTCAGGAGTGTCCCCCAAGGGGATTTTGGGGTCCCATTTTGGAGAGAAAAAGAATAGACCAACAAGCATGTCATAAAAGGTGACTGCCTTCAAAGATGGAGTGCATCTGTAGAGAGGTGAGAAATCAGCAGTATGCTTTGTATGCAGTAAGCCGGATCTGTAAAACGGGTGTTCACGCAAAACCCAAATTCTTGAATAAGACTGAAGTCTAGAAGTGGACAGACAACCAGAACTTTGCACCAGAGTTTACAGCTGTGAACACAAAGAAGAAGAATGTCAGAAGTCACTTAGTATGGACCTGTTCCCCTACTTTGCTATAAGACACAGAGCTAAACAGGCATTTTCTAATTTCATCAAATAATTGTGCAGTAGTGACCTAGAATAGTTAATATTTGTTGTAAAATGTTTATATAAGATATGTTGTAGTATGCAGATTACATATGTTACATTATCAATAGGGCATGGCTAGATTATTGATTAACTGTCATTCTTGAATGAAAGTGTTTGCTTTATTCTGAAGAGATGTGTTTCTATACACAGGTGTCATAAGTGCTACAACAATGTTCAATGAATTTCTTGCTTAGCAGTAATATATTGTGTATGACAGAAGATGAAATAATGTGTCCAAATCTAAAATTAATGTGCACTGTAAAATGTAGTGTGTTCTTGTGAGTAGGAATAGGTTTGTTAGAAGATTAAGTGATGTATGTTTCTAGCATAAAGGAAGAAAGGTTTGCTTAAAGATAGAAGAAGTCGTGTGTGTTCCTTGCATTGCTGGAATTTATTTCTTTTAGAACAACCTCCTTTGCAGCTTGGTTTGCTGAGTTATTTTTCTTTAGACTTATTTGTAGTTTGTTTCTTTATGCAGATATTTTCAGAATGGATTTGTTTTGAAATGAGTGCAGAGTTCTTCATTAACAGACTAAACACAAATTTTAGAAGTAGTAGCAAAAGTTGATCTCATGCAACTCTTTTGTTACCTACATTATTCTTGCTGAGCATAAACTAGATTGTAAAGAACCAGCGACTCCCAACAGAAATCAAACTTAGAGCTTGGATTAGCTTGCAGATGACACCATTCTTCCATGCCACACATAATTCAGATGCAAAATGCACTAAACATGTGCATGTGTAAAAATAAGTAAGGAAAAGACAATCATAAATAATAACTAACTCTTCTTTAATGGAGCCCCTCATTAGGACTTTAAATCACAAACATTTTTGTCACCATTGTGGATAAACTTGGAGGAAAAGACAGAGATACTAAAATAAAAAAGGCAAGAGGTGCTTTTAACTCTTGGACACAGCCCCAAGGAATGTCATACGTTCACAGCATCATAGGTTCCTACCTAGAAACCCAATGAACGATGTGCAGATTATAATCTCTCTTTACTACACTTTGGACCTCTGATGCAAAACCCCCTGTGACTGAAAGTTATTTCTTTAGGCCATTTTTGGAAGTCACATGACTAATACCAAACTGAATATTTAATTATTAACAATTTGGTTCTGTATGGATATGAAATATGGTATATAACAAAGTTACTGATAAACAATATGTATTCTCAATTATTACCTTGCACAAATCAGACTTTTCCTTTAGCATTTTTTTTAACCAATTCCTCTCCCTCAACTAATGTTCTCAAGCATGCACACATGTCTGTTTTTATCTTCTGTCTCAGCCACCCATAGCTTTTGACCTTAAGAGCCTGTGACTATAAACTAAAAGGCTTTTATGTGGGAGGTGTTCTTTTTCTCTGGCCAACTCTGAGGCATGACCTCACACATAGCACCTTGAGCCTGTCTGCAATAATAAACTTTATAATTTGGGCAAAGGAAATAAATTATAAACAGAAATAATACTATGAGGGGGGGGGGGGGGGGGGTGTACATAAAGGAACTGCGGGGGATGAAGATAGTTAGGAGGGCTCTCCGTACATTAATTAAGGATCTATGCTGCAGGAATTTGTTGGTTACATGGCAGAACTAGTAGTATTTTTTTCTTGTAATGTATCGTACACATAATCAGAAGTCAGTGGATGGAAGTGGTATTAAATATTCTACTATGGTGAATGATGTGTGTGAAGTATACTAGTAAGAAATGAAAGTATAAATTGAATATACAGATGTACACATTTTTTTAAGAGTACATGTTGGTCATAGTAAAATGTTTGCAATGGATGCATTTGAAGAAAATTAGTATAAAACATTTTCTTTTATGACCCAGTCGTATTATTTTGTATTTGAAACATGAATAATTATGATAGGAATAATTATTGCCTTATTGCTCTGGTGGTGTGGGGTCATATTTAGTCTTTCTTTCCTTTTATCCCAGTGACTAAAAAAAAAACTTTTACACTAATATAAATGTTGCACTTCCAGTTCTCAGCAGTCAGTGTTTTAATTAAAAACGCATCACTCAAACAGTTAAATTGTTAATATTAATAAATATACATTGCAGAGGGTTTGATGATTAAATGTTAAGCTTCTCAAACTGGTATATATTTAAAAGTTACATGTTTTTTTATACAAATGTTAGGTGTCATTAATAGGAAAATTGTGAGAAAGAATCAGTTACCACATGCAAGTGATATAAAAATATAGTGTAAACATGGACATATGTGAACTAGAACACACAAGAGAGAATATAAATGCAGCCATAAACAAACATGAAGAAATCCATATACGACTGCAGTTTTTATTATTTGTCTTTTACTTTGCTTGGACAGTACAAGATTTCATTTAGCTAATTGTCTTCTGCTCTTTAACTCCAGTCTTCTGCTCTTTAACTCCAGTCTAATTGTCTTCTGCTCTTTAACCCCAGTCTAATTGTCTTCTGCTCTTTAACTCCAGTCTTCTGCTCTTTAACTCCAGTCTAATTGTCTTCTGCTCTTTAACCCCAGTCTAATTGTCTTCTGCTCTTTAACCCCAGTCTAATTGTCTTCTGCTCTTTAACTCCAGTCTAATTGTCTTCTGCTCTTTAACTCCAGTCTTCTGCTCTTTAACTCCAGTCTAATTGTCTTCTGCTCTTTAACCCCAGTCTAATTGTCTTCTGCTCTTTAACTCCAGTCTAATTGTCTTCTGCTCTTTAACTCCAGTCTAATTGTCTTCTGCTCTTTAACCCCAGTCTAATTGTCTTCTGCTCTTTAACCCCAGTCTAATTGTCTTCTGCTCTTTAACTCCAGTCTAATTGTCTTCTGCTCTTTAACTCCAGTCTAATTGTCTTCTTGCTCTTTAACTCCCAGTCTAAATTGTCTTCTGCATCTTTAACTCCAGTCTATTGTCTTCTGCTCTTTAACTCCAGTCTAATTGTCTTCTGCTCTTTAACTCCAGTCTAATTATTTTCTGCTCTTTAACTCCATCCAATCCAGTCTAATTGTCTTCTGCTCTGTTAACTCCAGTCTAATTGTCTTCTTCTGCTCTTTAACATCCAGTCTAATTGTCTTCTGCTCTTTAACCCCAGTCTGTCTTCTGCTCTTTAACTCCAGTCTAATTGTCTTCTGCTCTTTAACCTCCAGTCTAATTGTATTCTGCTCTGCTAACTACTCCAGTTAATTGGCTTCTGCTCTTTAACCCCAGTCTGTCTTCTGCTCTTTAACCTCACATCTAATTGTCTTCTGCTCTTTAACTCCAGTCTAATTGTCTTCTGCCTCTTTAAACTCAGGTTACTTGTCTTCTGCTCTTTAAACTTTAATTGTCTTCTGCGTCTTAAACCCCCAGTCTTAATTGTCCTTCTGCACTACCTACTCCAGTCTAATTGTCTGTGATCTTTAACTCCCAGTCTAATATGTCTTCTGCTCTTAACCCCCCCCCTAATTGGTCGTCTGACTCTTTGCCAAATTTCACTGCTCTTTGACTCCAGTTAACTACTATTTCCCAATTCCTTGTCTGTTGTCCGGTTCTACAACTCACTGCACACCACCCCCCCCCCCCCTTTTGTTTTTTCATCTATTGTCTCTTGAATTTTGTTCATTTTTTTTTTTTTTTTTAATGCTTTACGTTTTAAAAGGCACTGAGTGTTATCTCTTTTATGTGGTAGCTTGGCAACTGTTCTAAGAGGTTCCATATGGTTATATTGGACCGTTTTAATTTTGGACTTTTTTCTCTGACAGAAACTTGTGTTCATTTAAAATGGCCTAACCAGTTCATCTTCCAAGACACAATGCTGTTAATGTATGTTTTTTGCTGTTGTTGCTGCTATGTTTAGATCTGAGAAGGAGATAGTAGAGCATTGGGTCTGTTCTTTTTTCCTTTAAACGGAGCCCTAGAACCCACACGGGAAGTTTGCATCAGGCATCTACAGATTTTCTGAATCTCTTTTTTTTTTTTTAACTGGGTAAGCATTTTCACTAATTATACTGCCACCCATTTTGCTTTATGTTTTTGGTACTTAATTTATAACTTACCCCTGACGTCACGACAACGTCACAGGAGACATTTCCAATAAATTCTAGGGTGTTCAGGTTGTGGTTTGTCGCAAATTATCTACAGCCAAGTTTAGGGTTAGGGTTAGGATTAGAAGACACTAGATGAACACTCAAAAAAAAGCACCACACAACAGCACACTTGCACCCCTTGAAATAATGGACTGTCAGGTCAGTTGTGGATTTCCCACGGGGATTTCGTGTTTGGGGTACGTTATAAATTAAGAACCATGTTGTTTTAATTGTTCATTATTTTAATCCCAGTCACTGCCATTAAATCTGTTTTATTTTTGTTAATAGCATATGCATCATTGAACAGTTTTTGTTCATGAGAATCTGTTTGGTTGTATAAATTTGTTGTTTGGTAACTAACTAAATATTGTTTCAATGTTTAAATAAAGCTAGTAAAATCCACTGCCCATCTGTTGATGTTTATCACATTTAATATTTGAGTTATTATTTTATCTTCAGTTTGTATGTCACCCATTTGACACATTTGTTTTGTGCTTCTGACATACAGTGCATTCATTAAATATTTTTTTTTTTTGCAATTACTAATGCTAGATAAGTAATTATTGTTTGCATTACTAATGCTAGATAAGTAATTAATGTTTTGGAGTGTTTACTGT
The DNA here is from genome assembly GCA_905116865.2 of Candidula unifasciata. Lineage (NCBI taxonomy): Eukaryota > Metazoa > Mollusca > Gastropoda > Stylommatophora > Geomitridae > Candidula > Candidula unifasciata. Next base: position 318,787 of record CAJHNH020001046.1, read on the forward strand.
TTAGAGCAGTGGTTCTCAACCTGCCAGTCATGACCCTTTTTTTTTTGGTCTAACGACCCTTTCACAGGGGTCGCCTTTGACTATCAGAAAACACATATTTATTGAAGTTATAAAGGAAAATAATTGTCTGGGGGTCGCCACAACATCAAGGAACTGTATTAAAGGGTCATGGCATTAGGAAGGTTGAGAGCCACTGGTTTGAAGGAACATAAAACTAATGCAGAAATAGATGTGTAATATTTAGCAAACACATATTACTCTGAGAATTCTACAAATATAACTCTGAATTGTAGGAATAACTGGCAGTACCTTCTTTTTCTTAGAATTCACCAGCTGTAAACTCCAGCGGAGAGTTCTGTTTGTTCTTTCATTTCTGGACTGTGGTCTTACTCCAGAACTTGAGTTTTGCCTGCATTCATTTTTCAGATCTGGCTTATTTGTTTGCAGAATGTTGGTTTCTTGTCTCTCGGGCAGATGTACTGCGACTTTAAAGGCAACACTCCTAATTAGTCGGCTCCTGGGACATGCTTTCTGATGGGGGGGGGGGGGGGGGGGGGGGGCAGTGGGTCTATTTTTTATTCCTCAAAATGGAGCCAAGGAACATACATGGGAAACTGGCAGTGGGAAACTAGGTATGCACCGCAAGTCTTTTAACAGCTGTTTTGCTTTGACCTTTTACTTATGATTTAATTCACTTTTTAGGGAAACTTTTTAGGGATATTTTTTTTCACTTTGGTAGGAATCTATACCATAGGCTCAGCAATTTCTTGATGTCATTATTTTATAATATTGTGAAATACAGGAGCAAGAGACACAGTAAATTTATCTGTATGAACTCTGAAGCTTGAAATTTGACAAAGCTTTATTCACATCATTTGGCAGAGCTATTTAACTGGCAGGAAGCTGGCCAAATTTGACCTGCTGAGACCTAGCAAGTGGCCCACAGAGACCTGGCAAGTTGTCCACGGATCATTGCCAATTGTCTTGTATAAATTAGCTTTATGTGCTTGGGCTCGGGCTTCTAGCCATGATGATCTCCATTTTCAAAACTTTGGCCCCTGAGTAAACGTAGTGAGATAGCCCTGACATAAGGTGTCAGTATTCTCTTAGTGGTTTTTGCAGATAAGCATGAAAATAGTTGTCTTGTGCTATTGTTGTGCCCATGACTACTTCACCATGATTTGTATATTTGCAGAAAAGTCATCAGTCATTTTTATCACAACATTCACTTCACTTAAACACATTAAGTCCTATGAATATTTTCTTTTGATGACACAGTTGTAATCAAAGAGAGAAAAGAACAGTACTGAGAATATTATTCCCATTCTAAGTATAGGAGGGGAAAATGCAGATGTTGTGAATAATAATGTTTATGGTAATATTTACAAACACATAAATAACAGCTGTAGTATTTTTATCTTGGCTTTTAGTTTTATTTATTTGTGATTCTGGTAACATGTTGCACATAATTGCACAAGAGCAGCAGTTTTGTTTAGTGTTGAAGGTACTTTAGTTAAGAGGCTAAAATAGGCCAGAAACATATACATAAATCATGTGTAGAGGTTTCTTACTTGCAGGCCTCATTTTTTTTTTTTTAAACTATAATTACTTTCAGTTATTTGCACAAGGAAGTGCACTGAAATTTGCTAGCATTCTGTTGTGTGAACTTGCATCTATAAACTTACTAATATCAGCTGCCAGTTATTCTAAGTATAGTAAACCTTGTGAATATGTTCAAACTAGGGATTGAAAAGTACACAATTCTACTGGCTATAAATGAAGATCATTAAAGTTATAGTCTCTTAATTACACATAATTAGAGATAGCAGATAAAATTCCACAGAGCTAAAGCTATAACAGAAAACTGCTGGTGCACTGTAGTATCATGTCAGAAGGGTCTGATTCACAATAGTAGACTTTGTGTTGTTTTTTTGTAGTTACTTTTTATTTTATTTTTTAAAGAACAAGTCATTATATTCAAAATGTCATTTGAAGCAGTTTGTTATGTTGTGAATAATATAGCTGTGATTGTATGCACAAATATGCTGGCAGTCTTGGTTTATTTTTGCATTAAATGTCATGTATACATTAGTAGTCATGTTGTGTTTTATTGTTCAAAAACATTCTGTCACAGTACCATGCCTAAACAAGCAGACAAGTCACCCTACATTTAAATTCAGTTATCCTACATTTAAATTCAATCTGATCGGCCAGGTCCGCAGTAAAGGTTTACCACAGTGGATCTCCAACACTCTCTGTCTCTTGCCTTGTTGTAAACTCCTCAGACCGCTCTTCTTTTTCTTCTTCTTATTCACCAGCTGTAAACTCTGGCAGAAGGTTCTGGTTGTTCTTCCACTTCTGGACTTTAGTCTTGTTCCAGAAGCTGAGGGGACATCCATTTTACAGGTATGACTTATTTGTAAACATACTGTTGGTTCCTTACCTCTCAGACAGATGTACTCTTGACTTTGAAGGTAGCGCCAAGTTGGTCGACTCACATGACATGCTTGTTTGGGTAGGCTGTGGGCCTATCCTTTTTCCTTCCACAGTGTGGCCCCAGAACCACATGGGGATCACAAGACTTCTATTTGTCCATCTTTCGATGTAGTCCTCAAACTGTATCATTGTCTACCTCTTGCTCTCTTGCCTTCTGTCTGATATGCTAAGTTTATTGTTTCTGTTTGGCCGATAAAGTTTCTCCAGCTTTGTATCAGATTGATATATTCTGTGGCAGTATGTATCAGCAACATGCGTGACAGCCGTACTGACAGAATCACTCATTTTGAGCTTTGGGAGAGAACTAAACAAGTTCCAGTGGACCAAGAGGTGAAGAAATACATGGAGAAAACCTGAGAATAGTATGAATGTCTTTGCAATAGAACCCACAGGAGCATAGAAATAAAGGCAAACCAAAGAATACATGGAGCTAGAGAGTAAAATTAAAAAGATAGGGAGGACATGGGGTGAGCTGCAAGCAAAAGCAAAGAATATGATAACTTGGTGTGAGTTAGTTGTGCTGCCTTGTGGGAATAAAAAGGAAGAATGTAGGTAAACAAGGTTTCTTCCCTTTTGTGCTGGGTTGTAGTCCGACAGTGCATCTAAAGGAGGAGACTACTAAACAACTCCCCCCCCCCCCCCCCCCCCCACCCTCCTCCCCCAAGGAATTGAAAACAAAAAAGAATTATTTTTTTTTACACATCTGGCATATGATCCTAGAACAATCTGAAACATATATACAGTTATATGCACCATGCAATGATAATTATACAGAAGAGCAGAAAGATGAATTCTTTGACGATCTGTCTGATGAGATAGAGAAAGTTGAGGGAAGCAGCATACTATATGTAATGGGTGACTTCAACGGGAGGGTAGAAAATAAGAGAAAAGAATACGAACAGTTTCTAGGTCCACATGCAGCTAAGAACAGTGATAGAAATGGAAATGGTCAAAGAATATTAGATCTATGCAGCCAGCACAATCTTTTTATTACGAACACATTCTTTGACCATAGAGATTCACAACTTTATACTTAGTACAAATGGAATGATGTCTCCATCAAGAGCCAGATTGACTTTATACTTACCAGAGTTCAAGGAAGAAGAAGAATTCTTGATTCAAGAGCAATCCCTAATGGTCTATGTGACACTGACCATAAAATAGTTGTGTTAACAGCAAAACATCTTACATAAAAGAAACACAGAAAGCAATTAACCAAAAACAAGGATCTCATCAAGATAGCAAATCTGAAACAGGAAGGAGTAAAAGAACAGTTACAACAGAAAGTAGAGACAGCATTCAAACAACTTCCACATGTAGTTGGCAATATTGAAGAAGAATGGAGTAAATATAAAAACACTATGCTTAGTATTGCAGAAGAATTATGTGGAAAAAGGAAGAATGGAAACAGACGGGGAAATAACAAATATTCACCTTGGTGGTGCGAAGAAGTAAAAGAAGCAATTAAAAAGAAAAAGGACTTATGTAAACAGTGGATAAAATCAAAGAAAGAAGAATATATAAACTATAGACCGCAAAGGAGAGAAACCAACAGGAGTGTCAAGAAAGCAAAACATGCATCCTGGGAACATTTCTTCGAGTCATGAGCAGAAAATGAGAAAACAGCCAGCAGAAAATTTTTCAAAGTAGTTAAAAATATGCGGAAAAGAGATGAGAGCTACAACCCCACTGAAAAAATGATAAGAAAGGAAGGCCATTGATAGATCCACCCGAGATAGCAGAAAGATGGAGGGAATGCTTCAATGAGCTCTTTAATCCTCTAGGAGATCATCAGGAAAGAACAACTGAAGAGCACAGAGCAACAGTGTTAGAACCACACATACTAATGGATGAAATAGAAGAAGTCATTTAGCAGTCTCCCAAATATAAAGCACCAGGAGCTGATAGATTATCAACAGAAATAATTCAAACAGCAGGTGAAAGCAGCATCAGATGGCTTCACATAATATTTAATGCAGCATGGGTACAACAAACTGCCCCTATTGATTGGCAACATGCAATAGTTATACCATTGTGGAAGAACAAAGGAAGCAAACGAGAATGCGGTCAATACTGAGGCATCTCTCTTTTAAGCCATGTTGGCAAAATGTATGCCAAGATAATAGAAACAAAACTGAGACCAGTAATAGAACCACAGCTGGCAGAAGAACAAATGGAATTTAGGAGAAATAGAAGCTGCACAGATGCAATCTTCACACTTAAACAGTTAATAGAAAAGAACATTTAATACAATAAGAACTTATTTGTGGCATTAGTAGACCAGGAGAAGGCATTTGACAGAGTCGACAGACAATTATTATGGAAAGTAATGGCAAGATATGGAGTAAGCGAACACCTCATCGAAGTGTGCAAAAGTTTATACAGGGATTGTAGAAGTGTAGTTAGAATAAATCAGGGAACATCTCATCCATTCACAGTAACATCTGGAGTGTGTCTTATCACCACTGCTGTTTATCACCTACATCGACAGTATATGCAAGAATGCCAAGCCCATGAATGAAAATGTTAGTAAGATCAACGAATTACTCTTTGCAGATGACCAGGCCTTGATAGCAGATACAGCCATAAAATTGCAACAACATCTAACATCCATAAATGAAGAATGTAAAACAAATAATAGAGAATCAACACTGAAAAGACAGAAGTAATGTCAATAGGAAAAAAGAAGACAGATCTAAACACAGCAATAGAGTACAAAGGCATTAAACAGGCATCTGAGTTTAAATATTTGGGAACTACATTTACTGAAGATGGGAAATTGGATAAAGAAATTAACATTAGAAGCAGTAAAGCAAACCAAGTATTGGGACAGCTAACCCCCCTCTTACAGCATAAGACAATCCCAATCAGCACAAAGATACATCTTATTCAAAGCATATTTATTCCAACTCTGTGCTACCAGTGCCAGACATGATCACTCACAACAAACCATAAAAGAAAATTAGTAACCATTGAAATGAGATATCTGAGAAGGGCTGTAGGAGTGACCATTAGAGATAAGATCTGGAATGAGATCATAAGAGAAAAAGTCGGCACAGAACCAATTCTAAATTACATACAAAGACAGCAAGTGAAATGGTTTGCCCACTTAAAGAGAATGCCTTGTGACACCATACCATACAAAGTATACATGGAAAGAGAAGAAGGACGTAGAGCAACAGGTTGACCAAGAACAAGATGGAAGGATAACATCAGAGAAACTCTACAACAGCACTATGTGCCTATGGTCGAGGCGGCCAGAAGAGCTAGAAACATAACCTTATATCTCCCTCGACACCCACAGCAGTAAAAGAGGAAGTGAAGAAGAAGACCAGTCTGCAGCTTGTGGGTCATGAGATCAGTATCATGATTGCCACTTTTACTTTGTCTTCATCACCAATTAGCAGATGCTTTATAGAACATTACTCTCGTAAGAGCACGCCTGAAAGTATCTCTTTCTCAAGTCAGTTCTCCAGCCCTGTTGGAATTAAGAATGTATGGAGGTTCGGAAACAAATTCTCGCATGCTACATAGAGCCAATTTTATCATACCTGCACAATTAATAAACAAGATGAACAATATTGTAAGGCTTCGGAGATGTGGTTTTACCCTGAGCTACTTGGCATCACTTTATGACCTGGTTGCAAAGTAAGTTAGGCTAAATTCACTGTATTACTAAACGAATTGTAATTAGGTCCATCAATCAATTAACAAGTCCTTTATAGAAAGTTGTTTTCGTCACCGTTGAAAGTCTCTCTTGTTCAATCGTTCAATCGCCCCCCCCCCCCCCCCCCCCCCCCACTGGGAATTCCACAGGTCTTAACATATAAGAGAGAGGTAAAAGGGTTGTCCGCTCTGTGTGTGTGTGTGTGTTTCTCTCTCTTCGATGCTACTCCATTGCTAAGCGTTGACAACTGTTGCCAAGGTGTTGGCGCGTGTCTTTGGCGCATTTTTTTTTTTTTTGATTTTTTTTTTTTTTTTTGGCATTCTGTCTTCATCGCCATGAATTTCCTGGAACTAACAGCATCTGTACCTGACTAGGAGACTAGTGTTGTTTTCCTGCAATATCATGGTATTCTCCATAGCACCAGACAATGTTGCAATAGTCATGCAAAGCTGTTTCCCTGACGGAAAAAGAGGACTGATGGCGGTGTCGAAAGTCGACCTGTCGTCTGGACATACCATTACGGAAAGGGACATAGCCGGCAGAGTCGAGCCTGCCTTATAGTCCGATCAGTTTGGCTCTATACTAATGGTCTCACGAGTTGACAAGCATTCCGTTTTGCCAAGTCCAGTTGGACATGTCGAAGAATACAGCTATGGAGTGTAGCAACTACCTACTGCAGGTTTGGGCTAGTATGTTATTCTTGCATCCTGCAGTGATCGGCGGGGAGGATTCCACTGTTGAAATTGATGAAAGTGTTTGCAAAGCGGAAAAAGTCATGTGGGACGAGTGCTTCTACAGCAGTGGGTATTTGGTGAATGATTGGCTTTTTTTTTAGGGTTACCCCCTTCCCCCACAGTGCCTAAATTGGCACTTTACCCGATTGCACAGAGTTTGAAGGAGAAAAAAACAACTGCCGGCGACATCGACGGTTCTATATTACAAACAACCCCAAAACATCCACAACTGACACTAACCCCAGCCCACATACATCCCACAAGCCTCAAAACATCCATAACTGACCATAACCCCAACCCACCTATGTCCCACGAGGAAGAAAAAAACCCACCCACAAACACTTCATCCTCCTGATTGCACCAACACAATACGCAGAAAAATGCACACCAAAAAACAACACACTGCACAGCACAGAAAAACTGCACAACAAATTAAATGCCAAAAACTGCATGACAACACCACCTGCTGTCCGGTGATCTGTGGAATTCCTGTCTTTGGAGAGAGTTATTGGGATAGAACCGTCTCTCTTCCTCTAGCCTTATGTGCTTTCATAACCAATGCATCTTCAATATTTTGTATCCTATGTCATTAGAGTCGACACTAAGTGGAAGTACACACTCAGTGAACATAACGCGTGCGCAGAAGGGGGTTGGCGGATTTTATTCGTAAATATACTACTACAATGTCCGCCTCAGTGTAAATCGATTCGAACTCAATACTTCTGTACCGACAGGCTAGCGCCGAGCACATTATAATACCGGGGTTTCTATCCAGTAACTTCACTGCTTTAAAATAAGCATCATAAACACTTGTGGAGGGGTGGGGTGACACATACACACAGATGGAAAGTAAATTTTACTGGTTAACTTAATACAGAAATCGGAATCACAATCAAAGTGCCGGCTGAGAAAACCTGATGTCGAATTTAAGCATTCGATTTTCGACAACCTTTGTGTCCATTTAACCTTTCAGGATGCCCGGCTCTCTAGCGTAGTTGGCTAAACCGGATTGCGCGGTGAGCGGGTGACGAACTCCTTGTGGTCCGGGTTCACTCTCGGGGGTAGGCAGAAAAGCCCCATTTCTCCCAGATTTACGGTATTTAAAATGGAATCAAGGCCGAAAGGTTGTGATATCCATAATACCGAGCTTAAGGGTTAACAACTCATGGCTTCTGGATACTAAAACAAACAAACAAACAACCTTTCAGGATCACTTGCACTGCATTTGGGTCATACCCATTGGTGCTCTTCTCCTAAGCAGTTTCGTATTATATGAATCCTGACGACTGCTGTTCCGTACTGGTTGATATTGCGACTGAAAGCTCTTACGTGGTTTTGACGTGGCGCTGCTCCGGTTGATGTAACTACAGTTCGCATCCGAGGCACGAAGAAATCAGTATGCTTCTTTTAAAAAGTTTGCAGTGCGCGTTGTCTCTCGTAAAGCATTATGTCCTTTGTGATATCAAAGTATGCATCCAAGGGCTGCACTTGTCCTGGGATAAAGATGTGCTTGAAGTTAAGAACCGAAATCATAGTACCCGGGACATTCTCATAAGCGCTCTGATGCCATCTTTAGCAGCAAGAGCAGATTTTCAGTGTAGACTATGAGTAACAGTCTGATCGTATGTCAGTCTGGTGACTCCTCTTTGCAATATCCTCTTCAAACAGTGATGATTTGTTTGTGCCACTATCCTGTTGACTCGCTCGAAAAAAAAGGGCTCTTACAACATCTAGTTTGTCACGCATCATTTACTACTAAGTGGTGCAGAACCAGCCTATATATCTACCTGTTATGTCCCAACACATTAAGCTGGGAAAAGCAGCAGGTCATGATAGTATAACACCAGAGATGGTCAAATATATGGGTGTCGCAGGTGAGCGCCTTCTACTGAATGTTCTGCAGGCAGCCTGGTGTAGTAAAACTATACCAAAAGATTGGGAGATTGCCATCATTATACCTATATTAAAAAAAGGTGATAACAGACAATGTGAAAACCACAGGGGCATATTCCTCCTCAGCGTTCCTGGTAAAAGTTACTCTAGAATTCTCGAGCAGAGACTTAGAAGTCTGGTAAAGCCACAGCTGGACGAGGCCCAATGTGGCTTCAGAGCAAACCGAAGTACTCAAGACCTTATCTTCCCACTGAGACAGATGAGTGAAAAAACCCTTGAATATAAGAGTGAGATGCACCTATGTTTTTTTGGATCTTGAAAAGGCATTTGACAAAGTACCCTGGAACAAGCTCTGCGGCTGCTTGGCGGGGGAAAACATTCCAGCAACCCTAATCAGTGCAATACAGAGTTTCTACAAAAGCTGCAGAAATTATGTAAGAACAGCAGACCAAAAGTCAGAAGAATTTAAGACCACCAGCGGTGTTAGACAAGGTGATATTCTCTCACCTTACCTCTTCATTCTTATGATGGATGATGTCATCAAGACCTGTAAGGAGAAGACAAAGAAGTACTCTGTAGGGTACTGGAAGATGAGACCAATCTGTATATCAGAGCTGGCATTTGCAGACGATGTGGCCCTGATAGGTAAATCAGAGGCACACCTTCAGTGCTGACGACCTAGCACTCCTGAGCACAACACATCTAGAAGCTCAGGAAAAAATGGACCGCCTCCAGAATATTTCAAGCCAAATCGGCCTTCAGGTCAACGCAGCCAAAACGAAAATCATCGATCTTGCCAACGAGTCGAAAGACATCAAACTAAAGGATATTGTTCTTGAAAAAATCACCAGCTTCACATACTTAGGGAGCAAGATAACCTCTGCGGGAGATACAACATCAGAAATAACGACTCGAATCGCGTTAGCATCAAGTGCCTTTAACAAACTGTCAAACATTTGGAAGTCAAGATCACTCAGCAACAACACGAAACTTAAGGTCTTCAATTCCTGTGTGATCCCAGTGCTAACTTATGGTTGTGAGAGTTGGAAATCATCAGTATCAATCGATAAGAAACTAGTCGCTTTCGAGAATAGATGCCTCCGAAAGCTATTGAATGTTCACTGGTCGGACTTTAGGTCCAATACATCTATAAGACAGGAAACAAAACAAAAATATGTGTCTGATTTTATTAGAATGCGTCGCTGGAATTACATCGGTCACGTACTCAGAATGGACATACAGAGACTTCCCCACCAAGCCTTCATATGGTCACCAGAGGGTAAAAGAAAACAGGGAAGACCAAAAGAAACTCTCCGTAGAACCATCACAAGGGAGAGCTCAACCATAGGTCTCAGTCGCACTCAAGACCTACATCAAGTGGCAACGAACCGACAGACGTGGAAAGCTATGACCTCTGCCCTATGCGCCATCTTTGGCACAAGAGGAATAACTAACTAACACCTTCAGTCAAACTTGCTTGTCTGGAAGGAAGAGCTTGAAAAGAGAGGGATGACCATCAGTATCTCCAAAACTAAAACCATGGTGATCTCAAGAGAGGAAAAGAAACACCAAATCATGATGGGACAGTATGCATTGGAGCAGGTTAACCAGTTTAAATACCTTGGAGGTGTATTATACCGAAATGGAGGCATTAAGACTGAGATGGCTACACGAAAAGCAGCTGCTGGGAGACTCTTCCTGGCCATAAACCGAGGGTTCCTTAGCAAAAGAGAAATTGGCAAGAGGACGAAAATGGCTGTTTATTGCTCTACCTATGTACCAGTCCTGACCTATGGGTGTGAGTCATGGGCAATGACAACAGCTCACAGAAGCAAGTTGCAGGCCTCGGAAATGAGATATCTGAGAAAGGTGGTCCAAGTGACAAGAAGGGACAAAGTCCGCAATCATACAATACGTCAAGATCTTGATACCCAGTCCTTACAAACCCGAGTGGATCAGTCACAGTTACGATGGTTTGGACATGTATGCAGAATGGGAGAAAATCGGCCACCATGGCAGGCATGGGAGGCTAAGAACCAAGGAACCAGACCTCCAGGACGACCCAGGGTGCGCTGGGAAGACAACATCCGACAGTCCCTAACTGACAGAGGACTGGAATGGAACAAAGCCAGAAAGAAAACTGCTGATAGAGATGTCTGGCGATCTCTCAGGCAAACCTCTACACCCCAAGGTAGAAGAGGAGCGACTAAGTAAGTAAGTAATGTCCCAACACATTGAAATTACTGGAGAAAAATTCCTAAAGGATGCTAACTACCCGGACCTCTGTGGCCACTCTGCACGGAGCATACATGTCTCTCGACTTCCTGGGAGTGAAAGACGTTCAACCCTACCAGGACCGCACAACGAGCGACAAACACCCTGTGACACAAAGGGCAACTATTCGGATGATAATCACCTAGGCACAAGTCGCAGAAACCCCCGTTCAACCGATAAATTATATTAGGGCCCCTGGCCACAAGCAGGGCAACATGCTTGTAAGCCAATTACGATCTTACATGTGTGTGCAGCAGGTTCTCAGGGCAGCGGTAGGTTGCAGTGACCGCCTGCACCTACATTCTTAAATTAAATGTTGTATCATATTTATGTGTTATGTGTGTGTTTTTCACTCGGAACATCCTCATAAGCACGCCATTCATATCTCAGCTGGCCAATCCATACAATCACGGCCTAAATTTATTAGAACCCTACAACAATCTGCTTGCTGCTCGGACATTTTGACCCACTAGTTTCCTTCGCCGACACGAAGATGGGCACAGGATATAAGTGACTCCTTGAATGTGAAAGTGCATGAGGTGGGAGAACTGGCCAGAGACCGTGTTTCTTTGAGGTAGACTGTGATGAGAGCGACGTTCTGCAAAGGACCTGCTACATGATGATGATGAGTCTCCTCGCCCAGTCATGTCAAGTCTCTTGTATGGACAAGCATTATGTGAGAATGGTTGCTTCTCAACAATTATTGTCTATAGTGAGGTTTGAACCATAGGTAACGGTGCTCCAGGACTATGGCTCAGACCTCTCTACACTGGTCCTCAATTGGGATGAAAGCCACCGTAGATATAGGATCGAGGTTTCCTTAGAAGTCGGAGTGCATATGCCCGAAGCGAGGAACCAACCGTCTGCATACGGATAAGCCAGCCAGATCTGTAAAACGGATGTGCACGCGAAACTAAGTCCTGGAATTTAAAAAAACATTAGTTACTTATCCTATACAGGACGTTGCAGAACCAACCCCAGCATTTTTGGCTGTGGTGGTTTTCCTAGGCAAGTTTACGTCCAGTAGTTTGCCACTGCTTACTAGACGGTCGGCTTCTCGATACCACTGTCTAAACCAACACAAAGAGCAAAGCCCGCAGCTGGGATCGAGCCCGGCACCCCGGCATTACAAAGCGCGTTCGTAACGCCTAAGCCACAGACGCCGACAAGTCCTGGAATAAGAAGATTAAAATCCAGGACTTTCTGTCGAAATTTACAGCCTATGAACGCGAAGAAGAAGGACGCAGCCCTACCTGATTTATAATGAACGGCACGTTAGGATGATGATGATGATATCCATATATGATCATACAACTATGAATACAGTGGCACCGTTGTCTACGTACTTAATCCGTTCCTGATCCTTGGACCTATACCAAACAGTACGTTAAAACCAGCATGCAGTAAACAAAACATCAAGGCAAATTTGTCTGCTTCTGACAGACGGTGGCCGTTACATTTTTTATCCATTTGTAGACTGAAAGGATATAGTTTCGTCGCGCCAGCTACTGAGTTGAGTGCATGGCGCGACCCTGTGAGCTGCGGATTTCATTTGGAATGTTTTTCGACTGCGACCAACGTGGTGTTGTGAACTGTAGATTCAGAAAATGGCGCGTGGACGGTCGCCGCAATATTGGTGGTGCCCTTATGTGATTAATATTGATGGCGTGTGCAACTGCTGATCTGTTGGTGACTTCTGCTACCGTCGATGATGAACTGCATTTCTAGTGTCAAACTGTTTGTGTTAGCACTTCCGATGGCTACCGTATGCTTTTAATGCGTGTGTATGCTAGTGCATATGCTGAGACAGCAGTCTGTTAATCTTTCTGCAAGGGACTGTGAAAAACATTCTGTGTGTTTTTCGTTGGCACAGGAGCGGAGCAACTATGGGGTGACTTGTTTGCTATAAAGCTGAAACTAAGATTACCAAGATTACCAAACAAAACATGAAGATCAATGCAGACAAAACCGAAACAATACAAGTTAGTAGAGATCGCCTGAGCCGCCATACATACAGATGAACGGTTCTGGTCTGAATCAAGTTAGGGCAGTGGTCGGCAAACTCATTAGTCAAAAGAGCAAAAAATCAGCGGCAGGACGATAATTTTTTTTTAACGACCATGTTTTTCGGAGTCAAAACCGATGTGTGGCCGACTATCCGAGCCGCACTTAGGTCACTAAAGAACCGGACTCGGCACGCGAGCCGCGATTTTCCGATCGCTGAGTTAGGGAATTTTAAATATCTCGGAAGTATGATCAAGGAAGATGGTAGAAGTGACAGAGAAATAGAAACCAGCCGTCAGATAGCAAGTGCACTTGTAAACCAATTGTCACCATTATTAAGACATCCAAACATAATTACGAATGCAAAGAGACATATTTTAAACAGCAAATTCATTCCAGCATTAAGTTACCAGTACCAAAAATGGACACTATCTAAAGCCCATGCACATAATATCACCACTTGCGAGATGAGATGTACATGAAAAGTCGCCAAACTAACCATCCGAGATCGAGTGAATAATGATACCATCAGACAAATTGTGGGAACGACACCTTGTACTAGATTCATCGAGAAACAGCAGATCAAGTGGTTTGACCATCTTGTTAGAATGCAGCAAAATCAAGGACCGTCACAAGCACTACATCTCAGAAGATCCGGTACAAGATGAAGAGGACGGTGAAGAGATAATTGGATCGACAACATTACAGACACTCTACACCTTTACAGCATGAAAAAAGCCAGTAGCATCCAGCTCGCACTTCTTCGCAAATTATTCCACCCCACGTCTCTTAACCGTAGAAGTGGTGTTTTTGGTGACGATGATGACGTATGCAAATGAAATTTCCAATAAAAAATAAAGAGAAAATGATTATAGTAGTAGTATAGTAGTAAATTGTATCCCACCAGGACATCACACAGATCTATAAACACACAGTGATATAAAGTGTCACCATGAGGATCACCCGTGGAGAGGTAGGTCCAAGACACCGCTTTTTGTCGTAGGTTATATTGCGGCCATTGACAACAGCCGGGAAAAAAATGGAAAGAAGGGGGGGGGGGGCTTCAGAATAACGAAAACTTGCACCCCACAAGGGTACGGCAGGGAGAATGATTAATTCGTTACCATAAAAAAAAAAAATTCATACTGTTATTGACATATTGTATACAATTTTTTATATACTACCTAATACTAAACTACATTAATGCAAATGTAATAATAAGAAATAAATGAAATGTAACCTATTTCAAGACACCCTGCTGAAAAGAGTCATGTGCCTACTAGGAGGGTACTGTGAAAAGTGGAGGAGAAGATGTTACTGTTTGGAATGTGATTCCCCTTCCAATAAAACTACCAGGATCTGAAATTCTTGTACTTTTTCTCTTTTTGTTTGCCCGTCTCTTCTCGCTACTTTTCTTCCATCTCTTGGGGTCAACTATTTTCTGCTTTTACTTAGCATCTGTGCAAAAGAACTCTGGTTCGCCTTCTCGTGATATTTCGGAAATGTGACATTTTCTGGCCATTCCAGACAATACTGTTATAACCTGTCTGGGCTTCTCTGCAAAGTTACTGTCATCTATCCTTGGCTTTGTTTGGATAGAGGTCAACGAGGATGGCGCGTGGTGTCGTTGATAATTTTGACTTAGTAAGTTCGTATTCAAAACAAAGCTTTTGCGTCTTAACTGTTCGTAAACCGAGTTTATCGTATACGAAGTGAATGTGATTAGTGAATAAAAAGGATTATCATCACAGCACTCCGGACACATCCATAGGTGCTCCGATCTCCTCCTCAAAAGCTCCACAAGTGTAAAACGACTGACGCCTGTTCTGTGTTGGTTAATGAAACGTCTTGTCCCCTTAGTGAAATGTTCATTTCTTGCAGCTCCAGGCTGCACCCCCATGTCCACCAGTCTAGACAGGAATATGGAGTCATGTCCTTTGGCGTGCTCCTCGGTACGGTAAATGCAGCGCATGGCATTGATAACATCACTTCTGTCCAGTACTGGGGCAGCCATATCAACTGCAGAGTCAGCAAGATAGTCTGAACGCTCGTTCCCTTGAACACCCGCATGACCTGGCACAAAGATGAAGGTTAGGGCAGACATTCGTGAAGTGCTTATTGTTTCAATCCATTCTTGCCTGATAAATCCAGCTTGTATTTTTTTTAAGTATATTCATCGGGTAACTAAGAAAGCATACGTGTGTGAACTTTTGAGTACCAAGCCTTGCTAAAGCCCTTGTTACAGCCATAGTTTCCATTGTAAGGTTACTAGTTGTAATAGCAAAGGCGCCATTCATCTCCTTAATGGTTTCCCCCTTGAGCTTACTGTGAAGGCCCATGCACTTCGCTTGCCCCTAATGACTGACACATCTGTGTAAACTACAGCATCACCTTCGTCTGAGTTTTCGTCAATCAGTGTTCTGACTAAAGTGTCAACAATGCCAGGAATCTGCCCCCTACAGCTTCCATCAAGTGTGATATGAACTGTAATATCAATATTTGAAGAGGGAGGTATAATTATCCATTCCTTTCCAACATTAATGCCAGTAAGGAGGCAAAAATGTTCGATGGCAACCTCAGCGCTACCCATCCAGGATTTGCCTCGTTTGAGTCTACTCTTTTTTTGCTTGAATAATTCCTCATAAAGTGGGTGTCGATGGTATGATTTTACGTTGAGAAAAGCAATAGCCCTGGATAGCTTGATTCTGTTTTCCACTGTGGCGAAATCCAAGAGGTATCGCATGGATTTACAAGAGGTGTCTCTAGTGCATCCAAGAATAAAGCGCATTACCTCGTTTTCAATTTTTTTCCAGTCTGTTAATCTGTGTGGTGCTGATTGTCATGATGGCCAAGGCATATTCAATGGTGGAGAGAACTAATGCACGATACAACATTACAAGTAGCCGTTGCTCAAAGTTTGCAGCTCCCAAAACTTTTATTCCAGAGAGACCTTTTCTGGCTTTGGTTATAATGTGGTCTACGTGTTTTTTAAATGCTGAGCATCTGTCAAATGTTATACCCAGGTACTTCAGGGAATTAGATCTCTCCACGTCAGCGCCACAAAGTTTTTCTATCGGCATTGGTGTTTTAGAAAGATGATTACTTAATGAGAACCAGGTGACTGTCGCTTTAATGGATTAATTGTTGCCCCTGAGTTGTTGCACCAGGATGATATGCGATCTAATTCCGGTTGTAGATTCGAAACAATGTCATCTCTGTTCCTGCCCTGTCGGTATACGAGGATATCATTCCGCATATGATAGATTTCTTCCTCTGCCACTCAGTTGTTCTCGTGTGATCTTGACTGTGTAAATGTTCAAGAGGATAGGAGACAATGGAGAACCCTGTGGCCAACCAGCGAATGTCAGACCGAGGTAACCGTCAGTGTTGCCACTTTTCTTTGACAAAAAATATCCAAAACGGTGTCAAAAAATATCTAAAAATATCTAAATCTGCGTGGAAAAGATCTAGAAAAAATATCCAAATTGAAAAAGTCAAAAATTACATAGCTTTTGTTATGACTTACCCTACATAATCATGTCCTCACCTTCACTGATGTCTGCCTCACAAGATCCACAGGATAAACTTAGCTTGGATAATGAAGTTGAAGCTTCAGATCCAAAATCACTCTGGTATGCTTTAGCTGTTCAAATTTCTTTATAAGTGGAACAGTAGGCTTATTTCTCTTGGGAGTTAAGCATGGTGATGCACGTCTTTGCCGTCTTCGAGGCCGAGAAAGGAGACAATATAACCAGCTTCTCATGGGGACAATTAGTAGAAGTACTTTAGAGTGGCTGCTGCTTCGGAGAACTGAGCACGCATGGGTATGCCCAATGTGCAGTGACATTAATTGTGATAACAGAACATAAAATAACATCTTAGTAGGGAGTCAGCAGTACGAAACCCAAGTTCAAGGTGTCTCCTTCGTGCCAAAGAAACTGCATGGCTGTTGGGTGAACAGTCGTTAACGAGGGCAGGCAGGTCGTTGTAGGGGCGACGCCTGCTGGTGGATGTAATGTCCTAAGTCCCTTCCCCAGCTAATAATGAGGGTACTGCTGGGGTGACCGTTTATTAACCCTCATATAATTCTTCCGGTCAAAATAGACGCTAGGTACGGCCACCTTTTTTTTTTTTTTTTTTAAAGCCGTGGCAAATATTTTTCCAGACGGTGGCCGTTGCATTTTTGCTCCATTTGTAGACTGGAAGGATGTAGTTTCGTCGCCCAGCTTCTGAGTTGAGTGCATGGCGTGACACTGTGAGCTGCGTTTGTTTTTCGTTGGCACAGGAGCGGAGCAAGTGTGGGGTGACCCGTTTGCTATGAAGCTGAAACTAGGATTACCAGATTACCAGATTACCAGATTTCTCTAGTCTCATCAGGCCGAATTTTAATGGCACGATAGCATTTGAGAGGTTAAATTTCATCCTGTTTTTTAGGTTAGATTTGATATAATTCCTAGCACTGAAAACTCTTTCTACGTCAGCATTTGAATGGGGTAGTATCATGACAGACATGGCACTTTAAAGAGCTTACAGAATGGACTGTTTGATGAGGAATCTTAAAATTGTCTCACTTCACTCCAAAACGCTTTAGTTTCTGTTTTGTTTGTCTATTCAGCTAACTTTATTTTGGCTAACTGATATTCTGCTTCCGCGACACTATTATCAGCAGCCCCTAAAAATTTCATAACTTTACAATATTTAGGTATGTCCTTTATTGGCTGAAGTATGTGAACACAGAAAAAAGTGAAATATTTTTCAAAACATCTAGATTTTCAGGAAGTCTCTGCTTCAATTGCTTCAATAATGAGATATGGAAATCTTGACAGCATTTTCTTAAGTTGTTCTCTTCATTCTCTGTTAACAGTCCTTTTGTTTTTAAATCATAAATTTTTGATTTGATTTAATATCCAAGGTGTGGCTTAGGAGCCAAATAGCTCTCTATAGTGCAAGTGAGCAAATCAGCGTTAGAAGTTGGCAACACCAGTCTTTTACAGAGTGAAATAGCAAGGTGAGATCATCAAGTAATTTAACTTCATCAACAAGTTTAAATTCTAACAGTTTATTAACTTTTTGCACTTCCATTAGAATAGGTTATAAAAAGATAATGAATAACAAATTTTTTTCATCACTGTACATTCCATATAGTATTTCAGCTGTGTAGCACTTTTCACTTTGTCTTGTTATTTCAAAGTGTGTCTTCAACTTCAGCCATTGCTTCATAATTTTTTCAACAGCTGGTTAAATTGATAACCATCTAGTTTTGCAATCTGACAGAATTTTCGGTGGTGTGGAACCATCATTCAAGGCTGTATATAATATATTGTATTGCTGTTGTCTGACAAATGATTTGGAAAACCAGTAAAGTGTTTCAGCAATAAGGTATTTCAAATTCCTTGGTAAATATTTAGATGCAGCATGTGATAATGCTAGCTGCAATGAATGACGCAAACATTTTATAAGTATTAACGATTGGATAGCTTCCTTCAGGTTGTTGCGTATCCTTTACAGGACGTTGCAGAACCAACCCTAACAGCCCCTGGCTGTTGTGTGGTTTCTCTAGGCAAATTACGTCCAGTAGTTTGCCATTGCTGTCTGGACGGTCGGCTTTATTGATACCACTGTCGAAACCAACGCAAGGCGCATTGCCCGCAGCTGGGATCGAACCCGGCATCCCGGCATTACGAAGCGAAGTGTTCGCATCGACTTAGCCACAGAGCCTCCTTCAACTTGGCATAAACGCCATTGTTTATACCAACCATCACTGAGGCATTATCAGTACCAATTACAGCCAAATTCTTCAAGCCTAACTGTTTGCTGACTAAAAGGTCCTTCAGTTCCTAAACTATACTTTCTACATCACACTTTTAAAATTGAACTAGTCCAAGATTTTTTACAAATCAATCAAATGGTCACAGTTTGAAATTGCACAGTGACAAATTAAAAACATTGCGACTGATTCTTCAACTTTTGATGATTCATTTATCAGTATAGTTCTGAAAACAGATGTCAGCGGTGTAATATCTTTAAATGAAACTGCAGTTTTATGCTTTTTTAGTCTCTGCATGACTCTTTGAGTTTTGTATTTTTGCTTTCATTTCACACTTGCAGTACTTACAAAAAGCTTTGGTCATATCCCCAGTTTTTAATTTTGTCATCATGCAACCACTCTTTCCAAATATTTTGCTCATTCTTTACTTTTGGCATGTTGAAAGGTTTTTTCAAAGTGAAAGTAACATAAGAAGGTGAGCAATTATTTATTTTAAATCACATGAAAAAGAAACGCAAAGTTAGCACAGTGAGGTTTCGGTTGAAACAAAGTTAGTATGATTTACGCTCGTTTTTATTAATCAGTACCGGCTTGCAAGATATTTGTGCGTTGACCCCAGTGAGAGTTCAAAGTTCAAGTAATGGCAGTTGTCACAATATACGTGCCAGACCAAAACAAAAATATTGTAGTAATTATTTTACACAATAATTATTAAATTGACAATGAAAGGGGAAAAATCTATAAAATATCTAACTCCATATGAAAAGTACTAGAAAAACATTTACGATCTAAACGTCAAAAACAGTATCTAAATGCAAAGAAAAAGATCTGAATTTGGATATAAAAGATCCAAAGTGGCAACACTGGTAACCGTGAATATCCACACTTTGAGAATTGTATTTCCGGTTTCCATTGTTGTCGTTTTAACTGAACCAAATAGGAATACTTCAAATGGCGGTTAGTGTTCAAAGAGACGAGGTATTAAATTTGTCGGAGAGTTTCTGTTTTATTTTGTGGTTTTTTTGCATATTTAGAGTAAAAATTATAACTTACAAGGGACATTGTCATAAAGTAGAGAAGTATTTTTGTCATACATTTTTAGACCTGGTCAACACCTAACAGTTGAGTAGTACAGATTGATTGAGACCAGTCAGAGTGACACTCTTCAGTCACAATTTTCGTTTTATTTGTGTTTGAGGAAATACCATCAGTATTGGAACTCTGCGCTGGCTGCTAAAGATGAGGACAGAGCATGCATGGGAATGTCCCGAGTGCCGTCATGATGTCAGTTCTTGACTCAACTGTTTGATGAAATTTCTCAGATTTTTTATTTCAAACAATAAAAAAAAAAAAAAAAATTTTTTTTTGGCTCTCCTTGCACCTTTGGACGCTAGCTGGACGGCTTAGATCGGCTTAGTGGGAGTTCTCTCCCTTGGCCGCATTGACAACAACGAGCGGAAAAGTCACGAATCAAATGACATACTTACCTATCATCATCCGGGTGCGTGTAGGGTTGCGTACAGTTGCGTGTAGGGTTGCGTACAGTTGCGTGTAGGGTTGCGTAGTCATCATACGGTTGCGTCTAGGGTTACCTATCATCATACGGTTGCGTGTAGGGCTGCGTAGGGTGTCTATCATCATCATACGGTTGCGTGTAGGGTTGCGTAGGGTGTGGGTTGGGGTTAGGGATAGGGTAGGGCTAGGGGTTAGGGTTAGATGTGAAAATGGTGACGTAGACCTTCCAAATACTGGACGACAATCTGATGCTTGTGGGAGTGGCGCCACTGGAAGTGTGCCAAATATAACAGCAATAGCTCGTGGCTGGTGCCGAATCGGTGGCGAATTGTCCGTGTCAGTCGCGATTATAGGGAACTACGGCGTCAAAATTGTCACATCCAACGCTAAACCTAACCTAACCTTACCCCTAACCCTAACCTTACCCCTAACCCTAACGCTACCCCTAATCCTAACCCTACCCCTAACCCAAACCCGAATCCTACCGCTAACCCTACCCCTAACCACGCAAATTTATCGGTCATTAAAGCATACAGATCGGCAAAAACCACCAAAAAAAAACAAAAAACCCCAGATTTCCCCGCAGTGTCAAAAGAAAAATCCAGATCTGGGGGGACACAACCAAGCATTGGCATCCCTGATGTCGACCTCACTGTCTTGTTTGATTCGTGACTTTTTCCGCTACTTGTTTTCAATGCGGCGAAGGGAGAGAACTCCCACTAAGCCGTCAAGCTAGCGTCCAAAGGTGCAAGGAGAGCCAAAATTTTGGCTCTCCTTTCATTCTCCAAAATGGCAGCTTTAATATGATGGCGTTCAAAAGAGAGCTAAATTGGCCAATTTCTGGCCATAAAATATCCGAATGCGGGTCAGTTCTATTAAAAATATATGTGCCGGCTCCGGATAATGAAACAAATGCTCTGACAGGGTCTCGGCGATACGTTGCTTGCCGACTTGCTTCTGCGAGTGTGCCTCATCACCAAGCGTATCCCCCGCGCCGCTACGCGCGGCGCGGATGGGGGCTTAACTAGATGGCTGGGACTCACGAGCGGCAGCTACCGCATCTCCTGCAACTTCCTCCAATTACTATACTCGTGAGTCCCAGCCACCTAGTATAGCCCCCATCCGCGCGGGTGATACGCTCGGCGATGAGTTTAAACGCGTTTGGCGCATGCCAACAAGTCTGACATCTACCGCTGCTAAATCCTCCAATCGGAAGAGCACAGTATTGCTAATCGGCTTTCATCGTCTGTAATGTTTCGAAATTGGTCAACGGTCGCTAATATCGTCTGCAGAAACGCTCGAAATTGTTGTCAACGGTCGGTATTTATCGTCTGCTACTAGTACCGTGTGCAACTGTTGATATTGATTGTCAAGTAATCCTAGTTTTGCCACGATTTGTTCCTTGGCAGAAAGTCCGTATTTTAGATGTACGCGAACACCGTCGTTTGGATATTTTTGGATATTTTATGGCCAGAATGTGACATGCCGCCATTTTGGGGAATGATTCAAAGG
This sequence comes from Candidula unifasciata, assembly GCA_905116865.2. Taxonomy (NCBI): domain Eukaryota; kingdom Metazoa; phylum Mollusca; class Gastropoda; order Stylommatophora; family Geomitridae; genus Candidula; species Candidula unifasciata. Next base: position 340,649 of record CAJHNH020001046.1, read on the forward strand.
AGCGCCAAAATTTTATCGACAGAGTGAACAAAATAAAATCAAACGGTCCTCAGAGTCTCAACAACGTCAGAAAAAATATTGGCAGTCCTTGCAACGGCGATCCTAGGGCGAACCATAAGCCAAGCACTAACCATAACCAAAACACTTACCCTAACCTTAATCTTAAACAGTATTGTGAACCTACACACAATAGTTGATTTGTCTCCTTTGGGGTCACATAAACAACCATTGATTGCATACATTAACAATACCATTGCAAGGATTTCTGTAATATTGCTTCTAAGGCAAGCATTTCAGCAGTTTTATAAGTGGTAAGTAACAAATAAGGAAAAACCTTTTTTTTTCTTTCCATATGACACGTCCACAGTGCAACATAATTACAAATTTATCTTGTCTGAAGCTTTGCAGCATGCCATTTACTTTGTCCACTCTGTGAAACATTTATGTAATATCACTTATTGAATGTCCATTTTTACCCATATAAAAAACAAATGTGTGATAAATAAGTAAATTAATATAGCCATAAAGTCTTTGTAATATAAGATTCATTCATTCATTTTCCTGTTGTGCCATTATGTCACAAAGGGCTCACAGTCTATTCCTCCTTTCCATTTCATCCTCTGCAATCAGTCAATATCATGGATGGAATCCAGACCAGCCCTTTGACCTCTCTCATCAGTTTTCAGGTTAGGGTTTGTTTTGGGTCTCTTGCCTCCTTAATCCCTTTATTTTCCATTTGAATGCCTGTTTTGGTGATTCTCTGCTGATTTCTTCTCAGGGTATGTTCAATGTAGCACTGTCTTCTCTGTCTTATAACCGATTGTTAGATTGTTTGGGTAAATATATAGGCTATTGCTTGAAATAATTTCATTTACTCTAACAGTTATGAAGCCTGTAAGTGACTTAAAGAATGAAATTATTGTTTCCCCATCCTGCACTTGAAACAATGTCTAACAACATGAGTATACCAGTCATTAACTCTTCCGATCCCACAATATGCACCTTATATGATCAGCTATTATCTGTGTGTATCAGGTACTAAATGGTGTTTAATCATTTAATTTATATCTGGTCTGAACACACTAAAGAAATTTGGCCTATATTTTACTATGCAGCACATCACATGTTGCCAGTTTGAAAATAAGAAACTGATCCATCCTATTTCACTGTTTATTGTATCATTTGGGCTGTCCTTTAAAAGAATTTGATGCTGAAACAGTTGAAAAGCTGTAGATATATGTTCTTCTGAGAGGTGCAGTACTTATGAGTTTGTTTGTTTTAGTATCCAGAAGCCATGAGTTGTTAACCCTTAGGCTCGGTATTATGGATATCGCAACCTTTTGGCCTTGATTCCATTGTAAATACCATAAATCTGCGAGAAAATGTGGCTTTCCTGCCTACCCCCAGGATTGAACCCGGACCACAAGGAGTTAGTCACCCGGTCTCCGTGCAATCCGGTTTAGCCAACTACGCTAGAGAGCCGGGCTAGTACTTATGAGTAAAACTTGTCGAATAATAATTTGTGTGTAAATAGTATTCTTAGCATTTGATTAGCGACATTCCATGTCTTGCTTTGCCGCATTATTAGTATTACCATTACACTTTCCTTTTGTATTTGTCAGTATAAAATGTATATTTGTGGCATGTTTTAGGTGTATGCTTGGCTCGAGAATCTGTTTGGCGATGAATCTATACCAGACTTTGAACTGAATGAAGGAACACTCCATTACCTTCATCAGCTAATGCTCACTAATCAAACAAAAGATCGCTATGTCAAGTTAATTGTTGAGGACATTGACCAGAAAACTAGTGAATACTATGCTGAAGGTAATCATTTGCTAAGCAAGCTAAAATATATATTATTATGTTGAGGCATATTTTTGCATGTTAGGATATAGTATAAAAACTATTTAGATGGTATATATATATATTATATATATATATATATATATATATATTATATATATATATATATATAATAGTGTGTAGATTAGATTGTATAATGTAAAGTAGATAGTATACATCTAAACTAATTTATATACATGTAAGGTAGAGGATATACCTGTAAGGAAGACAGGCCTTAGGAGAGGGGAAGGCAGTCGGCACATTATTCCTGAGCCAAGGAGCTTAAAGGGGAAAACTGATTTTTGCAATTGTTTATCTAGGGGCATTCTCTTCTGTATAATTCTCTTCATTGCATGTCTAGCACCTGATGGCCATATCGATTGAAAATATAAAGTCCTTTGTAGCCCAAGTGCCAGGTCTCAAATTAGCATTAGAAAATTTCTTAAGACTTGAAGGTAAATACTAAAACAAGAACAGAGATTAATGGAGCTTTGTCTTATGTCATGTCCTTCATTTGTATGACAGTATCTGTCGTGTTGTACAGAGTAATAGTTCCAGTTAATATGTGTATCAAGGTTATCTTCTTCTTCTTCTTCTTTTGTCATCTCACTGATACCAGGTTGTAACCCAGTGTCATGGTTTTCTGTATTTGTCTTGCTTTTCTTGGGTGGTTTGGATGATGGACTTCAACAAGGTTATTCAGTCCAGAGATGCAGCACTGGATGTCCAAGTGTCCAGCTTAAAAGCTTGATTTCAGAACTGACTCTTAGCTGGAAAAGTATGTGGAGTGAAGCTCAGCCTTTTGCTTCTAATTTGTGCTTTGCAGTGAAACTCTCTGGAACTCGGGATGAAGCAAAACGCAAAAGAAAGAAGTTCCTTGATAAAGATGTTATAGAAGAAGCAGATTTGTCCAAACAAGATGAAGTGGATGAATGCCATGAGGACACATATTTCAGAAAGTCTTGTCTTCTATGTAATACTGGATAATATCATTGGTGGACTGACTGTTCATTTCACTGCTGCATGCATATTTCTGAGAAGTTCAGCTTCCTTTGGAAGTACCTATCAATCTCTCAATATGAACTGAAAGAAAATCAAAATTATTAGTCAAGATCTTATAAAAATAAGTCATTTGTCATCTGTTTATCAAACAAACTTTGAAGAAGGCCAGCTGAGTCCATTGAAGCTACTGAATTGCTTGAAGAGATAAAGCTGGAAGGATTCTTTCTAAATACATCTGTGAGCCTTTGCATTCTATTGACCATTCTTGCCACTGTTGCCTCTACAGAGCAATCATTCACCAGACCAAAGCTGACAAACAATTATCTAAGATTGACTATGTCACAGTGGCAATTGATAGATTTGGCAAGACTCCCTACTGCATCTGATCTTGCAAAAATGATTGATTTTCATGATATTGTTCACAACTGCCAGGGAAAAGGCTAGGAAGGCACCCTCGTTTAACAGAATATAAATACCATTTAATCTGAACTATATTAACTATTATGAGCTGTTAATCAATCTAGTATTAAATTTATTGCTAATGTATATTGTTGCCTTATTGTTTTTTTTAAAACAATGTGAATTATTGTTTTTAATTATCTTTTACAGAAGTATCTGTCATCTTTTTAACATTTGTGCTAGCATATTTGAATGTAATTAATAAATGTATATATATGACATTATTGTTTGTTTCCATGTAAAAAAAAAAAGGGGGGGGGGTTATAAAGAGACCATTAAGTCTCTTGTTCCAGATCTTTTACATGGGGCAACTATCTCCCCCGTTGACACAGAAGCAGATACCACTGACTACTAAATTGAATCTTATCAGGTCTATTTTTTGGCCAGCACTATGCTATCAGTGCCAAACGTGGACACTACATCTCTGCTGAACGTACAATTGTAACAGCAGAGATTAAATTCCTTAGAAGAGATGCAGGAATTTGAGGAAAGACAGAATACAAAATCAGGCAATTGCAAGGAATAAAGCCAGTCTTACAGGTCATCAAAGAACAACAAATAAAGTGGTTTGGACCCCTAACAAAAATGCCCTGGTACTATTTACCACAGCGAGCCACATAGAAATGTTACAACAGGTATAGACTGAGCGAAAGACCTAGGAAAGATACACTGATGGCATTAAGAACAGCCCTACAGAAATGAACATCAGTCTTAATAGTGCTCTTGATAGAGCTCATCAACGAATGTTATATCTCCTCCCGACACTTCTCTGAGGTACAACATGGACGAGAAGAAGAAGAGAATAATTAGTTTTGCAATTGTTTTTTGCAGCGCAACGGTTGTCAGAAATTTTGTCAAGACTCCAGATGGGCCCAAACAGTTTGTCACAGGCTGGTGTTAATAATGTCAGGTCTTTAGCAAAACTTGGGACACTGCTTGATATTAAGGACCCATCACTTTCATGGTAAGCTATGCATTTCAAAGAAAATTGGCTCAAAAGGAATATCATGTCTCAGAAACTGATGAAATACATTAGTGATATTAAACATTTTAGTCCTGATAGAGCAATGAAATGCCATACAATACCTAATGTTTCATAGCCTCTGTTGCGCAAGCCTGTCTCATTTGATGGACCCTGATCTCCGCAATAATCTAATGGAAGGTTGGTGTCTCAGCCCCCAGTGGAAAACTGGATGGGGACACCCCCCCCCCCCCCAACAACAAATGAAGTAAAGGCGAAATCCTGCTCTGTTTGCCAGTTACTGAGTTAAGTGCATGGTGCGACACTGAATTTCATTAGAAATGCTTATTATCTGTTCTCCTAGAGATGTTTGTTGTAAACTGCATAATCATACAAATTGGGAGTGGCTGGTTGCCACAGAATTGGTGGTCTGCCTTACACAGTAATGCATGTGAACATGCTGATATGTGGTGACTGCTGCTTACATCAACAACGAATAGCAGTTCCAGTGACCAACCGAAGGTTTAAGCATTTCCTGCATCTGTCTTATGCATTTGATGTGTATGTAAACTGTTGAATTTTGCCGGGACTGCTGTCTGTTTGACTTTTTGCATGAGACAGTGATGGGCATTGTGTGTGTTTTTTACTGGCACAGAAACGGCACAATTATGGGTCGACCCATTTGCAATAAGCTGGAACTTGGACTGGTAGTGTGATATTAAACATCACAGTAATTTAGAATGAACAGTAATTGACTGCACTGGTTTTAGAAAGTAAAAGCAGCTTTCGGCTGACAAAGTCTCAATTTCAGCAGTGCTAAAAAAAAAAAAGGTTCCGTTACTGTGACCATGGTAAAAAAAAAAAAAATGAACAAAACCCTGCTTCGAGATACATTGCCAGTCACAGAAAGTGGCATAGTGACCTTCTGTTGACTGAAGGATTGATTGAGGCTTCGAATTCCCTTTTTTTTTAGTGCTGAACCTATGAAAATAAGAGCTGTAGAAACCATATAAATCATCAAGTGTGTTGATTGGTTTAAAAAAAAAAATTTGCTTTGCAAGCTTTTTAGTGTACTAATGAGGGACTGTTTATTTTTTTTTTTATTTAAATTAAATTATAAACCAAACACAGCTAATGAATTTAGGCCTTTGCACATCTAGACTTGCAACTAGTTATTTACATATGCATGTGTAGGTTTCATTAAAGTGTCTTAAACAGGGTTTTTTTTTTTTCCTAGAAAAAGGTGCCGGTACTCACCACAAAGTCTCTATTACAGCAGTGCTGGAAAAAATTATGCCTAGAAAAGAATGCTGGTTTTGCATTCTGTGCGTGTGGCTGCATGTGTGTCTGTGTCTATGCCTGTGTATGTCTGTATATTTCTGTATGTGTGGCTTCGTGTGTATCTGTGTGTCTTTGATAATGTCTGCGTGTGTGACAGTGTTGTGTTTGATAATGTCTGCGTGTGTGACAGTGTTGTGTGTGTCTATACGTTTGTGTCTGTGTGTATGTTTGTACGTCTGTCTATGTGTTATGTATGTGTCTGTGTGTGTGGCTGCGTGTGAATCTGTGCTTGTATGTGTGGCTGCGTGTATGTCTGTTTGTGTGGCTCCATGTGTGTCTCTATGGGTGTGTCTATTTGATAATGTGTGCGTGTGTTTCTGTTTGTGTGTCTGTGTGCGTTTGTGTATGTGTGAGTGTTGCATATGTCTCTGTATGTGTGTGCCTGTGGCTGTGTGTGTGGGTTTATGGCTGTGTGTGTGGGTTTATGTCTGTGTGCATCTGTGTAGGTGTCTTTTTCTGTGGCTGCGTATATGTGTGTCTGTTTAGCTGTGGTGTGTGTCTGTGAGGAAGAATATGGTATGAGAAGAAAGAGAATAACAGGCAATGGGAATCAAGAGAACATTACTGAAGAACTTTATTTTCAGAGTTTGGGCACACAGGCCTGTCATATATTCAGCTCTTCCTGAATTAGATTGAGGTCAAATATTTTGGGTACTTTACTTCAGACAGATGAAAACTAAGATCATTACAAACAGTCCAAACCAACAACCAGTGACCATAAGTAACCAATCACTTGAAAATTTAGAACATTTCACATATCTTGGCAGTGTGGTGTCCCTACTGGGAGGGACAGAGGAAGACATACAGTCATGCCTGAACAAAGCTAGAGCTGCTTTTGAAAGTATGTGCAAATCTGGAAATCCAACAATTACTGCAGAGGAACGAAACTCTGACTCTACAAGAGCATCATTTTGCCAGTTCTTCTCTATGGAGCGGAATGCTGGAGAATGACCAAAAAGAATGTACACAAGCTGTCCATCTTCCACCACACATGTCTACGTAGAATTATCACAATTTTCTGGCCAGATACAATCTCAAACACTAAACTACTTCAAGTCACAAACCAAGAAACTCTAGACAGTATGATAACCAAAAGAAGATGGAAATGGTTTGGCCACGTTATGAAAATGAATCCTGATATACCTGCCAAAACAGCTCTCACATGGATACCAGAGGGAAAGAGAAAAAAAGGGGCGCCCAAAAACAACATGGAGACGAACGATGGAAAGTGACCTGAGTGTGGCATCTTTGACATGGAAAACTGCATTGAAGATTGCACAGGACAGGAAAGCATGGAAAGTCCTCTCTGAAGCCTCATGTGCTACTGGCATAATGAGAACTGATGATAATGATGAGACAGATGAAGAAACACAGAATGGTGTACTGTGGAATCTGAGGTACACTCCTAAATGAAGCTAATGGGATGGGATACACCTGGTGAAATACTCCTAAAGAGTGTGACATACCCAGCAGATGCAAAACCTGCTCACAGAAAACACAAGAGGAAATCTGTCTAAGCATTGTGATAAGCCACCTCAAACCATAAATGGACTGCATGCAGCAAGCAGATGGAATATCTTAGGCCGCGAAGACCAGCATCTACACAGCACACACCAATACTTGCACCAGAAGCCTCTTCAAAACCTGGTGCTGCATGGAAGAATAGAGAAAAGAAAGAGACACAACTGCTTGTTAAAAGATGTGTTGGAAGAAAGTCTGCAGGAAGAAGACAGTGTTATGTGCCATTAGACAAGATGAAGGCGTGGAATGAAAAGAATAGTATATTAGTGCACCACGAATATGAAGAACTGAGAGTGCTAGAGATTCTTTAAGGCTGTCTTCATTACAGAGCTGACACTTCATGATATACGTGATGCTCTGCCCCCCTTCCTTCCCGCTTTCCAAGTTGCAAAATGGCAGACTGACAACTCTCTGTCTGATTTAAAAACCCAGCCTTTGTTATATTTCAAAAGAAAACTTACAAACAGCAGACTAATATAGCATGTGTAAATTGTATGTGTGTATGTGTACACACAAACATATGCATAAAAATATTAACAAAATGAAAATGGGATAGAGAGGCATAGGAGGATCTTTACCAGTGTTTTAAAAGAACTATCAGAGTATAAAGCCTCCTAATTTGACCTTAACAAAGAGATTTCAAAACACTTACAGATGATTTCAAGTTGTAAGCACCTACATTCAGTCTTTATTCTTGTTTTAACAAAGTGCATGGTATCATGTCTGCTTTAGTATTTTTGTTGTTGTTCATTTGCTAGTAAAAACTTGGCTAGTATGTTCTCATTTTTTTTTCAGCTATCTATTGGCACTGCAAGATTTAGATGAACGATTAGAAGAAGTTAAAGAACAACGCAGACAGGAGATTCAACATCTGAAAAAGCTTGCAAATAAGACTCACAGTCTCACGCTCAAGTGCAGTGACCTGCATTCGTAAGTCATGTTTGGTAGAAAGAGAGAAGGCAAATATTTGTGAGATGGAAAAAGGGAAATGGTTAAAAATTAAAAATAATTATGTATGTATTTACTGTATTTAGCTTACTTTATAAAAAAAAAATATATATAAATGTTAGTAGTGGGGTGATTCCAGTCACAGACACAAAGGAAAGTTATGACCGTTGTGCTGTGTATAAAGAGACACGCGTACATCACCTCAGGCTCTGTGCTAGTTTTACGGAATGCCATCCAGAATGTCCTCGTCAATTGCCAAAGGTAAAGGCCAACAGAGATTCAAGCAGAGCTGGCATAAAATCACAGAACTGGTGGTCCATAGAGATGCATGTGTCCAGAGATGGAAATCCTATGGCACACACCAGCGAGCCCCCAGTCGATGCTGTGACAACTCCCATTCAAAGACTCATTAGGAAAAAGAGTTTTCAAACCTGTTTATTAAGCCTTCTACTAAATGGTAACAATGTGTCAAACGTCCACAGAGTGTAAATCTGACTAAATGACTAATAAATGCAAGTGTCCTCCGCCAAAGGCTTGGCGGAGTATTGTGACGAAAAGAGGCCACCATGTCTAACGAATACTTTCCAAAATGAACAATATGATCCTGTCTTTGCAAATACTACCACAGTTAGGGCTCAAGACGAAAAGTATCCTTATCTACAAGAACAGTCTGACATGCTGAGGAAGCAAAATGCTCATTTTATGAAGGTCTTCGGGCTGCTTCCTACCAATCCATGGGGCACAGCCCACAGATTTGAATAAAAGTTCAGTCAGCCAAGTGCCTCTCCACTATGCAGGCTGGCTGTAATGTATCTCCAACACTCTTGTCTCTTGTTTTGGTAATAAACTTTCTTAGGCTGCTGTTCATTCACCTCTTGATGATGTCTTCCCCCTTGTATTGTTGTCTACCTCTTGGACTCTTACCTTCAGTTTTTCCCTGCAGTATGGTTTTTTCAAGAGTTTTAGTCCTTTAATATGGCCTCCTTTTTTAAAATTTTTATTTATTTCGCTCTTGGATTACTCTGTTTCCTAACCAAGGATTGCTTTTTTGTGCACATTTCCAACGCAGGGTACTGTGTGTTTTTCGTGGGAGCAGTGTATATTGTGGTTTTGCTATGACGGGGCAGGATAATAACTAATAGTTGTGGCAGCCTCGACCATGCTGCCTTCACAATGTTTTGATCGTGGCGGCCCACTCGGGAAGACAGAATCTCGTCAGCAGGGAACTGCAGCTGTCTAGAGAGCAAACTTGATAAAAGCTATTCACGGAAACAGAATGTGTCAACCATTTTTTTTAAATGGGAAGGAATCGATACATATGGTTAACTCAATGGTCATGCACGAATATTTACCCAACTGTGGTACTACCATGTTGGGTAACAATCAGGTGAAAGTGGGACTCGCTCTCACATCTCAAACAGGTTTAACCTTAGCCACCGACAGCCCTGCGGCTTCCTGCATTGCTAGGGAAGGATAGGGTGTCACTTCTGACTGCAAGGACACACTTCCACCACTCTGAATCACACAATGGAACGCCGAAGGTGTATTTAATAAAAAGAGAGAACTAGAGGAACGCCTGCAAGCATAGAAAATCGATGTTATCAGCATTCAAGAGACGCACCTCAATCCAGGAAATATGTTTCATATTAGAGGATATGAAATATTAAGCCTGGACAGAGAAACTAGACATAAAGGTGGGGTTGCCACACTGGTTCGTAATTCAATACCAGCTGTTGAATTACATAGATCCAACCAGCTGAATACTGAATTCATTGCTGTCCAGCTGCAACTAAATAATACAAATATGTACCCACCCTGTGAACAGTGTCATAAGCTGGGCCACTGAATGGGGCCTCGAAGTAAACAAGAACAAAACTGTAACTACACTCTTCTCATTGTCTAAAAGAAGAGGAAATGTTTACATTAAAATTTTAACGATGTTGCTGTTCCACGCTTCAATACTCCAACCTTCCTGGGAGTAAAGCTTGACAGTCACCTGACATAGAAACATCACAGACATGAGGAAAAAATGAAGAGAATGCCAAACCACCCACTGCATGAAAAATTGGCAGCCAGGACAAAGAACCGAATACAACGCACAAGCCTAAACCATCTAACTAAAGAATTCGGAAAGCCATACTCTTCACTATTAAACCAACAATGTGCACATGAAGAGCTATTTTTCTGTCTCTGTGACTCACAATTATTGACATTCAGTGTTTCAGCATCCATCCCAAACCTGGGAAACAGAGATGCTGACCTTATTTTAGTAAAGACTGCACTCACAGTGGAACACCTCAACATGTTCTCACAGGACAGCTGGATGAGACTCTACACGAATGGATCAGCAAAAGAGGCGACTATGAATGGTTAGGCAGGTGTTTACATTCAACATCCATATGCCACAGCTGTTCCTTGGCAGCCCCCACTGGACGAACTTGCTCTAACAACAAGGCAGAGCTCTCAGCCCTACTGATGGCAGCACAATATGTGAACAGGCTACAAATCACCGAAGGCAAGATGGTTTTTCTCACACTCACTGTCAGCCATACAGGCTCTTAAGTCCAAACCTACTGACAGCACACCACAAAGTCTAATGAAGGAACGGGTTATGTTGTCCAAAAAAAAAAGCAGAAACTAACCTGCAGTGGATTCCATCTCACTGTGGCATCAAAGACAATGAAAGCGCTGATGTTTTAGCCAAGGAAGGCAGCAACAAAATCTACCCGCCACTATCTTTTCCAAAAGTCAAAACTCTCATTAAGAGAAAATCAGGAACAGATTGAAAAAAACACTGGTTATGACCATGACAAAGATTTGCTCAAACACCTGAACAGAACAGACCAAGTCACTCATATAAATTAGCTATGAGCCAAACAGCTCTCTGTTAGTGTCTTACTGTTGTCAGACTTCAGAACATGTCCTGCAAGACTCCTCTTTTGGTTATGCTGCAGAGCAACATATGGCAACACCCAGTCGACCTGACAACTAAGCTTTAGGGAACCTAAGAAACCTTGAGATGATATCCCAGTTTACGGCCCACAGTGGATTATGTGCATGACCAGAGATCGCTGAAGAAGAAGATTTAATTTCCTTCAGCAACTCTCTTTTCTCCTGTCTCTTCATACAGTAGTTAGCACTTGATCTATTGTGTAAATCTTTCTTACTCTGACATTCTGCAGTATCTGAACATCAAAGAAACTTAGCTTATAAACAGCATCGCAACTGATAGCCCCTTAAATGCTGTTTCTGAACGGACCCTTTAAAGAGAGGAAAATAAGTTTACAATACCTATCAAGACAGAAGTGAAGGAAGTATTTGACCATGAAGAACAAAACAGTGTGCAGCTTAAAACAGCCACCCTCAGTCCCCTTGATGATGCATACCCGCTGGGTCTTTGGGTTCGCATTTACACAGCTGGGTCAGCACAGAATGCAAACAGAAACAGCAGAAGTGTACATTGAGCACCCTAACAATACCTGGGATGCAACCAAAATACCAAGAGGCAAACCCTGTCACAACTACGATGCAGAAGTTCAAGCCAACAAGATAGCAGCAGAGAAACTACTAAATACCGGGTAAATTTCACACCCAGTAGTATTCTTGACAAGCACTCAAGTCTGGAAAATTACAAGGTAAATGGACACTACTCTGTGATCTAGACAACTGGTGTAAGGTAGCTATATAATGGATACCGTCCCACTGTGGAGTTCGTGGAAAGGAAAGAGTTGATAAACTAGCTCAGAAAGGTGCAACTGAAGAACAGCCTCACATACCAGTCTCTTATCAGCAAAAGAAGAGAATAATCAAAAAGCAACCAAAACTGGCCAGAGCAAATTATTATTCTACGCCTTAGAACAGGACATAATCACAATGAAACAAAATTTAAGATTGGCGAGTCAGCCATGTGCACATGTGGACTGGCACCTGAGACAACAGATCACATCCTCCATGACTGTCCCAAATACATTTTCAGGCAAAACTTCTTGCCAAAAGAGGCACAGGTGGAAGCCAAACTTTACGGACCACTAAATGAATTAAAAAGACAGTGGAGCTCATATTAGAGACAGCACTGCAGATATAAATAATTTATTTCAAGTGAAAGAAAGAAGAAGAAGAATAAACATTATCATGAAATACTTTTGTCTTATTAAACACAGGGGCAGAATTATTTTTTTCTAGCCAATAGTGACTCAGGATCTTGACCCAACTTTATACATGGGTACAGTTGGTCATCATCAAGTGCCTTTGCCAGCAGGTGTAGGCATTCATGCATCTCCACAAGTCTCGATCTTTGTTGTTCTGGATCAATTTCACTGATGATGTTCCTCCATGCCACTGTCTTAAGCCATCCACCAACATTTATCTTAGTCTGTGTCTTCTACCAGTTATCTTTCCGGTCATTACGATATTTTCCAGTGCTCCTTTTCTCATCACATGACCAAAGAACTTTATCTCCTTCTCATTGTTGTAAATAATGTTCTAATTTCATTAGCCATTTCCAGGCAGTCATTGATAGTTTTTCTGGCAGTCCACGGTATTCTCAAAATTCTTCTCAAAAACCACATCTCATTTGCCTCCAAACTCTTCTTAATTGTATTGCTCACGTTCCAAGATTCACTTCCATACAGCAGAACAGGCTCGGTATAACATTTCAGTACTCGTCTGATGTTAAATGAGAGTGGGTTATTACTGTGGGCAAGATACTTTTCATCTTCTGAAATGCTGCCTTTGCCTGGCCAATTTCCCAGGATGTTGAGTTTCGTCTTTTTCGTTTTCTGTAAGACATTATATACCTTCCCTAATTCTGCTAATGTTTGAACATTCCAGGTTCCTATCTTAAATCTGTTAGGTTTGCCCTTAGTGGTCTGACACCTGTGGCTCACGACAGTCCCTATGTACGAGACTGTCGGAAGACATCCATTAACTTCATTCACTGAGTTAAAGCTGTGACTGCATGAATACTTGGAAAGATAATGTGACAGTAATTTCCAACTGTCAGGACAAGTGTGTGCCCTGCTCTGCTCAGCTGCAGAGTTGTCCACAGTCGTGGCGACAGCAGTAGCAATGTGGCTGTAAATCCTCAGGCTCCAAGACCCCGCCTTCCTACACCGCAAAAGTGGTAAAATAAAGGCAGTAATTGACGGGTATCAGACAATTTGTATGAGTTTTCTCGAAAAATGAGATAACAAGAAACGGGGCATTGTCTTTTAGTAAATCATTAATTTGGGAAACAAATGTATTGAGACAATGAGAACATCCAAGAGAAACCCCAAGATAATGTTGGTGAGCGAGGTAAAAGGTGCTGGACTGGAATACATCCATGATACCGAAAGGGTTACACAGAAAGAAAGGGTTACATAGAAAGAAAGGGTTACACAGAAAGAAAATGGTTACACAGAAAGAAAATGGTTACACAGGATAGAAAGAAATCAGTAAGTATGTGAATGCTGTGTTGTCTTCACTTAGTTATGTCAGTAAATTAGGTAAAGCTGTTTATTCACTTTTTTATGTCAGTACATCTATGAAAAAAAATATTTTGTTCACTCTGTCATATCAGTAAATCTGTGATAACTGTTAAATCACATTTTACAGGGCATTAGATAATGTGAAAGCAAAGGACATTGAAAACCATCCAACTTATGAAGAGAGGAAAGCAAAATGCACCTTTTTGTATAAGAAGATCAAAAATTATGGAAAAGATCTTTCAAAATTGCAGGTATATATTAGTTTTATTCAATCATAGAAGGTGTTAGAACATATCAGATTTGATATCTCTATACAAAATTTGGCAGATCAGACAGGCTTCAAACTCGCAAACATCAAGTCCATTGCACATCTGGTCAATAATGGTGGAGGGAACTGATCAGTCAAGAGCAGCTGGTGACTCAACAATGTGCTGTGTTATGGGACTATGATGATGGTGACGATGAATGAGGATTTAAGTAAGAGCTACTTAAAGTCACCCCTAATTTGATTGAAACTGTTCATTTGCCTTTTGGGGCTATTGCTTGATAAAGTCACAAGATAACTGTTTTTAAATGTAACCTCCCACTTCAAAATGGGAAGTTGTGTGCCTGTTTAAACTGTAGACACCTGTAGGGGAAGAAATAAAAGATTTAAAAGTAAGTATGCAAAAGATAAGAGAAGCTTTTCCAGTACTAAATTGATGCAAGTCAACAGCAATTAAACGTCTTACCAGACTAGGGGTATCTAACTAACTTCAAATCAGTGCCTTTGTATGGCACTGTGGCATGGAGAATGATTGAAATAAAATAAACTAAAGCAAATTGTATAGGTGCCTGCACTGAACAGATGGAATTAAATTGTATGACAGAATCACTTATGTGGGGTTTGTGAAGACAGACAAATTTGAGGGAATCTTGACCTGGCATGATCACTGAGAGAAGCTGATAGTATAATTGAAATGCCCTTGCAGTGGAACCCATGGTGCAACAACAAATTAAAGGGGTTTAAAAAAAAAAACACACACAGAGAAGAGAGATAGACAAATGAATAATATGGCAATGCATAGGGTGGCTGCATGCGTTGGTTGAAGCTCTGTTCACCACTGCAGGATAAAGAACATATGAAAAAGTTACAACTGTCAATGGATTTTCTCCCATGTGGAGCACCATTGTGGGTCTCAGACAAGCATGCCGTAAGAATTGACTAACTGGGGGCTTCCTTCAAAGTTGGAGTGCATCTGCCTGAGAGGCAAAGAACCAGCAGTCTGCATACAGGTAAGCTAGGTCTGTAAAATGGATGTGCACACAACACTCAGGTTCTGGAGGAAGATTAAAGTCTAGATGTGGACATGTCTATTAGGGACAGACTTTGAAGATATAAAGAAAGTTACTTTATATTAGGAGGTAATGAAAAAAGCAGCCTTGACAAAATAGTGTGGTAAGTGCACTAACTTTCCCGTTCAGTAGCTCTTACCTAAATCCTCATTCATCATCAACATCATAGCCCCATAATGTAATACAGCATGTTGTTGAGTTACCAGTTGCTGTTGACACTCTGATCAGTTCCCTTCACCTTTATTGACTAGATGCAATGGACTTGATGTTTGCATGTTTGAAGCCTGTCTGATCCTCCCAGATTTTGTATCGAGATCTTTCTTGGCCTGTTTCTTCTCCCCTTCCTCTCTGTCGAGCTCTGTGGTTTCTTTAAATCCACATTACTGGTAGAATTTTCTCTCAGATCAGTATGACCCGAGGTCAGCCTACCTATGAAGGTAAAGGCAACCAGTATGGTGGTGACTGTATCATTCTTCTAATGAAACTGGGGAGAATGGATCTACCACTATATATATCCTCCGTCCAGAAGGGCTATTTTCTTTACTTTGGTTTTACCAGATGAAAGTTCAACTTTCAGAACTTGTAATTATTTCCCATTTCATTATCTTTCTTTTTGTTAATGGTTATTGTTCTTTAAGGAGATGGTTTAAAAGTATTGATGTTTTTTCTTGTTTCAGAGGAAGCTGAAAGACAGTGGAGCTGATGAATCGATTTTCCATGAAAATTTGTTGAAGAAATATGAGGTAGATGCCTGTGATTGCAGTTTGTTTAATCATATATAGATATAGAATTCAAAGTACAGCCAACTCCTGTCTCAAACAGTTACAAATAATTACTATTACTATTTGTTTCATGGTTGATGCTGACTGCTTAACTTATCATTTTTATCATTTTCATTATGCGCTTAGCCCGATAGCTTAGGTCAGTGATTCCTGAACTGTGCGCCTCGGGGAGCCGCGACCTCTTCACATGGGCACCGTGAAATATTGTAAAAGCTTCATAATTAATTTCATATTTTTACTTAAGTTAGGGCTAAAAAAGTATGCATCATGTTATACATGAGGGCATCTGTTGCACTGATCATTAAATCACATTTAAGTGTGTACAAAGAAGACACAAACAATAGATTGCACAATTTATTGCCTGGCATATTTCGATGTATCACATCAGGTGCATACTACAGTAACAATCACATAAATGAAGAAAATAAGTGAATCATTTATAACTGAAGTACAATTTCAACAACGATCAAACATGACTGCCTGTTTTTACCAGGGCAGCCGTAAAGACAGAACCATCTCTTTCTAAATGCAGAGTTCCAGGCGCAATCTATTGTATGTATCTTCTTTGTACAAATTTACAACGGGGAAACATTTGACATTTAAGTGTAATAATTACAATAAAAGTTAGTATAACAGTATTAAATAATGAATGGATCAGAGTTGCTTAGCATTTTTGAAAGGGGAAGGTAGCAGCAGCATCACTGTGGCATCAGCCTGCCTTTGATAGTCAGATTTAAATCTTCGTTGAGTCTAATCTTTCAGAAATGACCTAATTCCCTGCAGTATTAGTGTAATATAAAGATCAGCAGAATATGGTATATAAGTGTCACAGACCTCTGGGTGACCTTGCTGGTCCATGGCTCGTAACTGGGCCTTTGACAGACAGACTAACCTTTAACACACACTGAACCCGAACGCACACAGAGCACACACAACAATCTTTATTGTAAGTACAGGTAAGACAATAGACAGTTGACTTCCCGCTGTGTGGCCACCTATTGCCTGGACCCTCTGGCCGAACGAGCTTTACAGTCGCCTCGCTCCCAGTACGTCCCACAAGCAATCTCCTGGTGTGCAAACCACAGCACGGCGAGATACGCTCTTAACTATTGACACACTGACCAACCAAATGCCAAGGTTAGACATTCTCTCACAGAACATGTACATAAATACTCTACACAAGAACTATCCTATTCTAACAGAACACTGTACATAAACTATCCAGTCACTAACAGAAATATCCTAACTCTAATACTATCACTGTCTTGCTAAACGTCTGCTTCCTCTCTGACCGTCGCACACCGAATGTCCTCTGTTCTCTCTACCTCGTGTCTCTTGACCCCGTTCACCAGCTCAGTCCCAAAAGCGGTAATCGTGTTGCGGGTTTGTCCACAACACAGTTCACTCTTTCTTGCCGTGGCCAAACGCTTTATCCTGAGCGCTGGTTTCGCCGTGCAATAACAGCACAGACTTGACCAGTCACAGCCCTGATCTTTGTGTCAACCCTGGGGTGTCACCTCAACACGCACACCTTACGGTGTGGTACACTGACTGTACTTATAGGGTTGTGACAATAAGATATAACCGTTGTTTAACTGCAAATGTTACTTACTTTCAGATGCTGAAGTCATTGCAGGACAAGCTTGCACCAGTGCGTGCAGAACTCCAGGCATATAGTAGCTTACCTCCAGTGAGTTCCTGTTTATTTGTTGGGCCTTCCAGAAATGACTGGAAGTTGCTCTTTAACCCAGTAATGCATCCCATCGAGAAAAAAAAAGTATTGAACTCAGTTTAAAAAAGTAAAGTAATAATAGACTCCACAAACAGAGTATAAACAACATGCTGGACGGAAAATTTTCCATACTTGGACAAAATACATCAGCATCTTTATCTGCGTTATGCTGCATTATAGATGAAACTGATGTTCTTTCCCTTGTTATTGAGGAATCCATCGTAAACTGGAGGTCTTTGGGCAATAAACTAGCATCTGCTTGATTGAAACTGAAAACAGTAACTCAGCATGGACATGTAATGATCTGTATGGAATAGAAATGATTTTTTAAACATTTATTGAGGTTGTTTATTGTCTTCAATAATTCTTGTTAGAATAATAGAATAAAAGACAGTTGGTGAAATACTAAACCGTGAGCAAGAAATATGCTTGACCTGGCTTGTACAAAACAGGAAGGGTCTATTTCATGGCATTAACATTTCGGGCGCATGGTGGTAGACCTATATTTTTAATGATGTATCACACTTTATGGGGGGGTTGTGGTGAACATCATCTTTGCCACTTTTGCTTCCTAAAACATTTTCTGGAACCTGTTCTAGGCTGGGTTGACCTGACAGTCCTATTACATAATCCATCTTGATGTGGGTTAAAACTCAGGACTTTCAGAATGGCATGCATGTGTCTAGCCACTTCACTACCACATCTGCTGAGCACAGACTTGAAACATTAAAATATCTTTAAAGCAGTGTTCCACTTGTGAATTTGAATAGAGTATACACAAATAAGCTGCACAATTTATTGTTTGGTATATTCCGCTATATCTTGTCAGGTGCATATTACAGTAACAGCTGATTAAAATGAAGCATATTGAATTTATCTTTATAACTTAAACACAAAATCACTACATGAAAATGTAACTGTTTGTTTTACCAGGGCAAACGCAAAGTCACAACATTGATTTATTTATGCAGAAAAAGGACATGGTCCCAAGTTTGCATTTGGCTTTATTTTTTTTTTTTTTTTTTTAAAATAAAAAGACATAATTTATCAGCTTTTATGTGACTTCTTTCTGATCTGCTTATCTTCTAACTTTCATAACAGGGGGCTATTGTTTTCTGTGCCATCTTCACAATGAAGGTTGACAACTGTGCACACACTACTGTCTTTGGGAATATCACATGGTGAGGCAGTATTTTCTACAACGGGACTCTTGCACTACTGTACAAACCGTGAGGATGGTTTAAAAAAAAAAGTTTTGTGGAAATCGAATCCTGGTGCTCGGGGAATCACAAAAAAGTTAAGCGCGCGCACTAACCTTGATGCTGCTGGGCTGCACAATGTTTACTGATGCACATGTTAAAATGCTGTAGTAATTTGGCTCTTTTGTTTTAGTACAAAGTCAACACATCTTAAGAAGTAACCAATTTTCTTTTCATATTATATTTTACAGGATCTGAGTGAAGTAAAAATTAAAATAGAACAACAAAAGAAAGAACTGGTCAGTATTTTTTACTGGTTTGGATTGCTTATCGTATGTGTGACAACTACAGTTAGTCATTTGTTCAATAGAATATTGTGTTCGAAAGTTGCAACGGTCATTTGGTTCTTTTGAGTTTTTGGTTAGTTTATTAAATTTTGGTACAGTGCAGAAAAATAATTGTAGTTCATATGAGTATGTTAATATAAGGTTTTTTAAGTTCTTGTGTGTGTGTGTGTTTTATTTTCTCTTCATGTAGCTACTAGAGTGTAGCATGATAATTAATTAATTTACATAAAATCGATGTTTAATGTCTTCTCTTCTTCAGCCCTTTTTCCCTCAGTGTATTTCAGGATCATCACTGGTGCTACAGAGCCTGTGCACCGTGCTGAGCTTCTTCGGACTCAGGCTTGAGTTAAAAGAAAAACGGAGCACTTATGGTTTACTACCTGTGTGCCATGATGTTGATCGGTTGTTCAAACTTCCTCAGTGGAGCATAAGCCCTTAGCCAATTCATGCCAAGTAGTCTTATCCTATGCTGTGTCATGCAGCTCACCCCTTGTCCTCCCTAACTTCACTCTCCAGCTTCCTTCTCTTTTTGTTTTTTTGGTCTTCCTTTATTTGTATGCCCTTGTGGGCTCCCGTGCCAGCGTCTTTTCTTTACCTCATATTTCACTGGAATGTGTTTATTTCCCTGCCAAAGCTAAACCTTAATATTAGTGATTCTTTCATGCAGTTTATTTCCTCCTATTCTGCACAGGCACCAATTTATGATTGTCTTCTTCTGTCTTTTTAACTCCCAATTAAGTATAGGCCCTCAACCAAGTCCTTCTATCTTTTGCTATCACATGCAGCTTTCCCCATGACCTCCCCATCTTTTTAACTTCACTCTCTAGCTGCCTTCTCCATGTGTTTTTGTGTGTGTGGGTCTTCCTTCATTTCTATGCCCCTGTAGGCTGCAGTGCACAGACATTCTAGTTTAGTTCCCTCCCATAGCTCTACATTAGTGATTCTATCATACCAGTTAATTCCCTCTAATATGTGCAGGCACCAGTTAGTGAATGTTTGTAGTTTATTAGTAATTGCCTTAGTTGTTTTTCATGTTTCTGCTCCATACAACAGTGCTGATTTGACATTAGAATTAAAATTGTTTAGTTTAGTATTATTTTTTTTCTTTTGACCTCCACAAGTTTCCTAGGGCTATGCAAAGTGCTCTAGCTTTTTGTGTTTATATTTTAATTTCTCAGTTTCCCCATCTTTATCTACATTGCTGCCCATATAGGCGTATGAAGCCACATCTTGGAGTGGGCTATCACAAAGAGAAACCTTGTTACTGTTAGCTTGATTTATTCTGATTATCTTTGCCTTTCCCTTATGGTTTTTTTAACGAAATTTTTATGTAATATCTTCCGTATTTTGTCTTGGTCAGCATGAAAGTTACAGCACTTTTCTGAATCTTGCAGTTGTGAAGAGGGCTCAGGATGCAGCTAGTTTTTCTGTTAATGTTCTTTATTTTAAAAATTAGGTATTGATGAGAATATGATTGAATAGTACAGTAAGACATGTGTAATTAAAATCCTCTCTGCCTGTGTTTTTATCTTCAAAAATGTCTCTTACTTTGTGTTTCTCCATCTCAGTGAGTGTGTTTCTTTGTCTGATTCTGTATGTGCTTATGCAGGTAAGCATGTGTTACATCAGCAGTTCATGTATCTCTTTTACTATATGTCCCTCCATCTTAACCTGTGTGTTTATGTGTCTGATTCTGTCTGTTTTTTATGCATATGTTCATACATGCATGCATGTACATAATTTGCACTATCAGTTTCTGTGAGATTGCTTTTTTTGGTTCTAATTTCAGGCTGAACTAGAGAAACAAGTTGCAGAAAGTATAGATGTCTCCCTTTTGTGATCTGACACACAGCAAAACATGTTGATGTTTTCCACTTTGTGTGTGTGTAGGGGGATTTTTTGCATAACAGACATCTTCGGTTTTTTTCCTTTAAAAGGGTTGTTGGCATGTTATATGGGGTTTACAGCTAGGCTCTATGTCTTTCGGATCAACACATCTGATTTCTGTATATCCTTAATTAGCCACATTTTATGATGTGTAAAAAAGAAGTGGGTCAGATTCCCTTTTGGGACCCTGGAACCCACAAGGAAATGTAGTTTGAAAAATTATCAATATAGATAATATTTAAATAAATGTAATAGGTGAAATTAACTTCATGTAGATCGTACAAGTAAACGTGTAAATAACACACTATGTAAATATTGTTCAAAGATCATTTTCACATTAAATACGCAGTATTGACTGGGACAGCTGTTCATTTTGTGTTGTTTGCCAGTAAGTTATAATTTCTCTTGCCTTGTCTAGTTAGCTGGGTTATCATCATTGCACTCCGGACATGTCCATTTCTCTTGTCTTGTTAGTACAAAACATTTTGCAGTACACATGTGTGTTTCGGACCTCAGCTGCATGGAATTATGTATGTGGCACTGATTATATTTGTTTTGTCAAACATTTGTTTGTGTGCGACCTCGCATGTTAAGAATTAACGAGCATGCTTCACCCAATTTCCCCCCACCCTCCCCCCGGCCAATACTGTTCCCTGTTTTTTCTGTCGTTTTCCCCCTTCTGCCTAATTCTTTTGACCTATAGGTTCCACTTTAAATCCTCAATTAGAATGCCAAGTCCTTCAACGGCTGTTTGATTTTGTTTCTTTAAAATGCAGCTGCTGACCCCATTAGACACCCTATAAAAAGTATAATTCACTTCAACTGAATGTGGAAATATGACCCATAGGATGGAGACACCCTATAAAGAGTTATGCAAATATTCACATTCAACTTGAATGTGGAATATAAAAAAAAAAAAGTGGACAGTTGAAAACCACACCCTAGTAAAAAAGTATAATTCACTTCAACTGAATGTGGAATATGGATGATGAGACACCCTATAAAGAGTATAATTCACTTCAACTGAATGTGGAATATGGACTATTAGACACCCCATAAAAAGTATAATTCACTTCAACTGATTGTGGAATATGGACAGTTGGACACCCTATTAAAAAAAAGTATCATTGTCTAGAGCTGTCAGTCATCTTTGCTGTAAGCTGTGTAATATGAACAGTCACCCTATTAAAAAGTGTTATTATTATCTATCAGTCGTCTGATCTAACACACATAAATTATGGATCATTTTAGCTCAGGTGTTTTATTTAATAATCTAGGCCTCAGAGATCTGTACAAACCAAGCATTAAATTTATGAGCACATTTCATTGGTCTAAAGAGCTCCCCAATTGTATTGAAGTGGAACAACTCACAGAATGCTTCCTTTCATTAAAATCAAGTGGTCGCCTAATAACGTCAACATGGGTGTTTGAATTGAACAGTCAGTATCACAGAAGGTCACAATATTGTATTTGACAACAGTCTGCCAAGACAAATCACCTGGCCATAATATAAGAAGCGTTTAACCAAAGCCTTCAAGTAAAACATGTCAGAATATAAATTAATGTTCACAAAGTTAAGTAATTTACATTATGGTAGTCAATTGTTGTCACTGCCAGTTTATTGCATAAAGGATTGTGGGCAGTTTATTCTAGGAGTGTTAGTTGATAAGAATTAATTGAATAATTTCCGAACTGCTAGAGAACTAGGTTTAATATCTCTGCTGGATTGGCAGTCAAGTCTTTTGAGCCCAGTGCCATTGTACCATCTCCTCCGGGATTATATTTCAAAGATGTTTCCTAAGTCAGAAACCAGCAGGGTTTTGTTATCACAATCGATTTCACTGCACTTTGGGTATTTCTGTGTGTGCTCATTCTTTCAGTACAACAAAGTGCCTCTACTCATTGTTCCCATGAGATACTGGTTACAGCGTCTCTTATATTGACCTGAGACACAGCACCAATTGGCTTCACTATGATATCATGAAATCATGCTATAGTCAGAGATTCCTTATTATCCAGCAGTCTAGTCTGTATAGTGTTGACTATATCAGCTCTGTCCATGCATCTATCCACGTACAGTATTTGCCAGATGGTCCATTTATTCTGTTTTTTTACTGCAGCATGCCTAGGTATATAGATGCGGGCGAGGGAGGGTTCGACTTGTGAATGTTATCTACTCATTTGAAAAGGGGGGGGCTACTTGTTTCAGTTTTCTGAAGCATGTTCAGGGAGTGTGGTTATGATAACCCCGTGTGGCTGCTTGTTCTACTGCCCATGCGAGTGCTCTGGAGGTGGCATTTATCTCCATGACCATGGGTGATATAGTTGCTGCTTCTCTCTCTTGTTGTACCCCTGCCCAAGGACATCAAACAAGCGATAAACACCCAGTGACACAAAGTGCCACTATGCAGATGAGGATCATCAGTGGAGAGGTCCCAGAAACCCTTTTCAGCCGTTAAGTTATATTTATGGTCAAACTATATTCAGGGCCCCTGGCAAAAGTAAGGGTGGGGTTTCAAATAACAAAAAATGCATCACACAAGGGGACAACTAGGCTTTTCCTTTGCTGCCTCCTAAGCGCGCCACTGTCTGCTTGCAAGACCATTACCCGATCTTCAGATCTACAGACAGGTATATTAGAATGTAATCTACATTAGGTGCAGTACCTAGATTTGACTCTAGGTAATGTTTCCTCCCCAATCTGTTGCCTCCTCACTGTCAGTAAACTAGAAACCAATACCCAAAGGATTGTCAGGTATGTCATGACCATATTATTCCTGTTGGTGAAATATAGCTTCCATGTTATTTCCCCTAGCATGGCTAAAGTGATCTAAGAAGAGCTGTGTAGATAATCCTTGACTTCATTAAAAGTGTGACCACAAAGATCTTTTGGCCACCGAAGTGAGGGGGGAATAGACTCCCTGTGCTCGTCAAAAAAGCATGTAATAAAAGTAGACTAATTAGGAGCATTTCTTTCGAAGTCTGAGTGCATCTGCCTGGTAAGCACTTAATTAATAGCCAGGTCAATAAAATGGATGTCCTTCAACAGCCAGGTCAATAAAACGGATGTCCATCAACAGCCAGGTCAATAAAACGGATGTCCATCAACAGCCAGGTTGATAAAACGGATGTTCATCAACAGCCAGGTTGATAAAACGGATGTCCATCAACAGCCAGGTCAATAAAACGGATGTTCATCAACAACCAGGTCAGTAAAACGGATGTTCATCAACAGCCAGGTTTGTAAAATGGATGTCCATCAACAGCCAGGTCAGTAAAATAGATGTCCATCAACAGCCAGGTCTGTAAAAACGGATGTCCATCAACAGCCAGGTCTGTAAAACGGATGTTCATCAAAACTCAGGTCGTTGATGAAGACCAAAGTCCAGAAGTTTACGACACCCAGAACTTTCCGCCAAAGTTTACATACCAGTGGTAAGTACTAAGAAAAAAACTGCCTTCCAGTGACCCCCCAAATGTTTACATTCTCAGTCTGTAAACACTTCATTAACTCTTTATACAGTGGAATAGCAAAGTATGTTTAGCAAACGACAATGGCCCAAAAAGGAGTTATGACTCTCTTTCTGATGTTTGTGATAAGTTGTCTTCGAACCTTCACCTCTTTCAAAACATCTGAGCTGCTGTTTTTTTTCTGATGATTATTCTGCAAAACCACATCGCCTGAAAATATTGTTCATTAATGGTTCAGGATTCACAGCCTTATGTTAAAACTGGCTCTGTTTAGCTTGCGAGAATTCGTTTCATAACCTCCAATGACATGGATCTATTGCAAAATATGTTCTTCATTTTATAAAAGGCAGTTTTAGCTTGTCCTATTCTGTTCTTAATCTCTGATACATCCTCCATCAAATGTTATCCATGTGCCTAGATAACTTGAATTTCTGTACTTGCTCTAAAATAACGCCTTTGACTCTTATTATACATTTAAGCAATATTTCTTGGAAATCACCATAACTTCTGTCTTCCCATTATTCAAAGTGAGGCCCATTTTGTCACCACAGTTACTTTCAATTTCTGTAGTTATTTCTGACTTGTCGCTTTCAAGATGGTGTCTCAGCATAATGTAGGTTGTTTATGTTATGACCACCAAAAACAATTAATTCTTATCGCTGCTGTTTGCTGCCGATACATGTTCTTTATAATTAGTAAATCTTTTCTTTCACTGTTTAACTTTTCCACTAGTGTGATTATTTCTTTGTTTCGCACAATCAAATTGTGTCGTATAGTCAATAAAGCAAAAGTAAAGATAAGTTTTTTTTTACCTATATGTTTGTTTTAGTATCCAGAAGCCATGAGTTGTTAACCCTTAGGCTCGGTATTATGGATATCGCAACCTTTCGGCTTTGATTCTATTTTAAATACCGTAAATCTGGGAGAAAATGTGGCTTTTCTGCCCACCCCCGGAAGTGAACCCGGACCACAAGGAGTTCGTCACCCGCTCACCGCGCAATCCGGTTTAGCCAATTACGCTAGAGAGACGAGCTTTTTACCTATATAAAACAGGTTCTTTACGGTGAGCATCTACCTGCCTAGGCAGAGTGCAGAATTTGGGATTCGATACAATTATGAAAAAAAAAAAAAAAGGGCAAATAATCGTTTTTTTTTTTTTTTTTTTTTTTTTGCGAAATGCCAGATGACGTGACAGGACAGTCCAACATTTTCGAGGATATTAAGACTGGCCCTGCTTTCTGATGCTTTTAACGACCCCAAAACATCTAGAAACTAGCCCTAACCTCAACCCACCTACATCCCATGAGAGTGCAGCCTAGGTCCCACGCCTGGAGTACCCCCCGAAATATTGCATGGGGGGGGGGGGGGAAGGGGGTGAGGGAACAATGGCGCTTAGGGATGGCGCTTAAGGAACCTTAGTTTTGGTTAAGAGCATGCTAACAATACCTACATGCTGAATGGCAAATAAATATCCTAATATGAAATTTATAAACAAAATTAAAAAAAAAAAATTGTATATAGTGAAGAGAAGGCGCTAAGCACTCATAAAAATGTATGCAGAGAGAGAGAGACTATCCTCTGGAATGGCAAACCATCGTCGCTTGTACTTACTGAAGCCAGATTTTCATCCTGAATGTTTGCAAGACGTCACTGCCGATAAAGCTTTCAACAAAGCAGAATGATGGCGTGATTGTCGTGAATGGTGGCAAGTGTGTGGATGCGTGCGTGAGCGTGTGAGTGAGTAAGTGTATATATATATATATATATATATATATATATATATATATATATATATATATATATACTAGAACAGCCATAATGTACTGTTTTCACAAGTAAGAAAACACTGTACAGGCTGACATCTGTTACAGACCTGATTACAGAACCTGACTGACTGGACAGGCCTCAGGCATGCAACCATGAAGACCATCGCAACTGACCGCAAATGGCGGAGAGAGCTGATCAGACAGTCAACAGAAACTGGTGACCCAACGACACGCAGTGTGACGGGTTGATGAGGATGAGGCTGATATCTGAAATAGTCTTAGAGTTGAGTTGATTCAAGAACTGACATTACAGCACTAGGCGCATTCCCATAAGTGCTCAGTTCCCATTTTCAGCAGCCTGCACAGAGTTCTATTACCTATGGTGCAACTAGCAGTATGAAAGTCGAGTATAGGCCAGATCCCCTCGTCATTCCCAGCTGCATCACTCTCACCATACTGTGGTGATCCATTTGTTCTCCCACAAAGCCCTAACCATGGGTTGTGATTCCCACGACTTCTCATTGCACAATAGAAAGCTATCGTTTGGGAAATTGAAAATTCTCCCACCCCCTTCCAGTCAGCAATACGGTTGAATTCATCACCTTAGACCTTTTCAAATTAGACTAGCACCCTGCAGAGGCTCATTGAGTCGACGTAGGTTATAACTTTGTATTGCAATCCCGGAGGGAGAATACAGGTAGTAGCTCCCAGTAGTAGCTTCTCAATTCGCAAAATAATTATATTGAGCTGGTCGGCTCTTGTGTGCAGTTGAAAGCATATTTTTCCCGCAAGACTTCTTCTTTTCTCCTTCTTCTTCTTCTACTACTGCTACTACTACTACTGCTATCACCACCAACACCACTACTACTCCTCCTCCTCCTGATGCTTTTCTTTTTCTTCTTTTTCTTTTTCTTCTTCGTGTTCATTGGTTGAAAACTTCGGCGGAAAGCTCTGGTGTTATTCAACTTTTGGATGTTAGTCTTATTTCAGAACTGGAATTTTTCGAGCACTTTGTTCAAGCGAAAAACGACGAGCAGGAAGTTTATAGGAAGTTGATTTACCATAGTATTTGGCTTCAGTAAGTACAAGCGACCACGGGGCAATTTCAGAGGATAGTCTATCCACTTGAGCGCCTCTCTCTCTCTGCCTGCATAAATGTGTTTGAGTGCTAAGCGCACCTCCTTTATGTATGAAAGTTCTTTTTAAAATCCTTGTATATATATTTTACATTATTATGTTTATTTGCCATTCAGCATGTAATTATTATTAGCATGCTCTTGATCAAAGCTAAAGTTTCTTAAGCGTCACCCCCACTTCATCCCTTCTCCCCTATTCATAGTTTGGACCTCTCCTTTCCATTCATTGTCAGTCATGCAACTTCTTCACACTGAGAGTGCAACTGAAAGGAAGCCGCCGACTACATTAGTGTAGTGGCTAGTCTTCGGTTCGAATCCTTAAAGAGAAGGATTTTATTTCGAAAAATGAAACCGACTTTGGCAGCTAGGTCGACCCAGCCTAATGTCCTGGGAAGTATAGACGGCCGACATAATGTTGAATTGTTCACTCCCTGCAGACAATACCTCTTTTTTTGTGGAAACGAAAAATGTTTCAACTTCCTATAAACTTCCTGCTCGTCGTTTTTCACTTGTGGAAAGTAAATATTTGCCTTCTTCAAACAGACGGCTTTATTTGTTCATGACTATTGATTCAAAACTTATGTATTTAAAACTTTTGAGGATTGCTTCAGAATTTCAGAGAGACCATGTTTAGGGACTCGTTCTGGGTAAGTAATCGTAAACTGGTTTTCTTTTCAACCGCTGCTCAGTTTCACACTCAAGTTTCAGCCAATGTTTTCATGTTTTGTGCTGCAGAAATGTAGCAGGATGTTGTTTGTTACTGTAGTTAATGAGTTAATGCTATTGTTACAATTAAAATAAGTATACTACTACGGGTAGTGCAATAATAATCCGCATTTATAACTGCACTGGTAGTACATTTTTGTTGTAACAAAAAGACGTTTGCGACCCTTATCCGTTTGTTTTCATTATTCATTAGCTTATCTCCGGGTTTATCGTTTGTAAATTTGTACTACCTTAAAAAAAATTGTATTAATAATTAATATAATTATAAATTGATTATTTTATCATTAAACCTGTTTAATTAATTTAAAGCATATTTCACTATATCTGGTCAGGTGCATTACTGCAGAGTTAAAATATCAACATATAATGGACAAAAATGAATCCTTTGTGTATATTCTTTTAAGACTGTTTACTATCATGTGTAGTTTACATCTTCTTAGGTAAATGGTCTAGAGCAAATAAAAAAGTGATAATATATTTATGAATTTGGCTTTGCCTATAATATTATCTTTTGTTGTGAAGTTCATTTATTGAGCTGTCTGTTTCTTCCCCTTCCCCCTTTTATTTTTGGTAATTTGTTTAAAGCTATTTAATTACCAATTACGAGCAGTATTTTACATATTGAACTACAGCATGCACAGCTTATCAGTTGGCAGGTTTTTATTTACTTGTGATGTTTAGTTGCTGTTATTGTATTGTTAGTTCTTGTCCAAGAATCTTTGGATGTGATTAATCCCTTTCTTGATTGCTGTGACATTGCTTACATCAGATGTCAATTTGTTTAAGATAATTGACTAGTTTGATGCATATGGCTTCACTATAAATGAAACATTTGAAATTTTGCTTCCTTTGATACTGCAACTCATTGAGTTTTGTTAATATTTCATTATAATTATTTCTTCTCTTTCTCCTTCACCAGATTGACTTTTTTGTAGACTACTTTCAGACTCTATTGTTAAAACTATACATGATGATCTTTGAAATATTTCATTCAGTAGGTTGCACATATTTTCTCCGAATAACTTTCATACAGCATGAGCTGTGATAGCAATTGAGCCTACAATGGCAACTTCTGTCCAGGACTGTTTAAGTCATATCCCTTTCAGAAAAAAAAGAGGTATATGCTTAGGCTTCTTCTTCAGTGTTCACACTCAGAATAATAGTTGACACATTGTCTTGTAGTTTGAGGTAGGCTATGACATATGCACCGTATGGCCCAACATATCCAATTTCATCAGACCTTCTTTATTTCCTTTTAAAATGAGGGTAAAAACACAGACACTTAGGTTTACATGAGAAAAGTCTATATTTACGCTAGCACAATCCAGTGCCTACATGCAGGAAGAAAAAGGTTAAGGACTTGTAAAATAAACATTGATCCTTTCTTTCGCAAAACCAAGCATAGATAGACCACTTATATTCTTCAAATGTCAAATGAATTGCTTCGAAGTAAAATATTATATGATGAACTGGGCTAAGGCTCATACTGGCTGAAAAAGTAAGAGTTTTCTACAAGTTTTTTTAGAGAAATGTGACATTAATCTAGAAAATTGCAAGAGAATGTCTGCCTGTTGCTGTGCTTCACATAGTCAGATCTGAGTGGTAGAGGACAGTAAAGAATTGAAGAAGCTGCGTAGATGCAGAAGTCAAGTTCACACAATCCAATCAGCCATTAACATTTGTCTGCCCTTATGGCAGCAGATATTTCTGGGCTTTTAGCCACTTCCTAAACTTTCTTTAGCAATGTCTAGACTTGTTAGCATATGCAAGAACTTTTTTTACGTGTGAACACTTACCAGGTGCCTCACGAGATAAATAAAAAGATATGTATTTTAGGAATCTAATATTCTTTCCGACTTTTTGCTCGGTCAAGCATTTTGAGACGGGCAGATATCTTTATTTAGTGGGTGTCATTACTTGTTTCATAAATTTCCTTAATCAACTTCAACATTTTAGAACGCCCTTCTGTTTCTGGATTTTTGTAATGAAAACCAGGCAGTACTGCGTGACTTAGTCTCCTATATTCACATATTTTTACCACTTTTTTGCACTAATTTTGTCAGTATCCAAATTTGTTTATTTAATTTAGCTCTTGCTGATATTTTCTTTGGGAATAAAATATTCTAATGGTAATTTGAAGTTCATTATCTATTTTAAAGAGTTTCTCAAACTCTATCTTGTAGTTTTTGCTTCCATTTATTAGTGTAGTTATATTTGTGCATGTTTGTTTGGTTAGTCTGTGCCTGTGACTTGTGTGTTGCGCACAAGCTTCATAATGTTGGGGTACCAGGTTCGATCCCAGCTGCAAGATATTTGGCAGCAGACTGCCTTGCATTTGTTTTGACAGTTGTATCAAGAGCTGACCATTTAGAAAAGAATGGCAAACTACTGAATGAAAATTTGCCTAGAAAAACCACAGCAGCCAAAAAATGCTGGGGTTGGTTCCGCAGCATCCTGTAAAGGATGTAGAAACTTTCAACTTTGGTTAAATAGGATGTGTCAGAACTGGATTGTGTTTACAGTTTGGCCCCAGAACAGTTAAACAGGTATCATTTTATAAACAATTGTAAAACTGAATAAGGGTTGTTTATGCTAACTTCCTTAACAAAATGTAGAAGTAAGTAATTTTTGTCATGAAATTGTTATAGACATTATTTATTATTGTCTGTTTCAAATTCTTATGCTAATCCATGACATTTAAATTAAAAATTATTTTGAAAAATCCGTTTGTCTGATTTGTTACTTACTTAGTTGCTCCTTTTCTACCTTGGGGTGTAGAGGTTGTTCCATTCCAGTCCTCTGTCAGTTAGGGACTGTCGGATGTTGTCTTCGGAGCAGACCTTGGGTTACCATGGAAGTCTGGCTCCCTGGTTCTTAGCCTCCCATGCCTGCCATGATCGACAATTTTCTCTCATTCTGCATACATGTCCAAACCATCGTAACTGTGCCTGAGTTTCAAAATCTTGACTTACTGTCTGGTCGCGAACTTTGTCCCTTCTTGTCACTTCCACCACCTTTCTCAGATATCTTATTTCTGAGACCTAAAGCATTCTTTTGTGTGCAATTGTCATTGCCCATAACTCACACCCATAGGTCAGGACTGGCATATAGTTAGAGTGGTAAAAAGCCATTTTCTTCCTCTTGCCAGTTTATCTTTTGCCAATAAACTCTTGGTTTCACCTAGTCTAACACCGCTAATAGTCTTAAATTCTTATGACTTTTGGTCTGCTGTTCTAACAAAATTTCTCCAGCTTTTGTAGAAATTCTTGTCCTGATTTGTGTGTAATATTATTTAATAGGTGACATTTCAAGTGGTGTAGGCAGTAAGAATCTCTCTCTGTCCTATCCTTTTTGATGTAGAATATGTGTCAGTTTAGCATTTGATATACCCAGTGTACTACTAGTATGGAAAGAGTCTTTGACTGTTTTGTTATCTAGAACAGCATTCTAACAAATGGCTGCTGGGTTGGTAGACAAGTAGCATATTTTGCACTTGTTTCAGTTTCTAAAGTTTATATGATATTTTCATAATTGTTCTATGAAAGTGAGTCTATTGAATTTTTGGGCACTTTGTATAAAACATTTTATTTTCAAGTTTTTATTACATATCAGTTTCAGTAAGTGAAATTTTTTATAAATTTCTTACATATAACTTTTTTGAAAATTCTTGTGGCGAAAAAAGGGGGAGGGGGTGTTTATTATTTTGCTTCATTATTTAGTTAATTTCTCTTACTGAATGACAGTTGGTCCCTCCTGGCTGTTACCTTAATGTTCAACAGTCCTGTAAATCATAAGATCCTGGATGCCAATCCAACATGAGAAATCCAGAACACTGTTTAACTTGCTAAGAATTTATAATAAGGGTACTGGTAACAGCGACACCAGGGATTACCTTGATGCATCTAGCTGTCATTCGTTCGTTAGCTGTCCAAGCTGAGTGAGAATCTTGGATCATGCATGCTGCTCATCCTTGAAGAATATGCATATATTTTACTTTGCTGAATATTTACATTTCCCTGTTTATTAGATCAGTCATTGTGTATAAATCTCAAAATTTTATGTATGAAGACTGTCGTAAACATGTCTATCGCTTCTTTTTATATTAGTGTTACCGCTATACAAATTATCAGTAGATGTTGTTAGGAAGAACTACAGGTAATTTACAGTTGGGTAGTTATGCCAGGATACATCAAAGCACTGCTCAGGTGTTTAAAACAAATATTACCAGCGTACACCATACTTAACAAAAAGGGCTAGAAATGTTTATTTTTTTAATTTGCTTGTTGATAACATTAATTTCTCATCTGTCTCTCTAAACAAAACAAAAATAGTAATAATTAGTTTTTAAAAAAAAGGTAAAGGACACTGTTTCATAACTTGGGCTTATTGTGTGAATCCATTATGCAGCACTTGATGGGTGATGTGGTCAGCTTCATTCTGGTCACTTATAATTCCCAGCATATTTCCAGGTTCCCATATAAACTAACTTGACCTGTGAGACCAGGTCCGCTTCATGGACATTGTTTTTCAAACCACCAGAGCTGGAACAGTGGTTCTGTGTGGACACGATGGATCTTATTGGTCAGGGCATTGAGAATATGAAGATAAGATAGAAGTGCTTTATCTTTAGGTGTGAATATTCAGAGAAGGGCCCCTGCGGCGCTGTAGTGGCTAGATGCTTGCCTGTCAACCCTAAGGTCTCGGATTCAAATAAACAAAAAAATTACGGTTCACACCAATTTTATGGGTATCCTTGACTATCAACACTTATTATTCCTTCTCTTAGTATGTTGTTAACTTGCATATATTCAGATTTGACAGAGCAGCACTGAAAGTCAAAGTATATTTTTTCCAGTTTTTACCTCAGATGTTTGATATTAATGTATACAGCGACCATTTCTATGCCAGATTCCTCATTGATGAGCATTACACATTTTCCTTATATATATATATAATAGTGGCTTTAGCTAGTGTGTGGCTGTTTCTAACGGCATGAGTAAATACAGAATATAACTAGGAAGAGAAAGGAAAGACACACAGATGACTGGGACCTCCGACCTCTTCAGTCCTAAATAAATTAGTACATTGGGGAGGAAGAAGGGACCCTCTCCCCAACCCCACCCTCCTCACCACCTTTTCCTGGCAAATAATTGGAAATAGAGAGGGGGGGGGGGGGTGGCTGAGCGTCTGGCACCCGACAAATGTTGTAACAGGGCTAAGATACTGCCTGTAACCATGCATATAAATTATCTTTTAAAGCATTTGTTTTCCAGTTTGAATAATTTTAATTATATTATATTTATTTGTCATTCAGCACATTATTATTATTAATATTATTCTGATGAATGGCAAATACATGTAATAATATGAAATGTGTAAAGAAAATGTCTTTAATTGGTTAAACTTCTACGTCCAGTTAAAAAATTTTGCGTTTGGGGGGGGGGGGGGCTGAACCATAAACAGTGAGGGGGGGGGGGGGGGCCCCAAGGGACATGAGCACCAACGAGGTTCCCACGCCTATGCCACCACATGTGGTTCAGCGCCCCTCTATCTCAAGCGAATCTTCTGTCAAAGTATTATCAACATACAGTGGGGTGGAATAATGATATTTAGCTACATACAAGATAAATTGATTCCACAGAAATTATCCACACAATAGAAAAACGAAGGTCATATTTTACCGCACATGGCATGCCGCATTCAAGTTTTGCAGTATGAAATGGGAGGGGCTGCCGAACAGCTATATAAGATGAGGACTTTCACTTTGTGTGTGTGTTTATACATGTAGGACAGGTAGTAGTGGGTATAGGTATGTGTGTGTTGGATGAGCAGGTGTGTATAGGATAAGTAGGTGTGTGGGCTGAGCGTAGGGTTAAATAAATGTGTGTATATGTGTGTTGGGGAGAGCTGCACTCGCTAATCTGGCAGCCTGACAGCTACACACATTGTGCCCGACCTTTGACCCACCTCCGCACATCCTTGTTACAAACAGCACTGGTAAGCATGGCTTGCAGGTCACAGTATCCTGTTGCGCTGATATGGGGCCAGAAATTAGACGTGTGCATGCACGCTCCCACAATATGAGCAATAATGGGAAGATCATACATAAGGACTTTCTGTTCTCAATGGTTAACTTATAGAACCAACATGGACGCACTCGGCATATTATCATAAGCGCCACGTCCACCCGATGGCCTAGAGTTCTAATAGTAGTATCTCGCTAATGTTTTTAAAAAAAAAATGTTTATTCAAAGGATCAATCGCACACTAGTGTAGCCCATAAGTGCTCCATTTTTTTTATCTAACTTAAGCCTGATGCTGAAGAATCTCCACACAGTGCACGAACTCTGTTTATCCGGCGAGGATCCAGAAATACTTTTGGGTAGATTTTTAACTCAAAAATTTGCCCGGGCAGCGCCGTTAGGCTACTCTTTTCGATTTACAACAGCCAAGGGATTTTTTTTTTACTTGCGCAACAATACACACGGGCGACCGGTATTACTACCCAGAGACCAGGGGAAATTACTAGAAGTCCACGTGCAAAAATTTCCTAGCCTTCACTAAGGTTTGAACCCGTGACCTCTAGCACTCGAGGCGAAAGCCATGTCTCGAGACCACACAAACCTCCTATCTCGCTAATTAAAATGCGAATACTTCTTTTGCTTTGGCTTTTAAAAGGGCGGTTGGCACGTTGTGTTCTAGTTTAAAGCTAGGCCTTGTCCACCCCATTCCTATAATTAGAAACCGCTTACGACAGCCTTGTGAATTTCCCCATGTGAAATCTGTGCACAGGTACTGTTTACCCGGGTTATGTCCATCATACAGCGAATAGTAATTACTCAGAATAAAGCAAAGGCAAGAAGCTGGAGCTATCATCTGTCTGTTAGATTAAGCATCTGGGAATCGGATGCGTAGCGAGGGAGGAACAATATAAACATACTGAGAGTATAAACAAACAGTTTCCATTGAATGCCGTTCTGTCTGTTAAATATAGGCTAGCACCATACAGCAGGTACGCCACAAGATGTCCGTGTCGGGCATGGTACCTATACTTATTCATTTGCTTTAAATGCTGTTTATAATTAATTTATTGAGCATATACTTTACAATGTAACACCCTAGTTGCTTTAAAATTGAAAATATCATTAGCACAGCAGTACGATGATTTCCTAGACTCATTCTTTCTTGTTTCAGCGGTTCTGAACCTGCCGGTCGTGACCCTTTTTTTGGGGTCGAACGACCCTTTCACAGGGGTCGCCGAAGACTATCAGAAAACACATATTCATTGAAGTTATGAAAGAAAGTAATTGTGGGTCGCCACAGCATGAGGGAACTGTATTAAAGGGAAAGTTGATAGCCACTGCTCTCTTGTCTTTTAAATATGCTGTAGTTATTGTATAATTCTATACAATTGCGCGGATGCTATTATTTATTAATTCATATTCATTGCTGTACTTCTATTGACCTGTTACAGAGCTGTGATGTTTTGTTTACATTGCAAAGCAAATGCTGAGTACTCCCACAACGGTATCCCGAATTGGCGCAAAGCACTTTTTACTCAGGATCGATAGGGGATGTTTTTTCCCCGTCGGTATTTTGGAAAGTCTAGCGCTGGTTTGTCAGTGACATAATCTGTTTGTGGCTAGGCGGTTGTGAGGTCGCAGGGTTTTTGGCAGGTCTGATGGAGTTCCTACAATATTGAGCACTTCTTCATTTTTCTGTATTTTGCGATTGTAGACTGGGGACTTTATCTCGCCCAACAGCAGATTTTGATATTTATTACTTACGACTAAACATTTGCTATTATTGAGGTCGGCATCTTGGCGAGACTGCAGTCCTGCTTGTTGAAATTCCTGCGGTGGTTGTTACTTGTATACAGTATAATTATTCACTGTGTGGATATTGTTAGCGTTGCCTAACTTAAACTTGCCTCTTTAAAATAAGAGGCTGCCAGTGCTTTAGATCTGAAAGTCAAGGCAGGCAAAAAGGAGGAGTACTTAGCCTTGTAAAAAAATTTTTTATCCATTCACATGAGAAAAATTATATGGACGGAGCTGAGTACCAACTTGTGCAGCTTAAAACAGACAGAATGGAATGAGACCTCCGGCACTACCACTGCCCCAATGACATACCATTAAGTCTCAGCTCTGCGCCTGGATCAGATACTAACTTTACTTCAACAGTCATTCACAGAGCTGGGGTTATAACCATCTCGACAATAGGGGTGAAGAGGTGGAAACATGACAAGATGACCAATCTCTGATCCTGGTCAGTGCCCCCTCAGATACTCCTACCTTCTAGAGACCAATATGGGGGAGGTGAGTGACCATCGCCCTATTTTTCTTACTGTCAAGAATATGTCAGTTAACACAGGCCCAGTCATCACCTGATGGAACTAGAGTAAAGCTAACTGGAGCCTGTACAAACACATGACACATACATTGCTGTATGTTGTCAGAGTACAAAATAGGGACATCGATGCTATAATACAAGATTTCAATAGAAGTATTCTTCAGGCTGCTAAAGAAGCAAACACTAGAGGGTGTCGACACCACTCAGACCTTACTGGTCCAGCACACTCCAGGAATGTCAGGAAACAATGAACCAGGCTAGAAAGGACGCAGAATCCCAACCTTCACCTAACAACCACATCGAATGGGGAAAAAAAGGCTGTAGCAGTGTTCCAGACAACTAAACGAAGAAAAACGGAAAAGTTGGAGAAATAAAACAGCAGCTCTATGCCTGGCAAAAAGATGGCAAGAAACTGGTGATTAGCCTGGGGATTAGCTAAATCACTCAATAAAGAAAGTTTCTCTCCTAGACAAGCAATCACACTGAGTGAAGGTGACAAAATCTTCAGGGAAGAACAAGCTGCATATTTATTTGCCAGAACATATAGTGTTGAAAAAAAAACCGACCCTTAATAAGGACCACCAGAGAGTAATAAGGAAAGAAATACAAACAAATAAGAGAACGGACAAATACTTCTGCCTTTAAGATGGAGCCCTTCGCCATGGGTGAACTTTAAAATGCCATTTCCAAGCTCAAGTTAAAAAAAAGTCTGCAGGTCCAGATGAAATCAGAAATGAAATGCTGATCAGTCTTTGCTCAGCTGCTAAATGTAAAGTAAAAGCTACTGCTGGGTTTGTTCAATTTGAGCTGAAAGAAAGGATTGGTGCCTTAAATATAGAGAAAAGCCATCCAGTAACAGTACTAAAATACACACATACAAGCCAAAACAATACAGGAAAAATTCAGACCCAGGCTTCAAGCTATCCACCAATCAGTATCACAAGCTGTGTAGGGAAGACATTGGAGAGAATTATCGATTCAAGACTGAAATTGCACTTAGAATCTGAGCAGATCTTGATGTCAGAGCAGGCTGGATTAAGAGAATGTTACAGCATAGAAGACCACGTCACCTACCTTTTAAAAGCTGTAGAAGATGCCTTCCAAGAGAAGACAATAGTCATGGCAGAGTGGGTCGACTTCAAACAAGTGTTCGACAAAGTTTGGAAAAATTGCCTCATTGCAAAACTGAAGAGAAGTGTAATCCAAGGAAACATGCTAAGACTGATCCAATTCTTTTTACACAACGGGAGTAATAGAGTCACTCTTGATGACCCACAGAGCAGAAAAGGGTTACTTCATCAAGAGGTACCACAAGAAGTTTTCTCTCCAACTCTCTTTCTTGTTTATATCAATGACCTGGTGAACGACTTCCCTACAAGAGTGAATGCTGCCTGTATGTAGAGGATTTAGCACTGTTACTGATAAACACACTACAGTGGCAAATCTAAGAATACAGCGAGCAACACATCTGTTAATGAAATGGGCAGAAAAGTGGCATGTTGCCATCAACAAAGACAATTTCCACAAAGCTTTTCTTTCTTACTTCCAGGGACAAAGCGACTAGTATTCATCTAGGAACATCATTGCTAAAGGAAGAAAGCTTCTCCACTCATCTTCAAGTGACATTTGATAAAAGGCTTACGTGGAGCAAACATATAGAATAAATAGAAGGGAAGGCCAGGAGACAACTAGGACTATAAAACTGGCGGGTACAAGTTGATGAGCAAATGTAAGAACCCAAACGAAAGTTTAAAATGGAGCGATGAGATCTCACTTGGAGTTTGGCGCAACAGCTTGGTCGTCAGCCGCTAACTCGTATCTACAATCATTAGACAGAGTGCAAAATCAAGCTCTTAGACTTATAACAGGATCCGTTAAAACTGCACTAATCATGGCGATGCAGAAAATAACTGCAATGCAGACATTGTCCTGTAGAAGAGGCACTAAAATTATGATCAAAATGGAGAAGTTTAATAGTATGCAGTCACACCCAATAAATTCAAGATTAGATTATCTAGCATTGGGGCATCTCGAACGTGGCAGCTTTGTCCATCAGGGGAAAAAGACTTAGAAGACAGTGTCAGGCAGATCTACCCATGAGAACAACACCTACCCTATACACTGTACCCTGAGAGCTGCTCAGCTACACAGTGCACGTAATGACTTCAGTCAGTGGACTCACAGTCGGAGATGAGTCCAGTGACCTTCACAAACGATCAGCTGCTCTTAGTATGATTCAGGGAAACTATCCCAGCCGTGCTTATACAGATGGACCAGCAACCAATGTGGTTAAAAAATAGAGGTGCTGAAGTTTTTATCACACACCCAGACAACCGCCAGCCACCACACACATTTTTTACCCACTGGTAAATTATGTTCCATCTACACAGCAGAGATCCTAGCATTAGAGCAGGCTGAGATCTGAACTTAGCAAGGTGGCTGCCTAAAAGCACACTGTACTCCAGTGAGTGCAGTCCCACTGTGGTATACCAGGAAACGAAACCGCGGATAAACTTACTAAGAAAGAGGCAGAATGTGAACAGGAAGAGAATGCAGTAACATACTTTGAGAAAATAAGGACCATCCATTCTATCATAAGTGAACAGAATCTGGTCAGAGATGACTACCACTTGCTTGACCGGCATGGGCAGGTCATTATTCTACTCCTCAAGACAGGAGATGAACTAAAGTAACATCCTGGTACACACATTAAGAAGGGAATACTGGCCCTCTGAGTCAACACTACTAAGAGTTGCGTGGAACTACAAGGGAACACCTAAAAACAGTCAAGTTTGTCACAATAACTTGTCTGTCAGTGTAAATCAGAAAGCGAAAACAAGAAGAAGAAAGGCCACCGTAGCGCATTGATAATTGGCTAGGCCCTTGTCTGCCAGCACGAAGGTTTTGGGTTCATACCTGCATCGTGGTGGATTTTATAAAATTTACTTTTACTCTCAGGTCGACCCATTGTTAAATGGAGTACTGACTAATGCCCTGCGAAGTAATATACGTCCATGTAGTTTGCATTCTCGCTCGATTCCTCATAGTCTAGAGGGTCAGGCATTTGTTAACTCTTTCAGTCCCAAACACTTGTTATGTTAACGTGTTGTGTCTTAAGCAGTTGGTGTCTCTAAGGCGATCGAGGCTGGCAAACATCAGTTTTATTTTCATTCGTCGTGCTAGGCACGCAGGAGTGCAAGGAAATGAGCATGCTGATAGTCTTGCAGATCAGAAGGCTACCGCTAAAGTCGGAAGAGCCGTGGACCAGTCTGATATACTGAAGTGACTGTGACTCCTCAACCATGACCAGACAGTTAAGAACAGCTAGTTAAAAGGGGGTGTAGCCAAACAAGAACACTTTGTAGGAAGCCAAATAAGAATAATAAACCAACACAGGACTGGTGTCGTCAGTCGCTACACGCTGCGGGATTTCCCGAGGACGGGATCCGTGCACTTATGGACTGAACGGTTCGATGTGCAAAGACTAATGACTGTTGACTAACTATCCTAAGCAGTTTTAACCTGAAGCTAGTACAAGTTTAGTCGAAAGCAGTTGTAATCGTAATCAGATTAGACAACATAATTTACTGTTGATAGTGTTGGTTATGAAAACATCTGGATAGGGCACAGGGAGTTAAGTATATCATCAGGTAAAGAGTTGTCTATCAACGCGTGGTGAATTGCCTAGTATTGAAAGAGTTAAACACTGTGTTCAAACTATCTAGGTATTTGTCTCTTTGGCTTCTTATGCCTATTTTCCCTTCAGATTTGCCTGTTGTCGCAAATTTTGCAAATTTATTTTTCCACATAACAAGTCCAAATAACGTTCATTGTCTTTCCCTAATGTTGATAACTTTCTGCAGGTTTTTTTTTCTCTACAAAAAACCGTGCCGGTACTCACCACAGAGTGTCTGAAACAAGTGCCACTAATCCTCACAAACTGTAGATTACAGCAGCGCGGAAACAAGTTAGGCCCACAAAATGTGCCAGTGTTGCATACCGTGAGTACTGCATACCGCGAGGATCTTAAAAGGGGAAAAAACACCCCGACTTTATAAAAGGGTTTAAATGAAAACAACATTGGAACGGAAAATTTCAAGTCGTATTTGAAGTAAAGTAGTTTGTTTTCACCATTTGATTGACAAGAATTGTTAAGAAAGACCGGGAATGTATTTAAAAAAAAAAAAAAAAAACGCTTGGTGAGCATGGCATAATGAATTCCTAAATCATCATAATAGTGACGCTATCCGGACGAAACAGTTCCTTGATGATTCTAGTGTTACTAAGGCTGTCAAAGTTTGAGTCTGACACCTGATATTGGCATAGCGTCGTTCTTTTATCTTCTCAATCATGTTAACACTTTTCCCTATCCGTGAACGAATTATATATATATTCAAGATTATATATATATCAATATTATATATATATATATATATATATATATATATATATATACGATAGGAGAGAGAGAGAGAGAGAGAGAGAGAGAGAGAGAGAGAGAGAGAGAGAGAGAGAGAGAGAGAGAGAGAGAGAGAGAGAGAGAGAGAGAGAGAGGGATTCCTACGCCACCTGCTTGGCTGCAAAACGTGTTCTAGTTTTGCATTCCCCTGTGCTGTTTTTAGCGCACTTGCTGTAGAATTTGAGGACAGTTTCTCAGCCTGTTTAGTTCAGCACGTTTGGTGCTTTGGTATGGCATTTTACATTCAACTACTGAGCGTAATTTTAAGACACTCTTGCAGTATAGGACTCAACAGTCTAAGAAGTTAATTCAGCGTATATGTCCTTAACATAAATATTAAAAAAAAAAAAAAAACATAAATATAAACTGTAACACAGCTGAGGGGGATAAAGCATTTCCCCCCGTGACAGCATACATTTGTGAGTCATTTAATTTGCAATCATCAAAGAAGAAAATTGGTGTGTTTGAACTTGAGCGATACATACATTTATTTAAGAATGTCGTGGATCAAGGGGAAAAATACTGAGATTTTTTAAATTGGAACCTCTAAGAAAACTGGCTCAAAACCAATATCAGGCAGTGGAATCGAAATACTTTGACCATATATAGTAGCTTAGAAAGAACAGTGATAGATGACTAAAGTTCTGGAAAAAAAAGAGGTAATAGCCCACGAGGGCGAAGGTGGAGAAGAGATCTATCGAGTATGACAAAGCATGGAGCAGGGCAACTCGCAACAGATTTGTGTCTCTTCTGGGACTGTGATAATGCCTTTCTGAAAGTATCTGCTACATGACCTAATTGCGGAACAACAGCGATAACAAAGGAAAACGAATAACTGGTCAACAGTATCACCATGGATAGCTCAGAAGAC
Organism: Candidula unifasciata; assembly: GCA_905116865.2. Taxonomy (NCBI): domain Eukaryota; kingdom Metazoa; phylum Mollusca; class Gastropoda; order Stylommatophora; family Geomitridae; genus Candidula; species Candidula unifasciata. Next base: position 382,257 of record CAJHNH020001046.1, read on the forward strand.
AGCCCAATCAGTGGGAGTAACACCACTAACGGGTGGCATAATTAGGAACACATGACTTAATCAGAGCTAATTAAGAGGAGACGACACGACCTGGCCGGCGGGATAGACAAGGAAGACATAGCATATTAGCATCGAACACTACGCAGTGAAATAGCAACACAGTTTGTTGCCATAATTATAACCGATATTGACTAGGACAAGGCTAGCTTCCTAGTAAGGGTTTGAACGTGACTAATTCAAACGAACGAGCGAACCCGAACATGGTCTAACAGAAACTGTTTACTACATCGGTGATGTCAAAACTGCCAAGCCATATGTTATGAAGGCACTTTGGGAGCGAGCGAAGAGTGGAGTCACACACAAGGGGGTGACCAGGGAATCTGGCTGACGTTCAGCGTTCTGAGGAAAGGCAAGGCCGTCATATACTAGTAATAAAACTGCTACTGGTACCATAGAAACTTGAACTCTGCGCTAGCTGCTGAAGACGGGGACGTAGCGCTTACAGGAATGTGCCAAGTGGTTTAATGTCGATTCTAAACTCAACTTCATGGAATGGGGCGACATTGTATTAGTTTGAGAAACACTGGTATAGACACTGTTTTATGCTTTCTATTGAATCCAGTAGATGTTTTCAAGATCATGTGGGTTCTTTTATCGAGATTTTGTCAGTGCTAGCATTGTTAGAGAACATGCGATGAAGCTGGTGTGTTCAGAGTTTACACTAATCCTGCGTGTTCTTTGCTAGCAGCATCTTAACAAACGAGCCATATTACACAGCGCATGCGTACTAGCCTACAGTGTTTTGAAAGTCGCGGCCTGCCCCGTGCGCAGTTTTTTGGGTGGATATATCGGGATTGTAGATTATAGTTATAGGCCAAGTTCCGCTTCGATCGCAAAAGGATTTTTGGTGTATGTATGCGCGAACTAAGGGTGTTGCTATATTATTCACGTACCAGACGTATATTTTGGAATTCGTTGATGATCTGTGCTTCGTAGTAAAGCGCGTGTATGTTTGTGTGTGTTTAATTTTTTTCTTCTGAATCTTCACCGATCTTAAATGTAAACGTATTGTTTTCATTAGCTTGTTTTCAATGTGTTACTTGTTTCTGAAAGACTGTAGCATACTCTCCTCTGGATAATAAAGTATATCTGTAGAGATCGGTTTTGCTGTTATATAGGGAAAAGATATCAAATGAAACGAAAAGAAGAACCAGTCAGCTTGGCTTCTATAGTCTTTAGTTGTAAAATGAAATACGGTGTCACCAGCTCGTTGATTTGTTTCGCTTACAGCGATTGCAATTTTACAAATATTTGTGACTATTAGCTTGGCATTTCTGGTAGTTATATTATTAGTCACCCTGCTTTGGTTTATATTACTTCAATGCATCGGCGCCGATACAAATAAAAATATCGTGGGAGAGGTTCTTTAAATCTGTTAAGGATCGATGCTTAAAGGAGCAAGAAATATTAACAGTAATAAAATGTGCTAAGTGGCAAATAAATATAGTCATCTATTGCTATTAATATGAAATCTATTTACAGATACTGAATCAGATAAATTATATACGTGGTTAGAGGGATTGCATTTAGCCCCCTAGCTAATTTTCAAGGGGGAAAGATGCACACAAAAAAAAAAATTTGGGTAGAGGGGGATGTTGTGAGCTGAAACATTTGTGTACTGATTTTCACATTAGAATTGTCCACGATTTATGGCGTATTGGAATAGGGCCAGAACTATTTTTTTTATAGACCAATGGGCACGTGGGTCCCCATCACAGCGACTGCCTTTACTTTCCATGAAATTATGGGGTACCCACACAAGGCTGGGTCGACCTGACAGCCAATCTTTAGATACAACACATTTCAATATCTGCTTTGCCAAATTGGATTCCTAAACTTTTTTTTATTGGGTGTACTAAATCTTTGCAAATTAATTTTACGCACAGGTTAGGGATAACTGAAGTTGATAAATAATCAAATTAGTTATTTCACGTTCCTGGCCGTCGATTAAATGCTTAACTATAACTACAGTCGGTGGTTTGCTTTTTGTCATGTGATGGGGAAGAATAAGCTCGAGAACCTAATCACAACCGGCAAGATTGATGGAACAAGAGCACGATTAACGCAGAGAGATAAATACTGTAATGCGAACTTGCTTAAGACGAACATTTGGTTAACATGAACAATAGTAGGGTCCCAGCAGGGGCGTATTATTATTTGTCCGTGGTTAGCATGAATTTTTGTAACACGAACTCTGGCTTTTTCTATCTCTTCGGCATTCGTGTTAACGAGATTTTTTTTTTTTACTATGGATAGCTTGACCATATTGATGGAGCAGGCAGAGAGCACTGACGGGAGTTTGGCGATTTTGTGAGATGACTTGTCTGCAGGACAAATGATCATGATGAGGATTTACAAAAATCACTAGAAACAAATCTGAGCCAGCCTCCGTTATTTGTCAAAACGTTATCCTATTGATTGTCCCGACTGGAAAATTGCAGATGTCGATTTTTTTTTGGGAGATAGGGAGAAGTTGATGGGGTCTGTTGTGTGTGTAAACGTTCACTTCACGCCTGCTGCTGTCAGTGGTAGGCGTCATATAGTTTTAGTTTTTGTCACCGATGTGTTTGGCTACAGGGGAGACATTTCTTATCGTTATCATCGGCATCATTTTTAATAATCCGCCATGGTTCGACGTTTCACACCAAGCACGGAACAAGTCAGTGTTCTTGTCCCACCCTATCGATTTGACTGTCATCATCTTTTACATTTCTGTCGTCCCCTTGCTCTTTTCCCATAAATCTTGCCAGTTGTCTCCATATTGTCGAGTATGTTCTTTCTCATAACATGTCCACGCATACTGGATCTGTCTGTAATTTCTCCGCTCATTTTACGGTTTTCGTCTGTCACCTGGAATAGAGCCACACGCCCCTACCCCCCACCCCCCCCTCCCAAACCATTTCTCGATAACAATTTTATTTTTCTGTAAAATAGTCGTACCTTTGTAATAAAAAGGACGACTGAGAATCATACCAAAATTGAGGATCCTTCTTCTCCGAGGTAGCCAAAATTAGAATATTAATTTAAAGTTTGCTGCACCTTTTAATTAATTTTTTTTTTTTAAATATATACATTTTTTTTTATTTAGTTTTCACTAAAAAAAAAAAACGAGAATTACCAAATTATATGTTTGCTCGCCTACTAACCTATTTGTTATTTCGCCGACTTACACCAGTGCCGTGGCTTCAAGTGCTATGTAATCGGAAAATGTGTCGTCTTTATATTTGCTTAAATTTGTTATCGCTTGCTCTAGTGTCCGCAGTTTTTATCTTTTTGTGCGTGTTCCCATATCTTTACCGAAACACACCCTGTCTTTTAGTCAGCCAACTGGGCACTAAAGATATCAGTTCAGTAGCAACCCTGAAATGTAGGTCATCTGCTGTCACATTGCTCCTATACCGCGTGCTTTTTTTAAAAACTGTATGTAGACGTATTTCTAATGCAGTTATACATACCTGGCTGTCGAGGGCAACGTGTTACAGAAAGTGCACACACGGGGTCATGACATGTTGTTTGAGGTTACTGATTATCGTTGGGAGTGTCCCGACCTCCATGTATGCTGCTCGGGGAAAAGGGGGGGGGGGGGGGTTATACTCACTTCACCTTAGCAAGCATGTCATAAAAGGCGACAAATTAAGAGTGTGCTGAAATTAAATGAAGTGAACCAAAAGGCACCCTAGCTTGTTGAGTTTGTTGCAGCGTAATAATGTGATAACCACCCTTTTAAGGGCGAGCTAAGTAATAGTAGCAGCAGCTGTAGAAGTAGTGGTGGTAGTAGTAGCAGCAGCAGTAGTAAGTAGTAGTAGTAGTAAAAGTAGTAGTAGTAAGTAGCAGCAGTAGTAGTAAGTAGTAGTAGTAAGTAGCAGCAGTAGTAGTAAGTAGTAGTAGTAAGTAGTAGTAGTAGTAGTAGTAGTAGTAAGTAGTAGTAGTTAGTAGTAGTAGTAATTCGTAGTAGTAGTAGTAGTAGTAGTTGTTGTTGTTGTAGTAAGTAGTAGTAGTAGTAGTACCACTACCACCACCACCAAGCAGTAGCAACAGAAGAAAAGAATTCTTACCAGGAAATGGGACAATAACATCTGATAGTCCATGTCATGAGATGTCCATGTCATGTGGTATTCGCCGCAGTCATGTCGGTTGACATCCTTCTGTCTCATGTGAACAGGGTGCGAAGAAGCAGTGTGGTAGTACTCGCGTGTTCAGTGTTATAGAAAAACTGAAGGCGAGATGGTGACCGTGGAGAGAAGCTGGTTCATCCCCGGCCACGATTCGTTTGTCAAAGCGACACTGTAGCGTGAAACGTGCCTTTCTGAGATACCTCCTGTGTGAAATGAAATAGCGACGATCATTATGGAGCAAGTATTATTAGCGGTGAACGCGTAATTTTATGCTGTCGACGGATTCAGTGGCACCTCAGAAAACACAAAAATCGCGTTCTATGTGAGTCCACCCCATACAGACTGTTAGAAAGACATTGTTCATTGTTCATTGTAGAGATCATCCTCAACCCACATCGGACATGACCATAAGTGCTCCGATCTCCACCTCAGTGTGTCTCCATATTTTTCTTAAGGCTAACAAACTCCATTATGTTGTGGCTGATGTAACGATGGGTGGCTCCCGTATGGTTTTCCTGTCTGGCGGCTCCAATTGGTACACCCAGGGCATGCAGTCTGTTGAGTGAAAAATCAATTTCTACGAAACTGAGAGCCTCACCGCGTTTAGTCTCTCGTAAGGCATTGATGATGTCTATACTGTCTATAGAGGGACAATTCCTGGTAGTCGTACTCCAACCAGAGCGTCTGCTGTCTCATTGCCTTTCACACCAGCATACCTTTGGACAAAAATGAAGGCGATTTTGCGAAACGCTGCGTTCTGTATCAGATGGAGCCACTGTTTCTGTATATACCACGCCTTGATCTTCTGTAGCATGCCTATTGAGTCGCTGAGCAAACAATCATTGGTGAATCCTGAGTTTTCAGCCAGTCTATGGCCTTTGTCACAGCCAAGACCTTCATTTTCATGCTGTTGGTGCTAAAGCAAAGGTCTTACTTTCTTCTTTAATGACTTTTCCTTTGGTTCTAGCCGTGAAAGCCCATGCACTTCGCTTCTACGAATCACAGAACCATCTTTATCTATAGTAGCAGCTTCCAGTGATGTTTGTTCCTCCACCAATGCTTTTACCTCTGCATCAACTGTTGGTGGCGCCAAATTACTGAAGACAATGAGATCGAAAGATTCGGCGAAGAGGGTACACTCCTGACGATCGGAAGCCTCCTGTTGTGCTCGTTTCCCCGCGTAGTTTCTTCTGTATATATATACTAACGACTGCACTACCACCATTACCTTGTAGCCATGTTCTTCAACTTGTGATCCGCGAAACTGCCCTAGAATTCAATCATAAATCTCCGGTCATGTAGGAGCAAAAGGAAACAACGTTCTAGCCCCGTCTATCCGATTTTCTAACCTCGAATTAGCAAAGAAAACATTTATGTTTGCAGTCAATTAAATAACAAGGAATTAATCCACTCAGCTGCGGCTTATCAGCCTAATAAACTGAGGAAGAGGACCAACGTACGCACACTAAACACAAAGACGTTTCGGTTAAAGCTCCTTGTTGCAGTTGTTGTGGTTTATGTGAAGAAATGCCTCGGTCGGAAAATCTGTTTGTTATTGTTTGTGTTGCTGCTACCACTTTTGCTGCTGCTGCTGCTACTACTACTACTATTACTACTAATGCTGCAGTTACTGCTTCTTTTTCTTCGTCTTCTTGTTCTTGCTTACACATTTAATTATAATTATTGCCAGTAATTTCTAAACAGATTGTGACATTCACAGGCTAGTGAATACAGCGATTTCATAGCGATAGTTTGATCATTATAAACATTTCGTTAGAAACCCGCGGTGTCATTGAAATCTAGGAGAAACCAATCTGGAAGAACGTGTTTTTCACTACGTTTGTGTAAAGAATTTCCGTATGAAGTATTTCTTTTGGATTACATTTTAATGAAAGTGTGGAAGTACCAAGTTCCTGTTATTGCATTGTTGAACGTGTTTTATACGCACGGTTATTTGCCGGGATTTACAAGTTGTAATTGACAACATTACATAGACCCCATATAGTGGTAATCAAGTCATGGATGTATGTTAACCCTGACGGCGGCAATGAGACTTGCCAGGCTGTCATGAGCCACGCCACCTGTGGTCGCTGCCATCGGCGTCAGAAGAGCTTGTCCCGGATCCGTCGTCTGTCGGACATACTGCCACACCCGGTCCAGGAAGCCATTAACTGTCTGACCCTACCCACGCACGCCAGCAATATAGCTAAGGTTTGTGAATAAGTTTGTGTCTTTTTTGTTTGTTTACATCTAATTAAGAAATTAATCCAGCGAATTGTGACTTAAAAGCCAAATGAAAGGGGAAGGGGAATAACTAACACAAGACAGATCGACGGAGCCTTTATTGACACGAACCACACAACAGTAACAAAGGGCGATGTACTCCATACATATTTTATTAGCTATTTTATTAACCTGACTGCAGTCGGGTGTGTTATCACCACTTTTAGTTTACAACTAGAATATCTGTTGATTAGAGGTACACAAATTATGGTAATATTCCGCACTTTAAAACGCACGCGCGCGCACTCCCAACTAACACATATTGCACCTTAAAGTAGGTATCAGTGTCTGCACAGACCCGCAGAATATGTCTTGCAAGACTGTCTTTTCTCGTAGGAGCATGAAGCCACATGTAGCCTCACCCAGACAACTAAGCTTAAGGGATCTCGTGCTGAAATTACAGTTTACGGTCCAAAGTGTATTAGGAGCATGCCATGACCAAAGAAAAACAAAAAAACACACACACTCGCATTCGATTCCCCCACTCCGCTCTGCTGCATGCAACTCTCTTGATATCCACCCAGGTCAAGAATGGATCCCAGCCTCTAAAGCGCCCAATCTCACATTCTCCTGTTTCGTGACGCTCGAGGAGTTGCCGGGAGCAGAATCTAGCTGCTGTTAGTGCCGAGGTAGGCGCGCTTATCAGTGACATGTCTAATGAGTCAGACGTAGTGATTTTCACAAACGGGCTCCTTATACGAGGACATAAGAGTGCGCAGGGTTGCCATATTGGCATTTTTTATGCCAGATTCCACAAATTTGGCAAATTTGAAATTGAACTGGCATAAGATAATGAACTGGCATATTTGGGTTTTTCCTGGCATTTCTTATCAAGGTGTGCTCACATTTTCTTCATGGTTCCTCTGTTAGAAACACGCAAATGTACTAAAAGCAATGTAGTCCTACAGTTAAAATCTTTATTTTAGTTTGACTTTGTTGAGATATCCTGGTGCGGACTAACGTAGATTCGAGCCATTTCTTATTGTTTTGTTGTCTTCCTAAACGGATCGTGACTGCTATAAACCTCTGTAATTTACGTTAATTTACTAGAATAAATGCGAGATATAAAACGAAAACACACCACTGATACCAAGTGATTCAGACTGTTCAGAAACTACTTGAGGACAGAAAATAGATAGGATATAGATTTAGTTCTATCTGTGATAGACTTTATTACATTTACCAATGGCCACGTCATCCCAAAAAATGGAAAGCATCTTATGACAGCAATCGCAAGTATAACAATAACTGGGAGAAAACATACTCATGGCTCAAAAGATCTTCAGACGGATCAGAGGCAGCCTATTGTAAACTGTGTCAGTACACTGTTGCACCAAGAATTAGTAGCGTTTCAAATCATGAACAATCCGAAAAACACAGGATGAACACTCCGTCAAAAAGCCAGACACAACTTATTACAACAATAACTCCTAGGTAAAGTAATGATAAAGTTACAGTAGCAGAGTTGCAACTTGCTGTAAGCATGACCTGCCATTGTGCAATACGCACAAATGATAATTTAAGTGAAATCATGAGAGCGCATGGTCAGGGGAGTACATTGGAGCACATACAGTTGCATAGAACTAAATGTTTATGCTTAATAAGAAATATTATGTCGCCTGCACTTAAGGATGACCTTATTAAGGATTTTCGGAACAAGAAATATGCCATCATTATAGATAAGTCTACTGACGTTTCCACTCAAAAGTACTTGTGCATTATAGTTAGTTTTTTCAGTGACAGGAAAAATTAAATATTTACTGGATTTCTTGCTTTAATTTCATTGCAAGTGGCTACAGGAGAAAACTTATTTAATTTGATTGATAAGGAAATCAAAAGGTGTGGTCAGAGTCTTACAAACTGTATTAGGTTTGCGTCAGATGGCGCTTCAAACAAGGTCGGGTGCAAGAACTCTGTATGGTCCAGAATTAAAGATGTGTCTCCTTTTTGTGTACAGCTCAGATGTATCTGCCATTCCCTAGCACTCTGTATTTGTAGTGCAATTGCCAAGCTGCCATCAAATATTGGTTTCTTACTGTCAGAAACACCTCAATAGTTTTGTCATGGTGATTTAAGATGAGAAGCCTATAAAGAACTGTTTAGAGTGATGAACACATCTACGGAGTTTGAATCAGAACAAACTGCTCCTCTTCCATTTGAGAAACTGTCATCTACTAGGTGGCTTATGCGTGAAAAGATTATGTTCAATATGTTGGTGAACTGGGAAGAATTGAAAGCTTATTTCACAGACAACGTTTGACACAAAATATAAAGTAAGATTGTTAAAGGAAATGCTGTTAGACCACAATAATTATTTGTACTTTGTGTTTGCGACACCAATTGTGCAAGAATTTGAAAGACTGAACAGTCTTTTTCAACAAACAAAAGCTGATCCTCATGAACTACGCCAAGAATTGTCCATGTTCCAGAAAAGTCTAAACAACAGACTGTATGACGTCAATGAGCAGAAATAAATATTCATCACGTTGACTTTGGTATTAAATTCCTAACGGAATGTAATGCGTTCCTACGGAAGAATAACAGGACTGAATTTCAGATAGAAATAAACAATGTTAATGAAAGATGCATGTCTGTGCTAGAAAAAGCTCTCAATCAAATTACGTGTAGACTTCCCACCGAGAATATATTTCAAAATCTGTCAAAACTGAGCCCTTTGGCAGTTTTAAATCAAGTATCAAGAACACAGTTTTCAAAGCTACCATTTTTACACCTGGCAGAAAACAACACCAGTATTATAGAAGAACATACAGAAAACTGATTGTTGTCAACTGGAAAGAAGAAGCTTCATTTAAGAAGGATGGACTACCTACAAACAGTGAAGATTTTTGGATAGGCGTACTTCGACACCAGGCATTTAAAGAGTTGGCCACTTTCGCCCTTACTTGCTTAATAATGCCCGTTAGCAATGCTGTAGTTGAGAGAATATTCTCTCTTGTTACTTCAACTAAATCAAAAACAAGAAACAAAAACAACGGGATTTTCTTGATGCATTGGTCACAATTTGAGCAGAACTATTGATATCAAAGAAATGTTGCAAAGACTTAATTCCATCTGAGAAAATGCTTAAAGATTTTACATCCGAAAAGGTTTATGCTGCATCTTCAACTGGTTCCAGTGAGGATGACAGTGAAGTATTCAATCTAGAGCTTTTAATGTGAAGTGAGTACAATGTTACACTTTATTTGGCAATTTTCTGGCATATTTTAGGTGATGGTTTGGCATAAAATGACGTTTTTTATCTGGCAACCCTGGTGCATGGGCATTTACAGCTCGCTCTTCAGGCAAAAGAGTTCAAGAAGCCAGCGGTGTCCTCTCCATGACTACCAGCAGCATGACAATGGAGCATGGCGGTGACACAAACTTTCAATTTTACAGGACTATTCCCGCGTGTGTGTTCTGATTCTTTGAGCTTGATCCGGCGGGCCGAGGCAGAGGCTGTGTTTGTGTCATTGCAAAACTCTCCTTCATATTCGTCCCAGAGGTTGCGGGCGTTGTTGGTGATGAAAGAGCTGATAGACTGGCAGGTGCTGCATTAATTGAAGATGGACGGCCCATGGATGACGCAGACATTGTCATTGCCCTTAGAGAGATAGGACGTTCTGAAGATTTTGGAAGCAACGTGCCCATATCACTGATAAGAATACGAGAACTGGGAGTTAAGATCGCCACAGCCAAGCATGAAAAGCACACTGGGCGCACACGAAGTCTTGTTAACCAACATAGGACTGGCACTATTAACCGCGCGACGCTGATGAATCTGTTGAGAGGGGAATCTGAGCGCCTATGGATGTGTCCGGAGTGCTGTGAAGATAATTTAACTCATAAGTCACACACACACACACACACATATATATATATATATATATATATATATATATATATATATATATATCATCCTTTGTGTGCGGTTCGACGTCACATGGGATTCACATTCGATTCCTCTACTCCGCTCTACTGCATGCAGGTCTCTTGATTTCTGACATGGAGTTCAGTGCAACGTGTTTAGCTTCTCGTAATAATGCATGGCCACCCGACAAGAAGGCCAGTTTATGCCCAAGATGACCCACATAAAGTTGAAACGTCTTTGCCAGTGCATCCCTCATTTCTGCACACAAGAACCTTAGTAATCCCCGTCTTCATGTTTGTCGCTTTTTGTTATTCAAAAGCCCCACCCGGCTGTCGTCGGGGCCCTAAATATAACCTACTGGTTGAACGGGGTTCCTGAGACTTGCGCCTGGGTAATTGTCATCCGAATTGTGGCACTTAATGTCACCGGGTGTTTTTCGCTTCGTGTGCGGTCCTGGTGGGATTAAACGTTAGTCAGCCGAGAACTTCTTCATCCATCTGCTTACTAGCAAACATGTTATTAAGGGAGATAACTTACGAACGGTTTAAAATGTTGACTATTGCATGCATTATGTTGCCCTTCCTTTGTATGGCGGATTTGTCCACAGAATATTCGGAATTTTTTTAATGGGAGGAAGGTAAGGTTGAAGGGGGTATATGTGTTTTACCTCTTGGATTGCCATCCGGAATGCGATTCTTTGAGTCTCGGGGATTTTCAGACCTTTAGATTTCACCCCAGCGTGAGTGAGTGACATTCAACCCCACCAGCACCGCACTATGAACGATAAACGCCCGGTGACAGGAAGTACCATCATTCGGATGAGAATCACACAGGCACAATTCCCAGAAACTCCATACAACCGTTACATTATAAAACGGCCCCCGACAACAACCGGGTAGGACTTGACAATATATTTTACTTTAGCACCCTGTGGAGAAAACACAGTCAGTATTAACTTGGTTTCTCTGTGTGGGAGCTAATTCTCAATTTAAAAAGAAAAATCTTTGCCTTGAAAGCAAGGTTCCAGACTGGTACTAAACTGCGCTACACTCGCCTCATCTTACGACGAGCAACGGCGCCGGTCATCATGTTCTCCCACAAACATATCATCTGTACCCTTATGTATGCGCCACCACTGATCGTACGTATGTGCACATACATATACAGTGTTTAAAAATATTACAAGAAGCCCCCCCCCCTCCCCAAATTTTGTTCCCCTACCCCTCCCCCAGTGATGACACCCGAGGCGGTCCGCCTTGTGCCACTAGGTCTGCGTGGGTTGAGAGTTTGAAGTGAAAAGGAATAAAATGAAGGAGAGGGGGAGGAGAGTTTCCTAAGCCATTTCTATGCATCCATTAAAAGTATAAATTTTATGGAGATCCGAATGTATGGCCATCAGGAGAACTACATTTACTACTTCTACGCCATCTTAACGTATGGGCCCGCCGGGCACTGTGTACGGCAAGCGACTTAAATAACAATTTGTTTCCCCGTGAGTGGTCGTCTTAGAGAGGTGGGGAAAAGACGCTGGCGTTGGATAGGACACACACTGAGAAAACAGGAGAACAGCATAGCTAGAATGTCTTTGCATTGGAACCCACAGGGGCATAGGAATAAAGGAAGGCCAAAAAAAAAAAAACCACGGAGAAGAGAGCTGGAGAATGAAGTTAGAAAGATGGGGAGGACATGGGGAGAGCTCCATGCAATGGCGAAGTATAGAACGACTTGGCGTGAGTTGGTTGAGGCCCTATGCTCCATAGGGGGATAGAAATGCAGGAGAAGAAGAGTGGTCGTCGTAGTGGTCCCAGCACCCACTGGTTTACCTAGGGCTCCAAAATGCTATTAAGATAATTCTGTTCCTACCACCTGGCCGTAGATTGTTAAAAGGAAGTAAATTGATTAGGGAAGTGTGTGACAAGATACGAATCTCCCACCTTGCAATCTCAGGTATCTTTGTCACAAGTTTATGAACGTATTGTCCTGTTTGTTGCTTGTTTGTTACACTGTTGCCTGTTTGTTACGCCGTGACCTGCTTGTTTACACTGTTGTGCGTTCAATCAGTACAGTACAGCCAAGGGACAGAAACACTGCTCACACTGAGCAGCTTCTGAAGGCAGATATTCACTAGCAGAATATTAGTTCTGTCGCACACGACATCTGTCTGTGACATTACTACATCCAGCCTGCGGGTTATGACTACTAAACCCGACATCGCACACAAGGGCAGACAACAAGGTGGTTCACAGCTTGACGTGCACACAACACGTTCAGATCGCCACCTGTTGCCGAGCTGACTGCAAAATACTTTTGCATATTTAAAACAGTACCGTAGGACCTGTACTTTTTTCTATACCCAGCGTACTTTGTGGGTGGCAGTACAAGTCATATTTCAACAGTTAACGGAATAGATTTTCCTTCGATCGACTTTTGTTAAAACTACTAATCGTTTTGGAGTATTTAGTTTTCAGGAGCATACCTAGTTTTCACAATAGCCAGCTTAACTAAAGTTTCTACACTACCGTATTAGTTTGTGTGTATTCAATTAGTCGGATGACAACCGAAATGCAAGAATATAATTCAAGCCAGGGATTTGATCCAGAATGTTCGATCCCTAAACACAGACCACTGTCTGATCCTACTGCTGTTTTTCCAGAGTTCTTTTATGTAAGTGATTAATTAGAGTCGTAAAGGCAGGTTTTGATGTGTATTTTTATTTTTAGTGAAGTTGTGTGTGTGTGTGTGTGTGTGTGTGTGGGGGGGGGGCTGTTGTGGAGGAGGGGGGAGGGGGGAGCTGTTGTTTTTTAAACATATTATGAATTGCGAAACCATTACTTGTATCCCGTGCATCACATATGGCACAACTTATATCGCCGCCATAATTTTTTTTCTAGGAAAAAGAAAAGTTACGATAATAATAATGTGCTGATTTGTAAATAAACAATATAATAATTAAGTACAATATGATATCTGTAAACAAATACTTGTTAAGAAAATTTCCATACACGGTAAAACTTAGCTACTTTGTCTCCATATACAGTTATGAAAAGGTTGGAAAAGAGAGAGTGAGAGAGAGATAGCGAAAGAGAGAGAGAGAGAAAGACAGACGGGAGGGGGGAGGGGGGGTGGGGAAGGGGCTGTAACGCCCTGGTGTGTAGTCATGTCTGTCCACAGATGATGATCCTGTATTACATGATGCCGAACTATCCAACATCTTCTCTCTTTCTGTCTCAGTTAGCAGTTAGTTTAACTCATTTTACGAAGCTATCATCATCACGTGTCATTCTGTTAAGCATGGGCGTTTATGGTTCGTCATCTCACACGATTACCGGAGTCCCGAAAAGTTGTGTATTTGAGTTCCACTGGTACCGTACGGTCAGGCCGTCTGAATATGTATCTAATTATCTTCCACTGTTGTCTTGTCCTATTCTGAGTCATTTTTTTTTCAATTTATCGCAAATTTGGCACCAAGAGCCAGTGTACTCCGCATAATGCTTCCCCACCCCTATCCACAGAATCATAATATTAAGGTATTCTATATTCTATGAGGAGGAAACTGGAGTACATCGTGACAGTTGGAAAGGTGGAGGGAAAAAGAGGCGCAAGGAGACCGAGAGAGAAGATGCTGGACAGTTTGACGTGCCAGGGACAATCAGCTGGACAATCACTACTGTGTACAGAATTAAATTAAACTACAGCGGGATGCAATATATAGACATGGGAAGGACTAACAATACCAATATATGGACCCTGGACTGGCTACCAACGCCGCACGACATGTACTGTAGGAAAGTTGTGGATTGGCATGACTAACAATACCACACGATATGGATTATACCAAGGTTGTGGATGGACATGGCTACCAACGCCATAAGGCACGGGTTGTCAGATTGGTTGTGGATAGACCTGACTACTAACGCCACACACGGCCTGGACTGTGAGAAGATTGTGGGCTGTAGAACATGGATAGCTACCAACTGCACACGGACTGTAAGCATGGGACTACAAGAAGAAGTGGATACATTTTCACTGGCTGATACATTTTTTGGCTGTTTTAGAGATTGATGGATGCATTCAACAGTCCCATAATCTTCGAGTACTAGGGCTCGATTCCCGCTCTTAACCATTTAAGAAACTGTTCTCGTGGTCTTTGGGCTGTGGTATGGAATCGCACATTGAAATACATAGGGGCCTCACTTCGTAACATTCCAAAATCAGCAGTGGTACACTGTAGTCAACCTTCATTGTGGAGAAGGCACAACATTGTTAATCAGGTTTCAGGGAATACACGAGTTAAAAACTTCATGTATCGCTTGTAACATACAGCAGCGTAATAGCGAATGCCATAAGCCGGAAAAGAGGACACATGTTTTAGTGATGCGTGATGAGAAGATCTGGAGGAAAGGTTGCAGCATGAGAAAAGTTCGAGAGTCTGACAGAGGGAGGTCAACAGAGGGAGGTCAACAGAGGGAGGTCAACAGAGGGAGGTCAACAGAGGGAGGTCAACAGAGGGAGGTCAACAGAGGGAGAAAACGGCGGTTGTGCGGTCAGAGTGGCACATAAAAGAGGTTGGACTTATGAGGACAGGAGACGTATATTTGTGAAGGAAGATAATTACCTACGTCGATCTTTATGTCGTGTGATAATGGTGTTTTTTCCCCCCTTCTTCTATTAACACACCATAAACCGCTTAGTCTTATTCATTATCTAATAGCATAGTTGAGTATTGTAGTTACTGTATATTCACATACTAACAGCTGTTTACCTCTTCGCTGTTTTGAATATTTCAGTAATGACTTCGTAATTTAGACATATCGCTTGTTGAGTATCCGACATGGACACACACACACTTGCGTTTATTCATTCACTCATCCATTCATTCTCTTTTTTTTTTCTTCTTCTTCTTCTTCTTTTTCTTCTTCTTCTTCTTCTTCTTCTTCTTCTTCTTCTTCTTCTTCTTCTTTTTCTTCTTCTTCTTCTTCTTCTTCTTCTTCTTCTTCTTCTTCTTCTTCTTCTTCTTCTTCTTCTTCTTCTTCTTCTTCTTCTTCTTCTTCTTCTTCTTCTTCTTTCTTTTTTCCACTTTTTCGCTTCTTCTTCTTCTTCTTCTTCTTCTTCTTCTTCTTCTTCTTCTTCTTCTTCTTCTTCTTCTTCTTCTTCTTCTTCTTCTTCTTCTTCTTCTTCTTCTTCTTCTTCTTCTTCTTCTTTTCTTTCTTCTTCTTCTTTTCTTTTTCTGCTTCTTTCGTCGGCTTTTTTTGCTTTGAGCTCTAATTGTTTTAATATGTGCCTATTTACAGAAAATATGTGATAGTTGCGCCTTTCGGTCGACGAGTCCGATTTCGTCGCAGCATTTGTTAATAAGGAAATCCTTCTCGTTTTTCCCTATTAACCATCACATGTTCACAACTTTAAAGTAATTTTATAATTGAAATAAATATTATATAATTTAACCAAATCGAATCCATATTAGTTTTGTAAAAATAAACTAGGACGTCAGTACGACACATCCGAATATAAATTATCCCCGTATGGGGCCCGGGAGCCCATTTTCAGAGAAAGAGAATAGACCAACTGCTTATGTCTACAATAAATATGTCTTAATGTTTGAACAATAAGGATTTGGCTGGAATCGGGGAGGAACGACTGACCGAACTGTTAGAATGTTGGGCTCTCAAGCGGGAGACCCAGGTTCGAATCCTCGGTAGGGCTTGGGGTTTTGACTGCTGGGGACAAAATAAAATCCTCACCTACACAGCCGAGGCGACAGCACTAACCATGCAGCCGTAAATCCTCAGGCTCAAAGATACCGCAAAAGTGGTAAAATTAAGTCAAGTTTTGGGAAATTAATTGAAAGTTGGGCTGAAATCGGGTGTGTTGGATTTAAATGCGCAGTTACAGTAAGTACATTAAAGGTCCCTTTTACACGACTTTAGGCGTATTGTGAGTATAGGGCTAGACTTACATTTTTTATAGACCAGTCAGCACTTGGGGGTGGGTGATGTGGTCAGCATTACGCCGGCCGCCTTTACTTCCTAGAACTGCACTTGGTACTCACTCAAGGCTAGGTCGACCTGGGAGTAAAGGGCAGTTACAGCAGCCTAGCCGAAAAACACAACGCCGCTGACTGACTGACTGACTGACTGACTTTCTATCCCACTAGAACATCACACAACCGATAAACACCCAATGACACAAAGTGCCACCACGTGGATGAGGATCACCGTGGAGAGGTCCAAGAAACAGCGTTAAGACAATTGGCCATATTTATGGCCTGCCTATATTGCGGCCTCTGACAAAAGTCAGGGTGGGGCTTCAAATAACAAAATATTTCATCCTATAAAGTACGTAAACATTATTCTATGTCCCAACCGCCCTTTTAAGGGAAAATACAGAAGAAGACGAATTCCCATTGATCTGTAAAAACTTGGGGTTAGCACCAAATGCTCAATAAAGACATGGAAATGGGACATTTTGCTTGTTATCCCGTTCAGGTACAAGTGAATGACACATTGTTAAACACGATCGATAATCTCACAGGTGTGTACACGCATGTCTCAAGCCTGAGTGTTGAAACAGACGTTTCCCTGTATGGGTTTCAGGGCCTTATTGTGGGGAAACCAAGAATAGATCCACAACCTCCCAAAAAAGCATGTCGTAGGAGGCGACTAATATTGGACTTCCTTCAAAGTCGGAGTACATCTGCCCGAGAGTCAAGGAACAACCAGCTGCACCCAGATAAGCCAAGTTCCTCATCATAATCATCAAGAACTGAGTTGCAGTGTTTCACATATGATTCCTAAATATAAATTTTAAGTTTGCATTTAATTGTCCCCAGCTTGCCTATAGGCCAGTGTTCCCAAAACTTTTGTTGGTCTGGGCGCCTTTTTTTTTAAAATTAAAATTTTTCCTAAGCAGAAGTATGACTATTTGTGTTGTGGTTTATTTAATGATGAAGTTTTTACAATATTTCGCGGCGCTTCTGTGAAGAGGTCGCGGCTCCCCGGGGCGCCGTGGCGCACAGTTGGAGGCAATAGGCACTAGCTATAGGCACTAGGTTTGTGTCTCTCTTTTACTGATTTCTCTTCCTTGAACTGCCAGACATGATAGACCTTGTCAGTAGACACGTTACCATTGCTGCTCTTGATGTTGTTCGGTCTCATCAAGCTCTTCGACACGAAGGCACTCCAGGACGTTAATATAATTTTTATCTCACCTGTAAAAGCAAATCCCAACGGCTTTTTTTTTATTCCAGGTTTCTCCCTGACCCTACTTTTTGCTAGTTTCCTAAAATGCGACCTCATCTCAACTGTTTTTCACGTAGCCAGGACATCTGTTCGATTTCTTAAATGCTTGTTCATTAACCTGAACTATAGAACATCGTTGAGTACTTATAATATGTGACTATTTTTTTTAGTGCATTATTTATCTCTATACTTGTTAATGAAGATGAGAAATAATGACATCTTGAAAGATCTGAACATCAAGGAAGATTGGCTAATAAACAGCATTCTGTCCCAGAAGCTGAAATATTTTGATCATATCAAACGCCACGACGGATTGGAAAAAGTAAAAGCACAAGGTATTGTAATAGGAAGGAGGGACCAGTGGCCGAATAACACCAAGATGGTCACAATATATAAGTGACTCCTTGAGTATGGAAGTACATGAGGCGGGAGAGCTGGCGAGAGACCGAGTTTCTTTCAGGCAGACCGTGATGAGAGCGACGTTCTGCAAAGGACCTGCTACATGATGATGATGATGATCATCAGTTCTCGTTACGCCTAGTGGCACATGAGGCTTCAGAGAGGACTTTCCATGCTTTCCTGTCCTGTGCAATCTTTCAGTGCAGTTTTCCATGTCAAAGATGCCGCACTCAGGTCACTTTCCATCGTTCGTCTCCAGTTTTGTTTTTGGGCGCCCCTGTTTTCAGATTTGCCTTCTGGTGTCCATGTGAGAGCTAGCTTTTTGGCAGACTGTATTAGAAGTCCATTCTCATAACGTAGGGCCAAGCCATTTCCATCTTCTCATTGGTAATCATACAGTTTCTTGGTTTGTGGCTTGAAGTAGTCATTTAGTGTTTTCTTTGTATCTGTCAGAAAATTTGATAATTCTACTGTTACTTTTAGACATGTGGTGTTCATGTGTGAAGGTGGGCAGCTTGTGTGCATCTTTTTTGGTCAGTATCCAGTATTCCGCTCCATGTCCTGTCTACTGGTTCTTTAGTATCCAATGATGCTCTTGTAGAGTCGGACATAACACATCCCTGTCTTACACCCGTTTTTACTGGGAAAGATGTATTGTAATTTTTTATACTGCAGGAAAAGTCTTTATAGAAGAGAGCAATTATGTTGACTATTTTTTCTGGAATTCCATAATGTCGTAAAATTTTCCACAGACCGTCTCTATGGACGCTGTCAAAAGCTTTCTCAAAGTCCACAAAATTAAATTATATACTTCTCTGCCATTCGTTGCATTGTTCTAAAATGTTACTTATGGCGAAGATTTGCTCAGTTGTTCCTCTGCCCTTTCTGAATCCTGCTTGTTCTACTTGTAGGCATTTATCTACTCCTTTTTCAAGCAGTATTATTATGATTTTACCAAATATTTTGCTTGGTACTGAGAGTAGAGTAATTCCCCTCCAATTATTGCAGTCTGTTAAGTCTCCTTTTTTGGGGATTTGGACTATTGTTCCTTCAGTCCAGTCATCAGGCAACACTTCTTTTTTCCCAAATATCCTTGAACAATGGTTCTAGAATGCTAGCAGTTGTGTTGGGATCTACTCTGAGAAGTTCTGCTGGCAGTTCGTCTTTGCCTGGTGTTTTGATGTTCTTTAAAGTGTGGATAGCTTTAAGGATTTTTTGTTTGCTTGGTGGTTCAGTAATAATGTCAATGGCCTGAGAGGCTGGTTGAATATCTGGGGGTTTTTCAGGGTCAGGTCTGTTTGAGAGGTCGGAGAAGTGTTTAATCCACTGCATGTCTTGTCTTTGTTCTGTGGTGAGTAGTCTGCCTTGGTTATCTCTGATGGGTATGCTGTGATAATTGTTTCTGCTTCCGCAAATATGCTGGGTAATTTTGTGTAGGGTTTGTAGATCATGTGCTTTAGCAGCATTGTCTGCTGTTTCTGCTAGATTTTCCATAAATCTTCTTTGGTCAGCTCTGGCACTTTTCTTTGTCATTTTATTTAGTTCGCTATATTATAACATTAGTTTGTCTTTCTGACATTCTGATTTAGTGTGATTTATGAGGCTCTTTTTTCTTTTTCGCTTGGCAGTATAGTCCATGGTTTGACTGCTTATCCATTTTTTTGTGATGTTGTTTCCTGGTTCCTAATATGTTGTTGCTAGTTGATTTTGTATGTTTCTTTGATCTGGTTCCTTCTGTCTTGAATGCTGATTGCATTTTGAGTGTCTGGGTCACTTGATAGGGTTTGAAATCTATTCTTGAGTTCTACTATAAATTTAGTGGCAATGTCTTTTTCTCTTAAAAGGTTAACACTGTAGCGTGCTGTCTGTGTTTTAACTTGCGTGTGAACTTTTTTGAGTTTAAGTCGTAGTAGAGCAACCACAAGGTGATGATCGCTTCGTACGTCTGCTCCCTTTTTGACACGCACATCGTGTAGGGACCCACGCCATTTTCTGTTTACCATGAAGTGGTCGATCTGGTTTACATCTCTTCTATTTGGGGATATCTATGTAAGCTTGTGTATATTCTTGTGAGGGAACAGTGTTCCTCCTATAACAAGTCTGTTCGCCATGCAGAAGTCGCTCAATCTTTCCCCGTTGTCATTAATTGTACCACATCCTGGATTTTCCATTGATAGTTCTCTATTCAAGTTGTTGTTACCAACTTTTGCATTGAAATCTCCCATAATGCATAGAATATCATGGGCTGGTACTTTATCTACTACCTCTTGCAGTCTCCTATAGAATGTTTCTTTATCTTCGTCTTCAGCTTTATTAGTCGGTGCCTAGCATTGGATAATTTAAGTTTGGCATGTTTCCCATTGAATCGTGCTGTCATAATTCTTTCAATAATTGGATGCCACTCGATGAGATGTTTGTGCATGCCTTTCTTTAAAATGAGAGCCACGCCTGCAGAATGTAGGTTATCATCTCTTCCAGAGTATATTATGGTTTCTCCTGTACCTGTTGTGGATTGTCCAAACCCTGTCCACCTGCTTTCACTAATTCCAAGAATATGCGCTTAGTTCTACATTTCTTTAATTACTTGGGCGGTTTTGGCCGTTTCAAACATGGTTCTTACATTCCAGAAGCCAATTCCTAATTTGGTTTTGACATCCAGCAGACTTGTTTTCCCATCATGGGCTTCCTTTCGGCTTTCACCCATGTTGTTCATGCTGACAGAGGGACTCTCTCCCAAGACCACCGGGCGTTTAGAGCACTTATTTCCTCTTGAAGTTTCAGTAAGTAAAGTAAAGTAAATAAAGTAAAGATCCCTTTACACGCTCTAGGCGCATCGGGCATATGGGAAGAGCACCCATATTTTTACAGACCAATCGGCACTTGGTGGGTAATGTGGTCAGCATTACGCCGGCCGTCTTTACTTTCCCAGGACATCCATCCCGGTACCCATTTGATTCTGAGTCGACCTGCGACGTCCCATACCACGATAAAAATCCACGCAGCCCACGCAGGTTTCGATCGCGGTACGTTGGATTACGAGTCAGACTCGCAACGCCTTAGCCACGGACGCCGCGTGAAGTTTCAGTAATGTTGTAGATTTTTAACAGTGCAGAGCTGTCAACACTGCGCTCAACTCCCGAGAATGGAGGACCGGGAGGCCATCTTTAGTCTGGTCCCTCACCAATGTCCTGTCCGGTTTGTGTGACCCTGCCAGGAACATA
Organism: Candidula unifasciata; assembly: GCA_905116865.2. Lineage (NCBI taxonomy): Eukaryota > Metazoa > Mollusca > Gastropoda > Stylommatophora > Geomitridae > Candidula > Candidula unifasciata. The sequence goes on from CAJHNH020001046.1 coordinate 403,441, forward strand.
CGTTCCCGCCGGCATAGCTCATTAGATCATTGAGGCTCTCAAGCTCCCCCACCACTACAAAGTCATGGCCTCTGGGGGGGGGGGGGGAGAGAGACATGATGATGATGACGACATTTTAATGTCTTCTTCAGGCTGTGAAGTTTGTTTTTGGTATAGTGTTTAAGTAAATTGGTGCATCTTATGTCGCGGGAAATAGGGTATATAATTGCTGACTTCATGGTCTACAAATGTTTATCCCATTATATATACCCTTTTAAAATAAAAGTAAAGGACTCGTTTTCCACGCCTCCAGATGTATTATGCATATAGGGCTAGACCAATATTTTATAGACCAATCGGTGGGTGATGTGGGCAGCATTACGCCGGGTGCCTTTGCTTCGTAGGACTTACCTGGTACCTTTTTAAGGCTGGGTCTATCTGGGAGCCAAGGTCATTTTTTTTTTTGAAGAAAAAAAAAACCGGCTCCGTTCGGATTCGAATATACGACCTTCTGATTCGCAGGCAAGCGTCGCATACATCGCGGTTCCCTGTTTTTTTTGGTTACCTTTCCTATGAAGGCCGACAGAGGGATCCTGCTCCGCGAGAAACACATGGTCTGTGCATGGTCTGCTGTTTGCTGTGAAGAGAATGAACTTCATCTCTGGCCTTGATTGGCTTTGGAAACAATTAGAGAGGACGCAGTTACGGGTTATAAGTCCTTGCCATTTGGCGTTGGCGAGGGCGCCACTGTCTGCCTCTGACGATGAGGCATTTTCGAATGTCACTGATCAGGTTAAGGGTATTGAAAAGTACAGGTATCAGAACAGTTGTGTCTAGAAAGAAACTGACTCACGAAGAAAAACTATTGCTCACATAGGAAGGAAACAATTTACATTCGTTCATCATATTATAGGTTAGTTGCGTATCCTTTATAGGACGTTGCAGAACCAACCCCTACAGCTCCTAGCTGTTGTGTGGTTTTTCTAGGCAAATTTGCCTCTAGTTGTTTGCCATTGTTACTGGACGGTCGGCTTTCTTGAAAACACTGTCGAAACCAACGCAAGGCGCATGGCCCACAGCTGGGATCGAACCCGGCATCCCGGCATTACGAAGCGTTCGCATCGACTTAGCCACAGAGCCGACTCGTCATATCATACGATGGAGAAAAACTGAAGTACACCTAACGTTGGGAAAGTTGGAGGTGGAAAAAGGCAGTGGGAAACCGAGAGAGAGAAGATGCTAGGCAGTTTGAAGTCATCGTTTGGAAAATCATCTGTGTCAGAATTTATAAAAAAAATACAGAAGATTATGTAGTATGTTGTGGTAGAAGTAGACGAAGAAAGAAAGAGAGAAAGAAAGAAGATACACACATATATAAATAGAAGTAAACATTTCTCTTTTTCTCTTTCTCGCTATGTCTCCTTTTATCTGTTTATGTATTTCTGTGAGAGAGTGTGTGTGGGGTGGGGGGGGGGGGCACAAATACTTTTTTTTAATTGTTTCTGTTTGGTGGGCTGTGTTAGCACCCTTGAATAAACATTGATCGACTTCTTCCTTTCTCATCTCCCCGATCATTCACCATCTCTCTCTCTCTCTGTCTCTCTCCCCCCCCCTCCCCCTGTCTCTCTCTCCCCTCCCTCTCTCTCCATTCTCCCTCCTCGTCAGTACGCCTCTATCTGTATATATCTTCCGTGTGGAAAAATAAACATTCCCTGTCGGGAAAGTCAGCCAGGGTTATCAAGTATCTCTAAATGAGATTGCAGACGAGACTAGGACAAATATCCGTGAAGATTCCCCCGTGGTCACGACTCTGCGGATACATGTGTGGTATGGGGGTGGGTTCTGAAGGCTGGTTTGTTCTTGACACTGCTGGAGAGTTCTGTGTCATGATACTTCAAATTACTTTTCTCTCCACCCCCCCCCCCCCCTTTTTTTTTCCCCCCGCCGTCCCTGTCTCTTATTTTTCACACTCATTAACTTGTAGTTTTTCTTTCCCCTGCTTCTAAGCCTGTCTAGACTTCTTCATCAAGAGACGGCTTCTCAAACTGTGAGTGTACGGGGCATGCCAAGGGAAAACATCTGAAAATGGTGTTAAGTGTTTCATTAACCACAAAGTGATTTCATGCAGAGCACATCTGCCATATATCCCAATCAAATCCTCTTTGCATATACTCAGGTCGAACTCCGGGGTTTTCCTGATTTGATGTTGATTGAGTATGTAGCCATTAAACACGTTTGGCCTGCAGCACTTTCCCGCGTGTTGTCGATTCCGTTCAGTGTGGCGTGTAGGCACAAGAACTTGCTGTGTGTGAGCGTTGTGAACTTTCAATACTTTGTGACAGTTTGTTTGATTATATCTATTTGATATCGATAAGCACGCGTAGATCTGTTACCAGCTGCTATTAACAGTTACAGTAATTGTTTCTTGTCCGGAGAAACGGGACAGAGTGGGAACTAGTGTTTAGATAGGATATATTCACATGCTGCAGAAGATCGCAGATTGTGGACAGGCATGATCGCCCACGCCAGTCGATAAGGCACCCGATGATGATGATGATTAACATATTCACGATATTTTATATATAACTAAACAATAATGTGAATTTAAACAGGATGTGACGTGAATGCCAGTTGAACACGAAATGTATATACATTACTTTATACACATGTTTTTCTGCGCGGGTTTCCGGGTTACGTTAGAGTGGGGGGGGGGGAAGGGTGTGCGAAAATAGAGGAGAATTAGAGGTGTGCCCTTTGAAGTCAGAGTGCATCTGCCTAAGAGGAAAGGAACCAACATCTGCATGCAAAAAAAGCCAGTTCTGTAAAACGGATGTGCACGCACAACTCAAGTTATGTCATAAGACCAAAGTCTAGAAGTGGAGGAACAGCAGAATGTTTCGCCGGAGTTTACAGCCGGTAAACGCGAAGAAGAAGAAGAAGAAGAAGAAGAAGAAGAAGAAGAAGAAGAAGAAGAAGAAGAAGAAGAAGAAGAAGAAGAAGAAGAAGAAGAAGAAGAACAAGAAGAAGAAGAACAAGAACAAGAAGAAGAAGAACAAGAACAAGAAGAAGAAGAAGAAGAACAAGAACAAGAAGAAGAAGAACAAGAACAAGAACAAGAAGAAGAAGAACAGGAACAAGAACAAGAAGCAGAAGAAGAAGAAGAAGCAGAAAAAGAAGAAGAAGGAACGCATTTGTAAGCATTATCCTGATGTCCGCACATATCCGGTGCATATTTGTTGTTTCCCCACCAACAACATTTATTGCGTTTATAACAGGTGACGATGATAACATCATTTGGTAGCTTGCAGTAATGTTTTTTAAATTGTATTCAGCACAAAAGTTACCCGAATGGGTTTCGGGTTCCCATTATGGAGGGGAAAAAATATATACCCACTGTCTCCTTAACAAACATGTCGTTGGAGTCGACTAACTGGGAGCTTCCTTCGAAGTTGAAGTGCATCTGCCCGAGCGGCAAGGAACAACCAGCTGCAAACAAAAAAGCCAGTACATGCAAAACTCAGGCCTTGGCACAAATGGACGAATAGCCAGGATTTTCTAGCCGAGTTTACAGCCGGTGAACAAAGAAGAAGAAGCATAAAAGTAGTGAAAATATAGTAGAGATTTTCTAGCCGAGTAAGGAATATGTTACATATGGTGTTAGTCTGTAATATCAGTTTGCTATGTGTCCGTGTCTATTTCATTGTCCGACTATGCCGTTATACCAGTATGTCACATAGGGCTCTCAGTCGGTTTCTTTGTTCCGTTCTGTCCGGGGTAGTCACAGTGAATGGAATCCAGTCCATTATCTTTATTCGCTGCATAGTTTCTCTTGAACGTCCTGCTTTCCTCATTCCCCTTATTTCCCATTTCTTTGCCTGACACCAAAACTTTTTTCAGTACTTAAAATATTCAAAATTTTAAAACTATAAATAGTGGTCCAAAGGACGTTATGTTGAGAAGCTCGCTCTCCTACGAAACACGCCTGGCCAAATCAGAAGGAGCTGAAACCAAGAAGGAAACATTAGAAATGAAAGGGCAAGAAAACACAGTTGACAACATGATGGCTTTCAGTGTGGGGTCTGAGATGGAGGAAAGAAGCATTAAGCCCAGAGACCGCGCAAAATACCATAATTTTAGCCACAAAAGTGGCGCAAAAAAAAAAAAAAAAAAACCACAAATACAGCCGGAGACTGTTGGCAGCTTCGGCTAGCTAGCAGCGGGTTGAACGTGGTTGAGTTTTTTTTGATTTTTTTTTTCTCAAAACTAATTGGATTTGAAACTTCGCTTCTTAGACCACAATTATATCCCAAACTTCTGGCAGTAGGTTGAACGTGGTAACTTTTTTATTTTGTTTCAATAAATGGATGGATGGATTCAGTCCCATTCACTCTAAAAAGTCGTTGATAACAAAACACTGTTCAGTTATTAAAACAGCGACTTAATTGTTTACCGTTCTATCGTGCACTCCGACAGTCCAACCTAAGATGTAGTAGCGATACTCATGTCTTCTCACAATATAGTGTCTACAGCATTCTGAATGTGACTAAATTTATTGTTTGTACATTTGTCATGTCATCGCACACGATTATCTTCATAAGCCATCAAATCACAAATCATTAATCGCCTAAATTGATTTTCACCACTCATCAAACCATGAATATCTGGGCTCCATAATAAACAGCAATAAAGACGGTTCAACGGCAGTCAAAAAGAGGGTGGCCATAGCAATACAATGATTAAGCAGCGTTAAAAGTCTAAGGTTAATGCTCATAGCGTTCAAAATAACAAAATATGACGCCCCCAGAACATAGGACAGCCTGTGGGAAATCTTGCCCCCGTCGTGATGGGGGTGATTTTCGTGATATGTACCCTCACAGTCTATTTCTTGGTCCGTCTTTCCCACTCCATACACGTAAAGGTTACGACACTGGAGAATATTGTTAAGAGAGATAAAACGTTAGTCATGCAGTCCTTGTCGGCGCGAGGTATGTCAGAACCCGTGGGTCTCAGACAACGGCTGGTAGGATAGAAATTACGCCAGCGATCTTCGACATTCAGCGAAGTTGTGTGGACCCGACAACCGTGTTTTACCGGGAACCACAAAGGCAGTTAAAAAAAGTAAATGTTGTTTCAGAAGTCATGCGCAATTGTAAAGTCTGTAACTCAGTAAAACTTTTGGATGTAAATTGTCAAATTTGGCCAGATTTGAATTTGCATTCAGACCAAAAGCAGTCTTGAAGGGGACCAGTCTCTTTGAGGACAGTCAGAGCCATATTTGATATAATACCCAAAAAAAAGGGGGGGGGGGGGTAGACTGCCTTCGAACATCCTTTTAACTGTAGCTTGTAGCCCAGCGGTGTAGCGACTAGATGCTTGCCCTCGAGCCTGAAGGTCGGGAGTTCGAATCCGAATCGAGTCGGATAGTTTTTCCAAACTTGGCTTCCAGGTCAGCCAAACCTAAAATGGGTACCAGGCAAACTCCTGGGAAGTAAAAGCGACCGGCATGTTGTTGACCTCATGGCTTTTCGAATGACGATTGGCATTATGCGTGCGATACGCCACAGACGTGAAAAGTGGCCATTAATTTACTTTATATGATATACATGGTTGATTGTAGAAATCGTAATTTAGCTTATGGAGTACATGTTGTGTATAGGTTATGTGATAAAGCTCATAGAATGCAATATGTAACTTTGTGAAATCATCATATGAATGTGAGGAATCTGCGGCAGATGGAAGCCGCCCGATTGACAATAAACAATACAAAGCTCAAGCTTCTGTTGCTGCCTGGGTGTATGATGCAAACACAGCTCATTGTGAGTACACTCGCTGAAATACTAGCTCAAATAGCAGCTTCGAATGTTCTTTCCAGAATTCCATAATGTGTAGTGTTCTTACCTGTCTGCTGGAATTCATAGTTTTATTGTACAAAATGTGGCAGAAAGTTTTAGTTAACGGTCATTTCAAATGAATCACTATTATAACGGTAAGGCAGAGAACACAATGAAATTAATCAAGAGATGAGAAAAAGATGCTGTCACTGGATAGGGCAAAGATTAAGAGAACTTGTTAGATTTTACTACTAAAATGGCATTTTACTAGAACTGCAATGCTTGGGGGGGGGGGGGGGGGGGAAGATATATATATATATATATATATATATATATATATATATATATATATATATATATATATATATATATATATATATATATATATATATATATATATATATATATATATAGAGAGAGAGAGAGAGAGAGAGAGAGAGAGAGAGAGAGAGATGGAAGAAAAATAAGACAGAAATGAAAACCATATTGAGATGCCAGAAGAAAGGATGGTTGATATAATTACATTGAATTTGAGCTTCGGTAGGGAAAGGGAAAAAACCACAACTGAATTACAAAGTGATGCACGAACACAGGGGCCAAGATATTTAATTGCCAGAGCCTATAACAAAAGAAGACAATATAAACCCTGTGATCAGTCGAACATGCTAAAGAAGCAGCTGTGGAAGACTGGCAACCTCATCCAGTAGAAAACGTAATTTTAGAATGAAACCAGTTATGGTCATGACTGCAAAGAACTTGGTCTGAGGTGGTTGAGGGTCTGTGCTCCTTTTGGCGTTTTATGGAGTTGAAATAATTCCTTTTCATTGAAGGAAAGAACACTGTATCAGTGTCCTGTTGTCACTTTCAGTCATCTCAGTTGCCATGAAAACAGTGTGGTTGGCACATTATGTGGCGGTTTACATCTGGGCTATGATATCTGCACTTTTGGCCTAACACATTTGATTTCATCAAACTTTTGATTAGAAGTAGTTTTTTAGTTGATTACTAAGGGGCAGTTGGTCTAACACACCTCTCCCCCGCCCCTCTGGAACCCGCACAGGTAAATGGATCTTTATCTCCAGACCTGATTTTAAACTCTTTCAAGCTTCTGTTTGTCCAAGTTATTCACTGCTCTCTTCTAACATGTATTGTTTTCTTAATCTTGCTCACTGACTGCCTTCAACTTTCCCCTCTAGTTTTGTTGTTAAAAGTGTGTTATATCTGTTGAAGCTGAAATATTTAGCGCCTATATTTTTTTTTTTTAAATTTCTTTCAGCAACTTTTTTTTTATTTTCAGCCTCCACAAAATCTGTATTTGATTGTTTTTGTTTATATGAAACATGACATATTCTTTTTGCACATGCACATCTCCAGGGACTCATTTTGATTGTCTGATTGCTTGTTCACTGTCACTTGTTTGCCTCATGTTGTAAGATTATGTGTGCATAACATATCTTCTTCTTAGCATTCAATGGCTGGAAACTGGAGTGAAAATTGATGGTTGTTTTCCACTTCTAGACTTTGATCTTATTTCAAAACTTGACTTTTATGCATTTCTCATTTTTAATGAGTGGTGTATCTCTCTAGAAGTTAGTACTTTCTCACTGTTTTGAAACAAATTCAAAAACAAAAAATAGTAATTTCACTTATCTTTTAACATTTCTGTTTAACTTCTGCAATCATCTGGTATGTGATGGTTTTAAACAAAAAGTAGAAGCTTCTGACTTCTTCTAGTATTACTGAGTTTATACTGATGCTATAATGTTCATGTTTCTGTTTAACTTCTGCAATCATCTGGTATGTGATGGTTTAAAAAAAAAGTAGAAGCTTCTGACTTCTTCTAGTATTACTGAGTTTATACTGATGCTATAATGTTCATGTTTCTGTTTAACTTCTGCAATCATCTGGTATGTGATGGTTTTAAAAAATAGTAGAAGCTTCTGACTTCTTCTAGTATTACTGAGTTTATACTGATGCTATAATGTTCATGTTTCTGTTTAACTTCTGCAATCATCTGGTATGTGATGGTTTAAAACAAAAGTAGAAGCTTCTGACTTCTTCTAGTATTACTGAGTTTATACTGATGCTATAATGTTCATGTTTCTGTTTAACTTCTGCAATCATCTGGTATGTGATGGTTTAAAAAAAAAGTAGAAGCTTCTGACTTCTTCTAGTATTACTGAGTTTATACTGATGCTATAATGTTCATGTTTCTGTTTAACTTCTGCAATCATCTGGTATGTGATGGTTTAAAACAAAAGTAGAAGCTTCTGACTTCTTCTAGTATTACTGAGTTTATACTGATGCTATAATGTTCATGTTTCTGTCTCTTGACAGGGTTATGATGGCTTTGAGGAGTTACGGAAATTTATCAAACAAGGAAGTGAATTCAGCAAGGAAATATCTGTTATTTTACAGGAGAGGTAAGTAAAGCTTCATGACTTCTGTGTCTGTTTAAATCCTATGATAGATTTGTTTGTGTAGGTTTTTTGTTTATATATGAATGATGTCTGTGTAGGTTTATGTGTTCTGTTTGTACCCTGGGGTGCAACTTTGGATTGGCAGGTGCTAGTGTGCATGGATGCATCAGTGAGTGAAAAGGCACATATATCTGTAAAAATCAAATGAATGTTATTTTAAGGTCAGTTTGATTGATTTCCTTCAGCTGTACTTTCCTTTGTGGCCTCACAACTTGTTAGTACTAAATGTTCAGTCACTTCATTTGTTTAGATTTGACTGAATGAATGAATCAAGAATTGACATCCCTGCACTCGGGACATTCCCACATGTGTTCCGTCTCCTTCCTCAGTAGCCAGCGAAGAGTCGATGTGCTAATAGTACCAGTTGCAACCTGATTAAAAGCATTGTCATAAGGTAGCTCACAACCCAGAGGAGCTGCCGCAGCCAGTCTATCAACCTGCTCATTAGCCCACACGCTAGAATATCCCAGACAGAATACCCTTGATTGCTCTTGATCTTATCAAGTGATGTAAGCCACTGTGCATAGGATGGCAGTTTCTGTTTTTTGAAGCATGCTCTGTGAATCTGTTACCACACATTGGACTGTGCTGCTCTCCAGCCATTGAAATCTGTCATTACTGCCTCCACCTCCATTCTCATACTATATGTTGGAACCTTATGTGTGAGGCTCTATGTTTTAAAACAGTGTCCATTCACCTTTGAAATAAAACCCTACCCACTCTTTATCTCTCTCACTTCAGATCCAATGGTGAATATAACAATTTCTCCTGGCAGTGAATTTTAATTGATCAGCTCTTGCACTGAAGCCTCTGTTTCACCAGCTATCCATTCCTGGCACCCTTTGTCCAAGATAACTATCACTCTTTTTGCACCATGTGCTATATATTGTCAGTAGCACAAACTTCTGCTTGTGCCATCCAGGAGCTACCTATTTTCAGCCAATGCCCCTTGCTATCCCCTAAAGCCTCATGTATAAGGTGTTTCCTTTCAATTGAGGTACATTTTCACCTGTGACACCTTGTATCTTTCATATATGAACAGCAGTATAAGTATATACCACATACACATGATTGGCTTGTCCCATGTACATCCCAAAACGACTTAAATGGCTTTATTTTGCATAAGTTCCAAATTCTGTGTTTGGCTGTTAGATAATTTGAGCAGGCCAAGACCATACTCCATCACTGAAATAATCGGTTGCTGGTAGAGTGTGTAGAGCATTCTCACTCCCATATCAGCTGATGCCATTACCTTCATTACATTAGGTCTCAAGATATTTCTGTGAATTTTCTCTTTTTATGTAACTACCATTTATTGTGATGTTTAAAACCTCATTTCTAACAACTGTATTATTTAATCAATACCACAATACAGCTGCCTTACCTGGGTTGATGATAGAACCTGTTTCCTCACACCACTCTTCTACCTTGTCTGCCGTGTTCTGCAGTTCTCTAGATATTTCTGTTCTGTTTTTTCCCTGTCTGTAGACTAACAAGTCATCAGCAAAAGTCACAATACTCCCAGTCCCCCCCCCCCCCCCCTCTTTGCTTCTATTGCCACCAGCCTGCTAGTGTGCAGGGCGAACAGCACAAGAGAAAAGCCGGACCCCTATGGGAGGCTTGGTGTGATACTACAGGGTTCGGAGCTCGCTCCCCCTCCCCCCCCCCCCATGTGGGTTCCGGGGCCTTTTTATAGGGAAAACAAGAACAGACCCACTGCCTACCCAAAAGCATGTCGTAAGAGTCGACTAATTGGGAGCTTCCTTCGAAGTCGGAGTGCATCTGCCTGAGAGGCAAGGAACCAACAGTCTGCACACAAATGTGTCAGATCTGTTAAACGGATGCACACAAAACACTCAGGGTATGTAACAGGACTGCCGTCCAGAAGTGGACAAACAACCAAAACTTTCCACCAGTTTACAGCTGCTGAACGCAAAGAAGAAGAAGAAGAAGAGCTCCACAAACCTAGACAAAAAGCAGTCTGACATTCATACAGACTGCTGCAGTCCAGTCAACAATACAGGGACATACCCCCATAGCCATAAGTGTGTGCAATAAAGCGTCATATCTAGCCCTATTATGTACATCTTCTAGATCCAGTTCCGCCATCACTGTTTCCTGTCTATTCTGAAACCCCTCGTAAACAACATAAGCCAGGATTGCATCAATGTCTCACGTGTCTTGTCTTGGTGGATAACTACCTTACCCTCTAGGCAGGAGTCAGTGTTTCTCTAGGTATTCCTGCAATTTCCCCGCCAATATCTTTTCTGTAATTTTTCCAAATGCATTTTGTAAGGTAATAATTCCATAACCGTTTATGTTTGGATGTTTTTTTATTACTTCAGGAGTTGTACAAGGTAACTTTGCAGCCATTCCATATAACAGTAGAATGTTAAACATAATCTATTAACAGAAAAACTCAATTTGAGGTGTGTTGGGTAGCTACAAATAGACTATACCATTCGAAAATGACGTGTGTTTTTTTTTTTTCAATTATGAGTGCGAAAATTGTTTGGCAAAATATTTCATTAAGCATCATAAAGAGCCTATGATCATTTTCCAGTAATAAAAGAAAATTAAATTGTTGTGTATTTTCTTTTTTCCTCTAACATTTAGCTCCCAAAGTAGGCCCTTAACTTTCTAGAAAAAGCTGTGATTTTAATCATTCTTCTATAAAACTACACCTCTGCAGTTTCCACATAATTTGTCACTAATAAGTAGACTATCCATGATTCACTTCACATTTGGATTGGCACAGTATAGCTCTTAAGAACTGTCAGTTGGCAGAGACAGATCTTCCACATTGCACATGAAAAATTTCACTAATCCTTTCAATACCTGAAGGTGTAACCACAGATTAAGAAAACATAGGAGAGGGATAATCACTTTGGAAAAAAAAAGGAATACAGAAATTTCACAGTGGATTAACTTGTCTAAAACACACATGGATGTGACATTAAAGCTAGATGTCCTTAGTTTTGGTTTGGTAAAATTAGTAAAAATTACAGAATAGAGCTAATCGGTATAAGAAGACAGCAGAAGCATGCAGATCATAATATTTTAGTCTGTGATTGGAACATATAAACTAAGAGCACACCTACATTCGTCTTCTTCGTGTTCACTGGCTGTAAACTCCGGTGGAAAGTTCTGGTTGTTAGTCCACTTCTGGACTGCAGTCCTGTTCCAGATCCTGAGTGTTGTGTGTGCATCCGCTTGACAGATGTGACTAATTTCTATGCAGACTGTTGGTTCCTTGCCTCTCAGGCAGATGCACTCTGACTTCAAAGGAAGCTCCCAATTAGTTGACTCTTATGACATGCTTTTGGGTAGGCAGTGGGTCTATTCTTGTTTTTCCTATAATAGGGCCTCGGAACCCACACGGGGAACACCTACATCTAATGGGTCTCACTAATTCTGTCACATGTGGTTGTCAAAACAAACTCCAGAGCATATCTTAAAAAATTGCCCACATCTTGCCAGCCAGGGAGAAGAAATCTGGCCAGCAGGAGTGACCCTGCAAGGCAAACTATGTTGAAGAACTCAAGCACACGTTCATGTTTGTGACCCATGCTGGAATGAATGCTTGGTACACATTGATTGCTGTAAGAGAAGAAGAAGTCTGGTAAACCACACAAAATGGCAATGTATTATTCAGTGGTTGAAATTCACAGGGAAGAGCCAATAACAGATAATACTTTTTTTTTTGCATAGGACAGACATTTTATTGGAAAGAGCCCACTACCTTGCAGTTTTTATGGGAAACAATTAGTGCTTTTGAGATTAAATGCCAAAGAAGAATGTTTTAGAATACCATGGGCCAAGAAGAAAAGAAATATTGTCATTGTAAAAGATTTGAACATTGAGGGGGAAGTTGGCCTGTAAACAACATCCTGTCTCAGACACTGAAATACCTTGACCATACTAAACGTCACAAGGGCGTGGGAAGAACAGTAATGGAGGGCACCTTACCAGGTAACAGAGGCTGGGGCCGACCAGCATGAAGGGGAGTACAGGAAAATAAGAGACACTTCTAGTAGGAAAGTACATGAGCTGGAGGGACAGAGTTTCCTTCTGGCAGGCTGTTGAGTTGAGTTAATTCTAGAACCGACATTACAGCACTCAGGGAATTCCCATAAGCACTCCATCCCCATCTTCAGCAGCCAGCGAAGAACTCTCCGCAGGCTGTGAAGGGAACAACATTCTGTAAACAACCTGCTACATGATGATGATGATGATGACGTTTTTACTGATTCGAAGATGACACTAAAATTAAATTTTTATTTTTATTTTCCTGCTTAAATTCAGATCCGAAGCAGAACTCACCTATTCTAAAAGCTTGAGTAAAATTGCTGCTAAACTGCTGAAAGTGTGTGCCGGTGGTATTGGGTATGTATATTTGATCTTGTTTGCATCCACAGTTTAACACCCATTTATCAGTTTGTCATCATAAGCTTGCTTGTCATTGCTGTGTAAATCAACAACTTCAGCTTCAAAGTCACTTTATGCCTTTGACATTATGGTCAAAATCTTCAGCCTTACAAGTTATTGTTTTTCTGCATTTGCCCACAAAATGGCATTTGGTGTATGGTGCTGCGGTTTACAGCTGGGCTATGATATCTGCACTTTTTTGGCCAAACACATCGGATTTCAGTAAACCCTTAATTAGTCACTGTTTATGGCATGCTTGTTAAAGTGGCAGTTGGCCTATTCTCCATCCCTCTAAAAGGACACCCTGCAAACCTACATAGGGAACAAGATGTTTGGGTCACTTTCGTGGCTGTCTCAGTGCAAAACTTGGTACAAGAAAATATTTATAATATTATATTTTCCAATTCTGACACTTTTAGTGAAGCCTGTCTTTTCTATCTTCTTCTTTTTTTTTCTTTCTAAATGTAATAACTGCCTCACTGTACATTCTGCTTTATTATTTAATATTTATATTTTCTAATGATTTTTTGCTGTTTGTTTAATTCAAATTCTCCCTTTTTTATTATTTGAATTCTCCATCTTTTGTCATTTGAATTCTCTCTGTGTGTTATTTCTAATAGCTTTTTTTCAAGCTTTTGGTTCCCGACTAATGAATGCCTTACTTGGGCAGGATGTTGACCACATCACTCACCAAGTGCTGATTGGTCTAGAAATATAGGTCTGGCCCAGTACGCCTGAAAGCTTGGAAAGGGTCCTTTACTGTTTACTTTACTGAAAGCATGGCTACACTTTCTGCTGTACTATCTAACTGAAAGCATGGCTACACTTTCTGCTGTACTATCTAACTGAAAGCATGGCTACACTTTCTGCTGTACTATCTTATATTTAAATTTGTATAATTCATTTGTTTTATTTATTTTATTGTAGCACCCTGTCAGAAGGATGGAAGTCAGTGTTTACTTTACTGAAAGCATGGCTACACTTTCTGCTGTACTATCTTATATTTAAATTTGTATAATTCATTTGTTTTATTTATTTTATTTTAGCACCCTGTCAGAAGGATGGAAGTCAGTGTTTACTTTACTGAAAGCATGGCTACACTTTCTGCTGAACTATCTAATATTTAAATTTGTATAATTCATTTGTTTTATTTATTTCATTTTAGCACCCTGTCAGAAGGATGGAAGTCAGTGTTTACTTTACTGAAAGCATGGCTACACTTTCTGCTGTACTATCTTATATTTAAATTTGTATGATTCATTTGTTTTATTTATTTTATTGTAGCACCCTGTCAGAAGGATGGAAGTCAGTGTTTACTTTACTGAAAGCTACATGGTACTATCATATTTAAATTTGTATAATTCATTTGTTTTATTTATGTCATTTTAGCACCCTGTCAGAAGGATGGAAGTCTTATATTTACTGAAAGCAAACTTTTTGTACTATCTAATTTCATTCATTTGTTTTATTTATTTCATTTTAGCACCCTGTCAGAAGGATGGAAGTCAGTGTTTACTTTACTGAAAGCATCGCTACACTTTCTGCTGTACTAATATCTAATATTTATTTGTAATATTTAGTGTTTACTTTAATTTGTATAATTGTAGCACCCTGTCAGAAAGGATGAAGTCAGTTCATGCTACATTTGTTTAATTTATTTGTATTTCATTGTAGCACCCTGTCAGAAGGATGGAAGTCAGTGTTTACTTTACTGAAAGCATGGCTACACTTTTTGCTGTACTGTAATATTTAACTGTATAATTCATTTGGCTAGCACACTTTCAGAAGGATGGAAGTCAGTGTTTACTTTACTGAAAGCATGGCTACACTTTCTGCTGTACTATCTAACTGAAAGCATGGCTACACTTTCTGCTGTACTATCTAACTGAAAGCATGGCTACACTTTCTGCTGTACTATCTAACTGAAAGCATGGCTACACTTTCTGCTGATATATATAATATTTAAATTTGTATAATTCATTTGTTTTATTTATTTTATTGTAGCACCCTGTCAGAAGGATGGAAGTCAGTGTTTACTTTACTGAAAGCATGGCTACACTTTCTGCTGTACTATCTTATATTTAAATTTGTATGATTCATTTGTTTTATTTATTTTATTGTAGCACCCTGTCAGAAGGATGGAAGTCAGTGTTTACTTTACTGAAAGCATGGCTACACTTTCTGCTGTACTATCTTATATTTAAATTTGTATAATTCATTTGTTTTATTTATTTCATTTTAGCACCCTGTCAGAAGGATGGAAGTCAGTGTTTACTTTACTGAAAGCATCGCTACACTTTCTGCTGTACTATCTAATATTTAAATTTGTATAATTCATTTGTTTTATTTATTTCATTTTAGCACCCTGTCAGAAGGATGGAAGTCAGTGTTTACTTTACTGAAAGCATCGCTACACTTTCTGCTGTACTATCTTATATTTAAATTTGTATAATTCATTTGTTTTTTTTATTTTATTGTAGCACCCTGTCAGAAGGATGGAAGTCAGTGTTTACTTTACTGAAAGCATGGCTACACTTTCTGCTGTACTATCTTATATTTAAATTTGTATAATTCATTTGTTTTATTTATTTCATTTTAGCACCCTGTCAGAAGGATGGAAGTCAGTGTTTACTTTACTGAAAGCATCGCTACACTTTCTGCTGTACTATCTAATATTTAAATTTGTATAATTCATTTGTTTAATTTATTTTATTGTAGCACCCTGTCAGAAGGATGGAAGTCAGTGTTTACTTTACTGAAAGCATGGCTACACTTTCTGCTGAACTATCTAATATTTAAATTCGTAGAATTAATTTGTTTTATTTATTTTATTGTAGCACCCTGTCAGAAGGATGGAAGTCAGTGTTTACTTTACTGAAAGCATGGCTACACTTTCTGCTGTACTATCTAATATTTAAATTTGTATAATTCATTTGTTTAATTTATTTTATTGTAGCACCCTGTCAGAAGGATGGAAGTCAGTGTTTACTTTACTGAAAGCATGGCTACACTTTCTGCTGTACTATCTTATATTTAAATTTGTATAATTCATTTGTTTTATTTATTTCATTTTAGCACCCTGTCAGAAGGATGGAAGTCAGTGTTTACTTTACTGAAAGCATCGCTACACTTTCTGCTGTACTATCTAATATTTAAATTTGTATAATTCATTTGTTTAATTTATTTTATTGTAGCACCCTGTCAGAAGGATGGAAGTCAGTGTTTACTTTATTGAAAGCATGGCTACACTTTCTGCTGTACTATCTAATTTTTAAATTTGTAGAATTAATTTGTTTAATTTATTTTATTGTAGCACCCTGTCAGAAGGATGGAAGTCAGTGTTTACTTTACTGAAAGCAGCGCTACACTTTCTGCTGTACTATCTAATATTTAAATTTGTAGAATTAATTTGTTTTATTTATTTCATTTTAGCACCCTGTCAGAAGGATGGAAGTCAGTGTTTACTTTACTGAAAGCATCGCTACACTTTCTGCTGTACTATCTAATATTTAAATTTGTATAATTCATTTGTTTAATTTATTTTATTGTAGCACCCTGTCAGAAGGATGGAAGTCAGTGTTTACTTTACTGAAAGCATGGCTACACTTTCTGCTGTACTATCTAATTTTTAAATTTGTAGAATTAATTTGTTTAATTTATTTTATTGTAGCACCCTGTCAGAAGGATGGAAGTCAGTGTTTACTTTACTGAAAGCAGCGCTACACTTTCTGCTGTACTATCTAATATTTAAATTTGTAGAATTAATTTGTTTTGTGTATTTTATTGTAGCACCCTGTCAGAAGAATGGAAGTCAGTGTTTACTTTACTGAAAGCAGCGCTACACTTTCTGCTGTACTATCTAATATTTAAATTTGTAGAATTAATTTGTTTTGTGTATTTTATTGTAGCACCCTGTCAGAAGGATGGAAGTCGGTTGGTACAGTAATGGAGCAGGAGGCAGACTTGCACAAGTATGACTGCATTCTTATTGCTTTTATTGTAAGAATAGCATATACATGTTTACAGTGTGTAGTGACAATTTATGAGCTCTTTGTTACACAAATTTAAGATGTGAACACTGTGCAAGAAGTCGAGAATGAATCATAATACTGGTGTCAACAGTTATAAGACAAAGAAAATGGGCACATATTAGGCACATTCTGAGAAGAAACAAGCATAGAAAACAATTCAATACAAGGTTAGCCGTAACCACTTTCAGCTAGGGTAAGAAAACATTGCTGCTCTCTGCCCCTAATTCGCTATATTTGTGGTTACTGGACAGGCTGTCTTCGAATCAGTCAGTCCTTTGTGTTTGTCAGTTTCGAATCACCTGCTGTTTTTCATGGCATCTTTTCATTGTGTTTCTCTCGACTCTGGCCGTTCTTGCTCTGCGCTCCGGTTTCTAGGCTTGGCTGCTCTGCTGTCATGGCAGGTTATGGTGAGTTTTGCAGGTTGGTGCATTCAAGGAGCGGATAACTGCTGCCCTAAAGAGAACTGGCAGGTTGGTGCCTGGGGCAGCGCAGCGGAGGGTGATGGGTGGGATATGGTGCTGCTCTTGTGGGTCTCTTCTGTCTTGGCTGTCTGGCGCTGCTTGCTCATTGGGTTTCAAGTGGGTTGGTGCTGGCGGCTTAGTTTTTGGTGTTATTTTGAAAGTTCAAGATAGTCACCTGACCACCATGGCAGTATTACACACACACTCATGTAATGTGATTTATCTATTTCAGTGTAAAGAATTCAATTTTTGCTTCATTATGTGTTGATGTAACTATAGTAATCCCACCTCTTGAGATAAACAAAATATGCCAGGTCAGAAATCACTCCTTCATACTCCAGAAATTATTGTCATACAGTGGAAAAGATTTGGTATAATATTTTAGGACTGTGTTTTGACATTTATTAAAAAGGACAGTAATTGATGTAGGGTGAAATAATTGATCACTGTTGCTCTTATTTGTCTTTTATAATACTCTGTTCATGAATATGTTTTCTCCATTTTTGTGATAGAAATCTAAGTATTGGTTTTGTGGAAGACATCAGCAAACCTTTGAAAACTTTTGTAGAAGCACAGATCAAGGCTAGAAAACCGGTGAGTTTTCCTGTCACAAGTCCTTGTAAATTGGGGGTTTCTATGGCGAAGTGATTCAGCTGTTTGCCTCACGCTGTGAAGGTCGTGGGTTCGTTCCACGGCTGCGCCCTTCAGTTTATGAGTGTAATTTTTACGGAGATCCCTGGGCATCGTCGCCTGAGCTACGGAGTTTGGGCTCTGCTCGGCGCTCTTGTCAAGCGTCTAGTTTCTGCGGAGAGAGACTAATTTATCTGGGATAAAACCCGGTGCAGTTAAATCGATCTTCTCACTTTAACCTTTAACCTGTAAATTCATTTATTAAGTAATAATCATTGGACAATATCAGCTATACATTTTTTGAAAGAATTAGATCACAGCTGACAGGGTGACTAAGGGTTAAAGGAGGATCACCAGTTTCACATCATAGAACATGGATTCTAATTGCGTGTAAAGTCAACGGTTTTTTTCATATTATGTAGGCAGCTGTCTGTCCCTAGAGATCATCAAGTTGTGCCGCTGGTTATGGAAACAGTGTCTGCTATGACAGTACAATCCAATGCAGAGGTGGCAATCTCTGCCACATAGTCCGCATT
Source organism: Candidula unifasciata (assembly GCA_905116865.2). Taxonomy (NCBI): domain Eukaryota; kingdom Metazoa; phylum Mollusca; class Gastropoda; order Stylommatophora; family Geomitridae; genus Candidula; species Candidula unifasciata. Next base: position 421,817 of record CAJHNH020001046.1, read on the forward strand.
AAAACATTGATTTTGTATTATACTGAAGCTGGTTTTCTCCCAGATGTCTCCTCTATATAGCATGTTGCATTTAGCCTCTTGCAAAATATGACAGTCCGCCTTTCACTGTCTGCCTTCATAGGAGTCCGTCTGCAGCTGATCTCTCCCAAGTGTCTGTATCATTGTTGGTATCTTTCCAGTTGTGTTTTCATATGTCCTTAAAGCGTAGCCTAGGTCTTCTCATATCATAGGTGAAATCAATATTCTAGTCTGCACACTTTGTGGCCACTGCTTAAAGCTGGTGACTTTTGTATCTCATCATCATAATCACCAAATACAATCTTCACAGTTGAGGTCAGCTGTAATGAAGCCCCATTATATACTGATCTGCATACCTCAGAAACCCTCCTGAAAAAAAAAAAAAAAACAGGCAGTGGTTTGGGGCTAGAGGCGGGGGTGGGCAGTAAATTTTGTTTTTAGTTGACCAAAAACATGTCTTCAAGATACATTTAACTTGCCACCACCACGGGGATTTGTAGATGCCACTTCTGAGTGAATAACTTCTAGGGGACTAGATCACTTAGAGGCAGTTGAATAACCTAGAGATGACTAGGTAACTTAGAGGTTACTAGACAACTTAGTGGTGACTAGACAACTTTGTGGTGACTAGATAACTTAAAGGTAACAACTAGATAATTTAGAGGGGAATAGACAACTTAGAGGTGATTAGATAACTTAGTGGTGACTAAGATATCTTGAAGGTGACTAGATAACTTAGAATTGACTAGACAACTTAATGATGACTAAGATGTTTTAGAGATGACTAGATAACATTTAGGTGATTAGATAACCTTATGGTGACTAAGATATTGTGAAGGTGACAAGATAACCTAGAGGTGACTAGACAACTTAGAAGTGACAAGACAATTTAATGATGACTGAGATATTTTAGAGGTGACTAGATAACATTTAGGTGATTATATAACATAGAGATGACTAGATAACTTAGATTGACTAGATAACTTAGAAGTGACTAGAAAACCTAATGGTGACTAAGATATTGTAGAGGTGACTAGATAACATAGAAGTGATCAGATAAAATAGAGATGACTAGATAACTTAGAAGTGACTAGAAAACCTAATGGTGACTAAGATAGTGTAGAGGTGACTAGATAACATAGAAGTGATCAGATAACACGGAGATGACTAGATAACTTAGAGATGACTAGACAGCTTAGAAGTGACTAGACAACGTAATGGTGACTAAGATAACCAAAGAGCTGATTAGATAACATAGAGATGACTAGAAAACTTAGAGATGGTGTCTAAGATAACTTAGAGGAAACCAGAAAACATAGAGGTGGCTAGATAAGCTATGAGAAGACTATATAACTAAGAGATGACAAGGCAACTTAAACGTGTCAATATAAAATGTTAGATATTCAAGATTTCTGATAATTTAATATTGTTAGATTCAGCTCTTAAATTTGTTAGTTTACTGTACACCATAATTTTACGTTATCAATTTTACCACATGAGCTTTTGCTAATTATTATTATTTTACCAATTGATTTTACCACATTAGATTTCTGTGAGATGTTTATCTTTAAGACTGCATCTAATTTTATTTTTGCCAAGCTCACTCTTTGCAGTTTGGGATAACATCACTCTTAAAAGCTTCAAGTTTTTTTCATCTCTTTTGTTAAATGTTTCATTGCCAGTAGTGCTATGGGCCAGATATGCCTAGCAATTATTCTATTTTTATTTATTTTCTGTGACATTTGTTGAATGATTTTATCATATATTTTTACAGTTGGAGGCAGCGGTTGATAAATCATATAAAAACCTCATGGACAGAAGAGCTGAAGAATTTAAAGTAAGAAAACTGTATTTACTTTTGTGTCAGTTATTACAGACTTTAATATTTTGATGCCGTTTTGAAACTATTTTAGTCTTTAACAGTGCATGTAGGGTGGATGGTTTTTTTTTCTCAGCAGGAAAGACAAAGTACAGTTATAACCCCTGAAGTTAGACAATAGGAGTGCAGAATAGGAGGAGGGAAACCACTGTAATTTTGGAATCAACCTAGACTCCTACAATTGGTGCAAGATACTTTTCTAGGAATTTTGGGGTGGAAGAAATGGTGGTGAGGAAGGGAACTGACACATTCACCTTATTATGTTGTAACCTAGAACATGTGGAAACCTAATTCTTCACACACAACTGACTTTTCTGTCATGAGAATCCTTTATTATTATTATTATTAATATTATTATTGTTTTTGTTATTGCTGCATAGACAATATACAGTATAATGATGGTTACTGTGTGTTAATCTAGTCATTTGTGTGTGATTTCAGTGCAAGAAGCATGCATATTCTTGTTGCAGAGACTACGAGAAAGCAGAAGCTTCTGTAAGTGAGGCTAAATTAGGGAAAGGAAAGGATGTTGGAAAGGTAATGTAATAGATTTTAGCATTTACTGAGGTCATATTTGGTTTCTTTATTTGTTGAGTGAGATTTTCTATATTAAAATATTGAAGTCTGAGATTTTGAAAGTTACCTCACAGATGTTGAGCTGAATTAAGATTGACATCATGGCATTTGGGACAACCCCATAGAACTCCATCTCCATCGTCAACAGCCAGCACAGAGTTCCACTTTCTCTGGTACCAGTAGCAGTCTGACTGTTTGTCCATCTTGCCTTTTGCCCTGAGTGTTAAGTGTCAGCTAGATCCCTTGCTCAGTCCCCACTGCACTATTCTCTGCACACGACAAAGTTGAATCTTTTTGAAATATGGTAATGCTGAAAAACTGCTAGAACCCAGTTTATATTTCTGAACAGATAAATTTGCCTTTTCTTTGTTAAATTAAAGGACACCACAGGTCATGAAGAAGAGAATTATTTTGAAAATTAACCTGGGATTCTGTGTTGATTCAGCTTAAACTGTATCCCAGAAATTAAATTGAAATAAAATTTAAGATATTGACCACATCCTTCATCAGCTACTAAATTTTCTTTACAAATTTGAGGCTACTAGCATCAAATACTCAGTAGCGGCATCCGTGGTTAGGCATTGTGAGTCTGACTCGTAATTCCAACTTACTGCGATCGAAACCCACTGCTGGCATGCGTCGATTTTCATCATGGTATGGGGTGTCACAGGTAGAACCAGCCTAAAATGGGTACCAGGATGGTCTGTCCTGGGGAAGTAAAGATGGCTGGCGTAATGTTGTTGACCACATTACCCACCTAGTGCCAATTAGTCTGTTAAAAAAAATATGCCTAAGGCGTAACAAGGGATCTTTACTTTTTTTATTTATGAAATACTTAGTAGAGGGACATAGAGCATGAGTTAGACCAAGAGCAAGATGGAAAGATAACAATAGAGAAACTCTACAACTGTACAATGTAACTGTGGTTGAGGTGGCCATGAAAGCCAGAAGCAGAACCTTCTCTTCACACTGAAGTGGTAAAAAAGGAAGTGAAGAAAAAGAAGAAGACCATGTACTTAGATACACCTGAGTGTGTCGAAAAGGCTTCTTAACTTTTATACCACACATGGTACAGATTTATTTCCCCTGTGATCCACAGAAAGCCTCAGTCATACCATGGCACAGAATGCATGTCCCATGTGTATTGGTTATGTTGCTCGAACACATTAGGGTAGCAAAGAATAGCAGCACTAACCTACCATGCGTGTTGTAACAGGTAACTAAGGAGAGTATACATGAGACTAGCTACCTTATCCTGTGATATAATTCAGCTCTTTCCATATCAACAACTCACCATGCATTAAGATGGATTGCACCGATATTGTTAATGCCTTTAGTAAAATGGACGATGGTAATTCTTTGGCAGCAGCCTGTCCACATCACTGCTAAGAAAATTGGGAGTACAAATTGGCATAGCCAGGTAGGAAAGGCACACAGGACATACAAGAAGTCTTGTTAACCAGTAGAGGATGGGCAGTCTTAACCACTGGATGCTGATATATGTGTTGAAGGGGTATCTGAGCATCTGTGGATTTGTCTGAAGCTCATAGCTCAACTTGCATTAGTTAGTTGCTGTCAACATGCTATATTGTTTTAATGGTTTCTGCTTGATCCAGTTTCTACACTAACCACCTTTGCTCCTATTTATACTTTCACCTTGCAATTTTATGGAGTTATTTTTTTACCCCTTCAGATTAAACATTTTCTTAAACTGTTGATTAGAACGATTTAAAGTAACACCTGCTAGGACTGAAAGAGTTAACTTCAGTCTGTCAGGAACAAGTCGTATAGAGCTTGGCTTGCAATGAGGGCCTCTTGCCCGTTGGTAAATGAAAGAAGTAAGAAAAAGAAGGAATGATAAGGAAGTCAGACATCCTAAACTCTCAGCAGTTTTCTTCTCAGTAAACAATAGACAGACAGATTGTTAAGCTGTTGTGCCATTTGATTTGTCTGCTACTTTGAACATATTAAAGTTTCTCTGTTTCCATCAGGTTGAGAAGAAAAGCAAACAACTGCTGGCACTTCTCAAGAAGGCTGACAAAGAGTATACTGATGCATGTTACAAAGCAGAATTTGCTCGACAGGATTGGGACTTGATAGTTGCTAAAGTTAGTTGTTCTCATTTCTCAAAAGCTTGTCTTGACCTGCTGTGTTTGTGATTAAGCTTTCATAATTTTATTTGTCTATAGTTTTGATTGATGGGATTCTAACAGTTAATCCTCTTTGTCAAGAGACATGGTGGAGATCAAAATTCTGTTTCTGAATTCAGTAACAAGAAAGAAAATAATGCGCACAAACAAAACTGCATGCCTGCCAAAATTTGCAGTCAGTGACAAAAGCATTTAAAATGTCACAATTGTTGATGTATTTTCATGGTATTATACAGTAATTATCAGCTGATTACAGTGTGCATCATGTCTCTTATATTTCACAATTTTCTAATGTTTTATTATACACACTTGTGCTTTATTCCTGTTGGCAGGTCCTTTAGATCTAATATATGCCTTCTCGCTATTTCTAAATATCATTTTGTGACAATGTCATTAGAGTTCATAGATGTATTGATGTTACTGTAATCTGATCTCATGAACTATTAACTACCATGTGGGTTGCTAGGCTCCATTTTGGAGGGGAATCAAGACTCAGTGCCTCTAACTAGCATGTCATAGAAAGTGAATAATTAAGAGTTTGTATTGAAATCATTTGTGTTGGGTAAAAACGGGCAGATATTGCAGCCTAGCTGAAGACAACAACAACACAGTATGCCAACCAGCTTTTTAAGGGTGAACATAGAAGATGAAGATCTGTTATAAGTATTTGAAATATTCATGTTTGCTTTTGTAGATACATATTGCCATTTCTTTAGCGGTTATTGGAAACATTGTTTATGTAAGCTCATTCATTTCCATGTTTTTTTTTCTAAATTATTTGAGTTATTAACAATTATTGGAAGTTCTGATGTCACCTAGCTTATTTAGTTTGGCTCTGTGGCTTTGAGGTCATTGAATGCATTTACAATTCATGATCCTTGAGTTGCTGGTTTCAATTTCGCCATAGATGATTCATTTGAAAAGAAAACGGTTCTTGCGGTTTTCAGATGACAGTACAAGAGTCAACCTGTGAAAAAGATTGGGGCCTCACCACATAATATTCACAAAGGTATTAATGGGTGCGCCATAAGTATAAAGTAAAAGACTCTTTTATACGCCTTCAGGTGTATAAGGCATATAGGGCTAGACCTATGTTTTATATACCAGTTAGCAGATGAGTACACTGTGGCCAGCCTTTATTTTGGAGATGGCACACACTTCAAATTTCTTGACCAGTTGCACACTTCTTAATTAATTGAAACGTTATTGATTTACGCTTTTTTTTATTTTTCTCTCAAGGCCAGCTTGTCCATGCAGGAGCTAGAAGAGGAGAGACTAAGAACTATGCAAGATTACCTGAACAAGTACAATAGCCATGTTTCTGTTCTTCCATCAAAGCTCTCTCAGGTACATGACTCTCACCCGTCTAGAAGAATCATGATAATAACATTTAGCGCTAAAGAGCAAAAATCACATTTTATAAACAGTGAACTAGAAAAAACATCTTTACAAAAGTCTGGTTATTTCTTCAATTTCTTGCATAGATAATATGCCGAGGTGGCATAACGTTTAGTGTGCTAGCCTTCAAAGACAGTGTTTTGAGTTCCACCGCAACAGAGGCAAGATTATTTTTTTTTCTTTCTTTTTAGCAAGTATGGCTCTGGGATCAACTAAACTTGATTATAAAAAAATTAGTTTTAAGAACTTTTCTTAGTTTGTTATTTTAGGAATTGTCTGGTAAGTAAAGACGACAAGAAAGAAATCTTGCCACCACAATGGTGCTCTATCATATCACTGTTGTTACTTTGGTGCTCTCTCTTTTCCAGAAAGCTATTTGGACTTCAGAACCAGATAATATTATCTTTATAATGTGTTAAAAATCATCGTATTGTTCCTGGGGCTCCATTTTGATGAACAAAGAATAGACCCATCCCCTCCTAACAAACAAGTCTTAGGAAACTAATTAGGGCTGTTTCCTTCAGAGTCAGAGGGCATCTGCCTGAGATACAGGGAACTGACGTACAAGTAAGTTGGATCTGTAAAATGGATGTCTACGCAACAACCAGACACTTTCCACCTGAGTTTACAGCCAGTGAGCATGAAGAAGAAGAAGAAGAAGAAGAAACATTTAAAACTTCTTAGAGATATGGCAAAACAGACAGCACCAAAGTGGGTTTTTTTTTAAATTACTGTCATGAAATGATCTTTAAACTATTTTATTTTACACTTACTTGAGTCAGTCCTTGTATGTAGAATGAGATAGACTCTCACAAGAATATAAGATTTTAATGATAATTGAAAATGAAAATAAATTATACTTTGAGAACAACATATGTAAAGACTATCAATTATTTTGTGGGACACTCCAGAGACTTCCTGTCAGCAATGGCTAAAAAACAGTTTTTGTGTGTGTTGGTATGACAGGGTTTAAAAGAGGCTGAGAATGTATTTCTGATTTTGTATTGGAAAAACCTTATACTGATGCTTTAAATAACCTGTTTTTCTTTGTTGGTTGTTAGTATTTTGACAGCCTCGGTGGGGTTGTAAAAGCTGTTGACATTCAGCAAGATCTCAAAACAATAGTACAGGAGAAAGGAATGAAAGAGGCACATCGGCCGGAACAGATATTGGTAGATAGTTATGTAAGTCATTCTTCTCTTTTGCCCCTCTTCTTTGCATCCTCTTCTTCTTCATCATCATTTCTTCCTCTTTCTATTTGTTTGACTTGTTCTTTTTCTGATTTATCTCTCTCTTTTTTTTTTTTTTTTTTGCTCTTTCATTTTAATTATTGTTGTATTACTGTTGTCACACTATGGGCAGATATAATTAAAAAAAAACATAATGAAGATATCTTGAAAGAGGTTAATTCACAAAGAAAACATATTACCCGCATCAGAATAAGACAGTCTGCATTCTCTGAGCATGTCAAAAGATGAGGAAACCTGAAGTATTTCATGGTAACATGATAGTTACAGGGGAAGAGTGCCAGAGGGATACTAAAAGGGATGTTAAATGTTTACATAATGTCATGGAAGAACATCTGTATTATAAATGATTGACAGTACATACGAGAGAAGATTGTAGACAGACATGATTATGAGTGCCACATGGTCCAAATGGGGAGAGTTCATATCATCAATAATTTTGTACATACTGACCAAAAAGTCACTGTAATTTATTCTTCTTCTTTTTTTTAACTGCTACAGATGTCAAAGGAGATATGAGGTTCTGCTTCTAGCTCTTCTTGCCACTTTGACCATTAACATATCATACTGTTATATGATTAAAATTGATTGCGTGGGCAACTGCTGATCTGTTGGTGACTTCTGCTACCATCAATGATGAACTGTATTTCTAATGTCGGACTGTTTGTGTTAGCTGTTCGGATGGCTACCATATGTTTTAATGCATGTGTATGCTAGATACGCTGAGACAGCAGTCTGTTAATCTTTCCACAAGAGACTGTGATAAACATTCTGTGTGTTTTTCGTTGGCACAAGAGAGGAGAAAACATGGGTGACCCGTTTGCTATGAAGCTGAAACTAAGACTACCAGACTGTTGTAGAGTTTCTCTGATGTTATCTTTCCATCTTGTTCTTGGTCTACCTCATGATCTTTGTCCTTTTTTTTGTTGGTGTATGCCTTGTGTGGTATGGCTTCACAGGGCATTCTTTCCTAAGTGGGCAAACTATTTGATTTGCTGTCTGTGTATATATTTTAGAATTGGTTCTGTGCCAGCCTTTTCTTTTTATGACCTCATTCCTTATTTCATGTCTTCTAGTGCAGACATCTCATGTCCATGGTAACTTATTAACTCTTCAAATAGTTTGAAATACAGTTGTTTAGTTTGACATGGGCTTGTTTAGTTTGATGTGCGCTTGTTTAATTTGACATTTGTTTGTTGAGTTTGAGATTCAGTTGTTTAGCAAGTCATGCAGTTTTTTTAAATAAATACAGGCTGAAGATAGCCAGGTGACAATGGACAATGAGAGGAGAAAAGATGCACTGAAAAACTACCTAATTCACTTGCACCAATACATTGAAAAAGAGAGAAAGGGAAAGGAAGGTGAGATTAACATAGTGACATGTTTGTGACTAACATGTTACACAAATATCTGACATTGATAATCAAAATTCCTAGTGTGGGTCCTAGGGCCCCATTATGGGGAATCAAAATAGACCCCTCTGCCTTCTCACAAGCATGCCATATAAGTTGGAGTGCATCTGCCAGAGAGGCAAAGAACCAACAGTCTGCATACAAATAAGCCAGATCTCCAAAATGAATGTGCACACAATACTCCAAGTTCTGTAATAGGGCAAAGCCTAGCTGTGGCTGAGTAACCAGAACTTCATACCAGAGTTTACAGCTGGTGAACACCAAAAAGAAAAATCAAAATGTTACAAAAGTTTTACTAATAATTTATTTTAAAATTCAAACAATAATTGTTGAAAGGGAATCTTTCAGTTCTAAAGAGAACATAAATGCAAACACCCATTCTTTGTTTCATATGCAGTTTAATTTTTCAACACTTCTATGTCATTTCTACTTTCTGTATTACTATTACCTAACCATAGGATTTTGTTTTAGGATGAAAACAAAAACATGTAAATATCATATTAATGATTATGTTTTTTTTTCTTCTTTTTTTTTATAGTTTTCCTAGCTGTTTTCTTGTTTTTGTTTTGTTTTGTTCATTGATAAAATTTATATTGTGTTCATATGCTGTTGTTTGTCTGTGTTTTAATTTGTTTTTTGTTTTTGTTTTTTTTGTTTAAAGATTTCTAATTTATAGTACTCAATACAAAACAAAAACCCCCAAAAAAGCCACAGCTGTCTACTGAAAGGAACATAATTTTGACATTCCAAGTCTGTGTAATTTAATGAGTGAAAATGTTCAAATTGCACACAAGAATACCTTAAGATTTAACCAAACATTTGACAGTTCTTTTGTACGTCATCAGTAGTTTTTACGCATACAGACTTTCCTGTCAAGTAATAGAAACATGCAGTCAGATAACTATGTGCTTCTTTTTTGTGTGTGGATAGTGTATCTGTATAAGTTTATCAAATAGTAAACATTGACATTAGTTGTATATTGCCATTTCTTTCATAGGTGTTCAAAAGCTGGTTGAGGTCTATAAAAACAAGCCCAGCTTTGCAGATGCAGACGCACAAGAAGAGACACGACAAAGCTGCAACAGGTGAGAGAAAATTGTTTCTTTGCTGTTTTATTATCAACTCATATTTAAAAGTAGTAAATAGTATAGGAGATGTTTGATAATCATCCAGTTTGGGTGTTCTGTTAGTCTAGATTTTCACATCCTCTTTATTCTCACAGAAAACATTTAACTTTTAAATATAAGGAGAGTAGATTGATGAGATAAAAGGTAATTTTTGCTGTTTTATTTTTAAACATGCAGAATTATTTGCCTCACAAATTAGTACATTTGTTCATTTATCCATAACTTCTTTCCTGCTGTTTGCTGTGTGTGTCCCTGGAGAACTAGCTATTAAGAAGATATTCCCCTTGTTTTCCATCTTCTTCTTCAGCAGTCACATTTGCTATCTATCTATTCTAGTATGGATAACAGGTATGGTTTGTTTTAGATCTTCACCGGTGCCCCATATATTGTCTTGAAAGTTTATTTAATTCTAAACATTTATTTTATTTCATTCTAGAAAACATTTATTTCATTCTAGACAGCAATTATTTCATTCTAGACAGCAATTATTTCATTCTAGACAACATTTATTTCATTCTAGACAACATTTATTTCATTCTAGACAGCATTTATTTCATTCTAGACAGCAATTATTTCATTCTAGACAACATTTATTTCATTCTAGAAAACATTTATTTCATTCTAGACAGCAATTATTTCATTCTAGACAACATTTATTTAATTCTAGACGACATTTATGCTCAATTTCCTGGAGGCCAGTCATTATAAGATCAACGGCAGCCTATGCAGGATTGAAGGCAAGACCATTCCAGCTAGTACGTTTTCACAGTACATTGAAACCCTCAGGGACAAACAGGTACTTTACTAATTTGGTGCCACAAAGCAAGCATATTGTCTGTCCACATGAGAATGACTTATGCAGAATACATATTCTATTGCAGCAATCCTTGTACTTTTACCATCAACCTTTCAGCTCCAAATTTTAGGATAAAATCACTGATGTGGAGCTGTGACAGAGAACTAAATAGATTCCAATTGATCAAGAGGTGAAGAAAGGACACCAGCATTGTAATAGGACACAATTTTAGAAAACCTAAGGATTATTTGGAACCACTTAAGACTGGAACTCACAAAAGCATAGAAATAAGGGCAGGAAAAGGATAGGAAAGACAAGGAGATGCATACAATAGCAAAGAAGAGAATGACAAGGCGTGAGATGGTTGAGGGTCTATGCTCCATCGGGGAATAAAAGGAAGAAGAATCAATTTTACACTTGTTTTCTCGGGGATAAATATACATTGTTTTCTTTGTGTTTTGAGGCTATCTTTCATTGTTTATTCACCCAGTGGTATTTTAAATATTTTTTAAAGCAAAAAGCCAACCTCAGCTCATCCTGATGTGGTGTTATATGCCACATAGGGCCCACAGTTTATTTTTCTGTTCTATCCTTTGCAAGTGCTTTAACAAGAATAGATCACAATTTTTTTACATATTTTTTTTAAACATGAAGAATTTGTTAGATTATTCAGTTGAAATGTAATGTAGATGTCATGTGGAAGAGAGATTAAGAAATGTTGTAAAAATTGTAAAAATGTATTCTTCATGACTTGATCAGAATCTTCTTGTGAGTACCTTGCGTCTGCCAATGAACATAGCCCTGGAGGGAAGCAACGATTACTTGCCGAGCCATCCGGCGAATGATTACTATCAGGAACTTAATTTACCAGAAGATGAATTCAGTAAGTTTTATGTACTATTGTTATTGATTGTATAGCACAGAAACATGTGCAGTGAATCAGCAATATGAGGGTCAATTGGAACTGTCTAAATACTGTTGTATTGATAGAAAGGAAACATTTCTTGATTGGGAAAGCACGCAAACAAAGAAATAATAAAAAACTGAAAGTAGATAAAACATTACAGAAGGTTAACCCTTTAGCCCCAGAAATCTGTGGGGGGGGGGGGGGGGGGGGGGGGGGGAGATGGGCCTTGACCCTGAAAATTCCTTGAAAAAAATTCTTTTAAAATAAAATTTTTTTTTTAAAATAATTTTTAAAAAAAAGGTGGGGGGGGGGGGGGGAGTGGTGGGGGGGGGTGTATAACCGGAATTAAAATTTAAAGGAATGCATTCCCTTGGATGGAAAACAGATTTTTACTATCTCTCATACGATGCAGGATTAACGGCCAAAGGGTTAAAGTCGGTTAATGTCTTCATCTAAATACATAGACATAACCTCTGTGACCTCTATCACTCAGGCTTGTAGGAAAATGTGATGTTAACTTGGCTTTAGCAAATAGCAAAGCTATTTGGCTCAAAAGAAAACCCTCCTAAATGGTGTTTTTAGTTAATATGTTGACCTAAACATTTGTGTGTATGGGAAAACAACCTTTAGTCTTAACTATACGTCTCGTAAACAGGTCGCTGTAGACAAATCAGAAAATTGATATTTACAGGGGAGCAGACCAACCAGAATTGTTGGTTTTGCAGCTTCTTGATGCAAAAGGGTTAAACTTGCATGTACATGAGAATGTCAGCTTAATAGATCCATAGGGAACTGTATTTCTGGTAATCTGGTAATTTTAGTTTCAGCTTCATAGCAAACGGGTCATCCCATAGTTGCTCCGCTCCTGTTCTAACGAAAAACACATAATGTTTATCACAGTCCCTTGTGGAAAGATTGACAGACTGCTGTCTCAGCAAATCTAGCATACACACGCATTAAAAGCATATGGTAGCCATCCGAAGTGCTAGCACAAACAGTTCGACATTAGATGCAGTTCATCATTGATGGTAGCAGAAGTCACCAAAAGATCAGCAGTTTCCCACAGGATCAATTATAATCCCATAATGGCCCCACCAATTTTGCGACAACTGGCATCGCACCATTTTCTGAATCGACAATTCACACCACCACGTTGGTCACAGTCAAAAAACATTCCAAATGAAATCTGTAGCTCACAGTGTCACGCCATGCACTCAACTCAGAAGCTGGGCAACAAAACTATATCCTTCCAGTCTACAAATGGAGCAAAAATGCATCGGCCACCGTCTGGCATAAGCAAAACATTTTACCTCGGCTCAAAACAGTGGCTGTGCCTAGCATCCATTTTGACCTGAAGCATTATGTGAGGTTTAATAAACGGTCACTCCAGCAGTACCCTCACTATTAGCTGGGGGAAGGGACTTAGGACATTACATCCACCAGCAAGCGTCACCCCAACAACGACCTGACTGCATTCGCTAACGACTGTTCACCCAACAGCCATGTAGTTCTTTGGCACGAAGGAGACACCTTGAACTTGGGTTTCAGACTGCCGACTCCCTACAAGAAGATGTATGTGTGCTACTGGTGTCCCATAGCCAAAATACCATCTTACTGTATTACTCAAATTCAGCACTCATACTCAAACACGCAGTGGTTAGAAAAAAAAAAACACACAAACACACACACATATATACATATACATACACTCATTACCTGCCACCCGCTTGCTTGCTGGTGCAGCACACATGACTAAATATATATATATATTGGAAGAGAGAGAGGAGAGGAGAGGAGAATCAGGCTGAATGACCACAAATATTTGAGACACTGACACAGGGAATTCCCTATGCACACAAGGTCGGCATGACTGGCTCCAAGACGGAGACAGTGAATTCAATTGGCTCAGTCAGATAAGATGCAGTCCCTGTTGTGACAGAAAGTTGACTGTAATAAAGGACTGCTGTAGAAAGGTGCACCCAAGGGACAGTTTCAGAAAGAGATGCATACTTTGTGAGGGAAACTGTATTTGGAAACCATAACTGTGAAGCTGATACTAGTGCAGAAATGGTAACATTTTGACCTAATGGTTTCTTTGTTGTTAATATCTCTAGTGATATTAAATAGCTTAAACTGTATATAAGTAACTACATATCTGTGGTGAAAGTGACAGTGAAACAACATACATTATCTTTTAACATCAAACTATTGACATAAAGATAAAAGACTAAAGTTTACTATATATAAGTAACTACGCACCTGTAGTGAAAGTGACATTGAAATAGCATACATTCTGTTTTAACATCAGACTATCGACATAAAGATAAATGACCAAACTTTAAAACAAGTTCAACATTTTAAATACTTGGGTAGAATCTTCACTTGTGATGGCAGTATAGACAGAGAGATTGAAACAAGAATCCAACAGCCAACAATGTCACATATCAGCAGACTCCAATTGTGAAACAGCTGGCTGTCACAGAAGAGATTAAAACACAAATTATAAATGCAGTCTTTATGCCAACCTTGTGCTATCAATGTCAGACTTGGAAACTACAAGAACTTTTGGAACAACACCTATAATTAAATTCATTGAAAAACAAAGACTGAAATAGTTTGGTCATTTAATGAGAATTGATCCAATGATGCTGGCAATGATAGCGTACAACATGGAAGTAGAAACACCAACATGCACGGGACAACCAAGAAGAAGATGGTGGATGGAGCCACTGATATCTTGAGACTCCACAACATCACATCATACAGGGCAGCTGAGCGTGCCCTAGCTAGGAACTGATCATCTGTTAACCTGTGATGCCTAGCGGTGCAGAGCAGAAAATGGACAAAAGAAACAATGTTTTAAGTTTCTGTTACAGTACAGAACTAGTAAAGACTAGGTAATCTTATAGTAGTGAAAACAGTACAGACTGTATGTAGTTCCATAGCAGTAGCAATATATACTGCTTTGTCTGGTTTTGGCTTGTAAAGAAAACATTACTGGCACAGAAATACCTTTATAATGGTATCATTATCCTGACATTCTTTTTCTTCCTGTTACCTCCCAAGGAAGCATTGGTCCTCAAATTACATCTGGCCATATATCAACATATCAAGGCAAAACGTTTGGCCACGAGAAACACCGGTACAAGCCAAAACTTCATGGGTTGCTGATTGAATTACAACAGACAGTGAAGTTCATACTGTGGACAGAATTGAAGATATAGATAATCTATTTCAAGCGAACGAAAGAAGAAGAAAACCTGGCAATTTGGGAATTTATTTATGATTTATTATATTTCTACAGGGTGAGGTAGTCTGTCTTTTGTCACCTTTCCTTAATCACCTCTTATGACACGCATGATGTTACTGTGCTGCCCGTCTCTGCTTTCCTTTTAAGCCCTGATACAGCACAGGTGTCTCCTTGCATAAATTGGAAGATCTGCACACTGTACACAGGCTTTATAATGCTGGCATCCCAGTGTGGGTTCCGGGGCACCATTGTGGGGGAAAACTAGAAGAGACCTACTGCCTCACAACAAGCATGTCATAGGAGTCGACTAATTTGGGCATCCATTGAAGCTGGAGTACGTTTTTCTGAGAGGCAAGGAACCAAAAGTCTACATACAAAAAAAGCCATGTGTGTGAAACAGGTGTGCACATAACACTGAAGTTCTGTAACAAGAGCCAAGTCCAGAGGTGGAGGAGAACCTAGAACTTTCTACCTGAGTTTACAGCTGGTGAACACGATAAAAAAGAATATATTACTGGCAAGGATAGAAATGCTTGTATATCAAGAACCACACATCCTGTTGTGGCTAGAACCAGCCATATCAAGCCATCATCAGCTAGAAGCTGATACCTCTATGTGAGATTTGGAGTGTTCTGTGAAATGATATTTATGTAGAGATGGCCATTCCTTAGTATATTTTAGAAGCGATTCTCTTCCTGTGGAAGACTGCACTCAAAAGTTAGAAGAATATACTTCTGCCTTATTTATCTTTAGTTGATGAAGAATTCCCATCTCCAACTGTGATTGGTCACTGTAAAGCTTTATATGATTATGATGCAGCCCAAGCTGACGAACTGTCAATCAGAATTGGTAAGTTAAATGTATGTTACTTGTGAAGTGTCCAGCAGAACAGGTAAGTGAACACTTTGTTACCTGTTAGTGTCCATAATAACTGGTAAATCAATTTTATGCTATTTGTGAAATGGCTATCATAATAGCTACGTCACTGGTATGTTAATTGTGAAGTGTTAAACATACTGGTAAATCAGCAGTATGTTACTTACGAGATGACCATCAGAACTGGTAAGTCATTTTTATGTTACTTGTGAAATGGACATCATTGTCAGCAAGTAACATGTAAACATATCTCTCAGGGTGGATATATCAAGCGGGTGTCATTTATGAAGTAAATCTGAAAGGAAACACATTATAAATTGCACACATTCATTTCTCTGTAGCAATCAGAAAAGAAATTAGATATAATAGTAATACACAATAACTTGTGTGCTACCACCATGGCAAATGATTAGTGAGGTCTGTTGTCTCAGGTCCATTATCGCTCCGATCTCATTAGCTCCACAAATATAAAATTACTCTTACACCCATTCTGTGTGTACAGCAAAAATTAAATATTTACGGTGAATCCTAAATGTAGCTAGAGAAGACAGGATCAGAAATGACAATATCAGGAAAGAAGTTGGGACGGAATCAGTGAAAAATTATGTCAAGAGACAGCAGGTCAAATGGTTTGAACTTGTGTAGAGACTACCAACAGACAGTGCACCACAGACAGCCATGACACTTGGACGTATTGGAAGCAGAACCAGAGGTCAACCACGCAAGCGATGGACAGATGGAATATCTGCAGCCGTAAATACCAGCATCCACAAAGTACATACACCTGATACCACTTTCAGAACCTGATGTGAAAAGCAATAGACGACTAGAGGACAATAAAAAAATTTTTTTTAAATGTATTAATTAACTATCTTGTTTGTTTTAGTACCCAGAAGCCATGTGTTGTTAACCCTTAGGCTCAGTATTATGGATATCGCAACCTTTCGGCCTTGATTCCATTGAAAATACCGTAAATCTGGGAGAAATGTGGCTTTTCTGCCTACCCCCGGATTGAACCCGGACCACAAGGAGTTCGTCACCCGGTCTCCGCGCAATCCGGTTTAGCCAACTACGCTAGAGAGCCAGGCATTAACTATCATGTGGGTAAATACAAAAGTAAAGATCCCATTTCCACGCCTTTAGGCATGTAGGGCTAGACCTATATTTTTATAGATTATATTAAAAAAATAGGGCTAGATGTGGGGATGTGGTCAGCATCATGCCGACCACCTTTACTTCCCGGGACTGCACCCGGTACCCATTTAAGGCTGGGTGGACCTAGGAGTCAAAGTCATTTTTGAAAAAAAAGACCAGCTATGCCAGGGAGCAAACCCACCAACCTTCCAACCAGCAAGCGAGCATCTAGCTGCTACGCCACGGTGACTTCCAAGTGTCTTGTAGCCTTATTGAAATATTCACGTCTGGCAGCTCCAGGTTGTGCATTCATATCCACTAACCTAAATTCTGGATATCTGAATATATACAGTGTAATATATGTAAAAAGGACCTTTTGCCACACCTTCAGCAGTATTGCACATATAGTGCTAGATCTATATTTTATAGACCAATAAGCACTCAGTACGTGATATGATAAACATCACCATGTCATTCTGTACTTCCCAAAACTTTACCTGGAACCCATATCAGGCTAGATCAACCTGAAAGCCAGTGTCATTTATAAAAAAAAAAGGACTGGATCATTTCAGATTTGAACCTACAGCCTTTAGATCTACAGGCGAGCATCTAGCTGCTACACCATGGCAGCTCCCATAAAATATATGTATGTATATATAATACCTGTCGGCTCTGTGGCTAAGTCGATGTGAACGCTTCGTAATGCCGGGATGCCGGGTTCAATCCCAGCTTCGGGCCATGCGCCTTGCGTTGGTTTCGACAGTGGTATCAAGAGACCCGACCGTCCAGAAAGCAATGGCAAACTACTGGACGTAAATTTGCCTAGAACAACCACACAACAGCCAGGGTCTGTTGGGGTTGGTTCTGCAACGTCCTGTAAAGGATACCCAACTAACCTTATATATAATACCTTTTACTTGTTACTGTCCAGGTCTTTCTTCTACTACTTAAAAGCGAGATTATGTGGGTTTTTTATTTTTTATTTCAGGTGATGTAATAAGTATCTATGAAAAAATCGGTGACGGTTGGTGGGAAGGTGAACTTCATGGCGTTCGAGGAATCTTTCCCTCTACATATGTTGAAGAATGTTGAAACTGATCACATCATGTATCTTCCAAAGACTTTACTCAATAGCTGCATACCAAGTTCACAGTAGTACTTCTTAGATGTTGAGAGAATTTTGAGCAACAACTTTGTGACTTCATTTTAATAGTCAGTTTAAAGTTCAGAGGTTCGACTTCATTGCAAAAGGTTTTATCTCATATGGCTTGGTCTGTTTCTGCAGAAAGAAAAGCTAGTCACCTGCTGAGAGTGTCACACTAGGTGCAAATCCCATATGTCTAGGGATGATCCCCAGGAATCTGTATAAAAATCGCACTTGTGAACCAAATTGTGCAGTCCGTAAAATAAACCCAAGACCTTCAGAGCACGAGGCAAGCACAATAATCCCTTAATCATTGAAATACCCCACAGCGTATTAATAGTTCAATGTGAATTATTACAATGACTCCCTGGATTAAACATTCCTTTTTGTTTCATTAATAAAGAACATGTAATTTTTTCTCTTAACCATTTTATTTTCCTTATAATGAGATTCTTCTAAAGAGCAATATGACTGGCTTGAAAGGCTACTGTCCCACACTAAATTTTGACCTCCTATGCTGACCCTAATTTGTTACTTCAATAAAGTTCTTCTTCAAATCCTTGCTCCTGGCTTATCGTAGTATCCATATAGACTGACCTGTGTAGATATTTCTTATCCAGAAAGAAGATTGCTTGTGTGATTTATTCCATATTATGATTGTTATGGAAGCTTCTGACCCTGCTTTTCTATTGCTGGTTTGTGTAACTTGTAATGAGTTTACTTTGTAAATAAAAACTAGATTTGGCATTTTTCTTGAGGATGCTAGTCTTGTGCAATTCTTTAATTACTCATGCTTGAACCATATTTGTTGTTGTCTGAACAATATTTTCAGATACATGTGCATTTAGTAAACATTCCTTTGGCATTTGCTTTCTTTGGTGCCCATGTAAGTTGTAAAGAGACTCGTATAAATTGTCCAGTTTATGCAACTTGCTGTTATTTTTAATTGTGAGCAATCATTTCTCAATATACTCTCATACCTAAGTTTAACAGACCACCATTTCTCAGATTTTAGAAACAGTTGACAAATCTGGAGTACACAATTTATTTTTTATTTTTTTATTTTATTTTATTTTAATTTTAAAGTTAAAAGGCATACATGTGACATTTTGTATAGATCAGAAATGTGTAAAACAAGAACAAAAAAAAAAGCTTTTGGCATATTGAGAATATAGAACTAGACCTGTAATATTGACCAATCAACACTTGGTGGGTTATGTGGTCAGCATCATGTCAACCACCTTTGCTTCCCAGGACTTTACCCGGTACTTAATTAAGACTGGGTCGACCCAAGAGCCAAGGTCATTTAAAAAAAAAAAAATGTTTTGTTAGGACTTGGCCCACGACCTTCAGATCCGCAGGCGAGCATCTAGCCCCTGCACCACAGCAGTTCCCAGAACAGAAATTAACAAGTTGGAATTATAATTATGTTACAGTGGATGTTGTGCTTGGGTATTCTTTTCATAATGTAATTTAGGTGCTTTAGTCAAATTTTCAAAATGCCCTCTACACCAATAAAACCAGCACAGTTAGATAGCTGTAAACAATCTCTTTCCAATGGTACCTCATTTAGGCTTGTACGTCATTTCTGAGCTGAGATATGTAGGTTTTTGTGGAGATGAGATGTAAAAAACAGCTGTTGAAAACTTGCGTCCCAGAAACAAGAAGTTTTCTCTGCGCAACCAAACTGCGCACTTATCATTTTGGCTTTGTTTGCATTGGACAAGATGGCAGACAATGAGACACAGCCACATAATAGCGATTGCCTGAAAAATATCACTGTAAATCTAAAAAGCCACTGATAAGAAAGAAATTTTATATACAAATGTAAAATTGGACGGAGAATTCAATTATAACTAGCATTACCAGTACGAGTAATGTTAAAGCCTAAAGCCAACCTTGAATACTTACCGCTATTTTTAATAAAACTGATGTAACAGAAAAACAGAGGACGTCCGGCTGTCGTAGACATGCGCTGTTAATCGGGTTCGTTCCCGCCGTTTTCAGCTATATATAGCTGGTGAAAATCACACCAATCGCAAAATTTCATGAGAGATTAGGACCCATCCCGAAACCAGCCGACATTTCCCAAACAAGTTTTAAACGGTTTCCATGGTAACGAAAATTGCCAAAAGACCGCAAATTGCCGAATGTAATTATTTGTATTAGCCAGTGCAGACCCATGTCTGTATGACAGCTTGAAATATTGGACATTATGTTTACATCCTTTTGTCTGTTAAAATAAGGTATAAGCATAATTATGTTTACACTCATTTGGTGAAGACAACACTTGGTTGATTATTGCGCTGTAGCTGCATTTAACCTCTTAAATATACTTTCTTTAATTCAAGGCAAAGATTTTGACAAAGAAAAATTAAAAGCCTGCCATTGTTAGCTGGCATTTAGAACACCGTGATATTTGCATCCTCCCTGTAGGATAGGTACTGACTGAGAAATCTGCAAATCTGCATTGCAATTATTACATGTCATTGTACATATGAATAATAGTTTGTTTGTTCACTGTTTCTTTGTTGAATAATTATATGTAACTTTAAAATGCAGATTGTGTATGTCATCTTATGTGTGTCGAATAATGTGTTACATATTTTCTGTACATTGTATAATATGATCACTTACATCTCAACAGTAAAAAACACTTAGCATATTTTCTATTTAACCACCTGTAGCAATGTTTCAGGTGTAGCTTGATCACTGGGTTTTCTGAAAGGCTACAGTGTGCAGATTATAAATGTATTTTATTCCTGACTGCTAAAGCACACATTGTTTTCATCATCAGTACCGCTTGGTGAGGATTTATATTAGGGCTGTACCGAATAGTGATTTTCACTATTCGGCTGAATACGAATAGTGGGACCAACTATTCAGCCGAATTCGAATACGAATAGTGTATCATTATCATCAGGTGACTTGCCGACTGGCGTGTGCGATCATGCCTCTCCACAATCTGCTATCTCTTGCAGCATGTATCAGTTCGTGTGCTGACACACCTCCATGCCTTGCAACAAGACTGTCAACAATCTTCTATCGTTGTCTTCCTCTATCCCTCCTTCCACAGATCTTTCCAGTGGTCACCAAATGTTCCATTTTCCCTCTTCTCATAACATGGCTAAAAAAAAGACGACTGTCTCCTTCTGATGTCTGTGATTAGTTGTTTTGGGCTCCCACCTCTTTCAAAACCATCGTTCGCTCTGCCGTTTGTTCGGTGTAATTTAAACGCACCTTCATATTCTCGTTATCAATATCTTCAGATTTTATTTTGGCAAAGACACCCTGAAAAAACAAAAAATGCATGATCGCTATCTTTCTCCCTCTCTCTCTCTCACACACAGACACACTCACACTCACACACACACACAGACACATGCTGCGTTTGGCATTTTATGCAGTTTGTAACATGCAACCGGGTCGCAGTTTCCCCCGCTACGACAGGCTAAGGCAACAGCAACTATTGTGTTAATGAGAGAGTTATTTCAGTCCAATACAGTGTATGCAGAAACGGGATTAAGGTAACCACTATTCGCCCCGATGCGAGTACGAAGCGAATATTCGGTACAGCCCTAATTTATATTATTATTTTGTGATACATTTTTTAATTTTTCGGCTGTCGAAACAAGAAGAGATATCTTGGCTCTAAATTCAGTCACCAAAAAGACATGACCATACAAAATCCACATTATTTCTCTCACTTGTATCTGCTAGAATATTTAAAGATCTTATTAATGAGTGAAACTAGTGGCAGCCGACAAAACAGAATCTGTCAAACCACATTCTGGAATGAGGGTATCATGGTTTATTACGACAAACTTTTTACAAACTTTCATCTTTGCTTTTTAAAACAAACTCTCATCTTTTTCACAAACAACGTTGCTGCATTCTGTTAATTGACATTTAGGAGCTGATGGAAGAATTATTTTGGCAACAATAAAATACATGACATGGTTTAAAAAATCATAGTGGAGTTTGAAATTAAAGACTAGCCTAATGTAGGCAGTGATACAAGTAGGACGAGATGAATCCATCAAGAGATGGATAAGCAGCAAGTCTGCCAGTGTGTATAACTAAAGGAGAGACATAAAAAGTGTCCCTGCAGCCAAGGTTTTTGTATTGGGTACAGTTTTTCTATTTATGTGTACAATATTTCTTTGTAGAACTTGAGAACCTCTGGTATTCTTGTTGAACTGGTCACTGTTAGTGAAAAAACTTATTTTATAATGAGCAAAAAGTTTTCTTTTTCCTACCATTTTACTCAGAATCTCTGTTTCTGTTTCTTTATTGAAATATTTCTGTGATTTTTAAGGTTGTGTTCGGTTGTTAATCAGTCTTTGCACATATTTCTGAAAGTCTTCATATTTTTTTAACATTAAAAAATATCTGTAAATTGGCAAATAAGTGTGAAGAAGTTGAAAGGATGTTTCATTTGATCACCAAACAGGCGTCATGATCACATAGTACAGTGTATTTCCTGAATGTTTGATTTATTTCTGTTTTAACCTGTGCATTATTGTGCATTCTACATGGTGTCAGTACTTTTGTTTACATTTTGGACATTGTGAGTTTCTGTTATGTTTGCATTGTCATTTTGCTCAGGCCAGAACTTTTGTGATATTATTTCAAGAATTAAATGACTTTGCTATATTTAAGATTAAGACTGAACAAAGAATGTCAGGGACTGTTCATTCTTTTCTTTCACAGGAATTCTCTATATTGTTTTATTCTTATATCCATGCCAACAAGATATCAGTATGTTTTCTTTACAGCATTTAAATATAAACATTTTCTTAGACCTTCCTATACCCTTTATTCCCCCCCCCCCCCCCCCCCTTTTCCCTTTTTCTCCCCTGGTGGAGCATAAGTTCTCAACTAAGTTGTCATATCCTTAGCAGTCACATGCAGCTCATTGCATGTCATCCCTGTCTTATTAACTGCAGTCTCTAATTCCCTTGTCTGTGTGTTAGTTGACATTCTTTTTTTTTTCTCTCTCTCTCTATGGTTTGTGTAATTTTAACATTTCAGGTGCCAGTTCTAGAGATTTTCCTAGGTGAAAAGAGGCAGGTTGGCAGTTTGGACTGATTTCAATATCCTTTGTACTGTTTCATATCTCTTCCTAAAGAATAGCCCCACTCCTCCTACCCATCTTCCCAGCCTGGTCGACTCATTAATCTCATTTCCTCATTAATCTCATTTCCTCTTTAGACTTATTCTGTGCTGTCCTTTTGCAGATACATTAAGAAAAAAAAAAGAATAAGAATAACTCAGCCCAACCTACTAGAGTGTTGTCTATGGGATAAGAGTAGCCAAGCCCAGCCCTGCCCTTAGTCCGCTCTGACATGGATGGTAGGGTGTAGTTTTACTATTTTTTGCTTCCTCCTGTGCAGTGTAACTATTCTTACTATTCATTGCTTCCCTTAAGGGCCCTGTAATATATAGGCATTTAAGGACACTTCATGTAACAGTATTTTTAATGTCTTTTTTTTTTTTTTTAAATAGCAGTGTCTAGATTAATTGTAGCACAAGTAGATATAATTGTTATCTCTTTTTTTTATAAACAATAAAGCATTTAATATTTCACCATCTATGCAATCAATGTAGCCAAAATATCTCTCCCTCCCACTCACCCAACCTCTCTCTTTGTGAGTGAGAAAAAGTGGAAGAGATGCATCGACAGTATGACTTAACTTTCTTTCTTTGGTGTGTGAGTTCCTGTTGCTAATGTTACAACAAGAAAATGTTGTTGGTATGTGACAGTGACAATGATAATGCTCATTCAGTTATTTATTATATGATGTACAAGTTATTATGTTTATGTTAGTAATGCTTAACAGAACGGTCTTCTAAGAATTTGTTACATTTTTCGCTGTATATACAGTCTGACAGTGTTTAAGTTTAAAATATGAATTTGCACTGAGCTCTGTTTTGATTAAAAAAAACGTTAAGTAGTAAATGTGTGTAGGCATTTTTAAGAACACAAAATTTAAAAATGAGCATCAGGAAAAGTGTTCACTGTACACTAAGACAACCCTTGCATCTCTCCTTTTACTCGTTTCTATACATATAGCAAATTCCAAGAACTGATTCAAGCCACATCATAGATTTCAGTGATAAAATATGTGTTTAAACTTCCAAGTGCAGTATTAGTTTATGCTGCACGTACACCAACAGTTGTTGATAACCATGACTGACAGACAAAAGGCCTTAGGATCTGCAGGCAAATGTCTAACCGCTACACCATGGCAGCTCCTAATAAAATAAATAACTTAGGAATAAATTTAATCAAGACTTATCACAAATGCATTATCATATGTAGATGATATTTTTATTTGCTCAAATCGTGAGTGATCAGTGTCTTTGTATAAGTTTTCTTGGCTGTTGTAAAAATTTCATTGGGCATTTATTTTGATATGTGTGTAGGAATACCACTGCTTAATGATTTTGGCAATTTTGCAACTGTTTTTGTGTGTTTTTGTTTGTTGTGCCATTCTAATTTTCTGTTAAACTAATTAATCCTGCAACTCTACTATTCAATATTATTTATGTTCTTCTTCTTTATTCACCTAGCTCCGGCGGAAAGTCCTAGTTTTTTGTCCATTTGGACTTTGCCTTTGTGCCAGGGCCTGAGTTTTGCATGTACATCCATTTTACTGACTTATATGTGTCCAGTTGGTTGTTCCTCGGGCAGATGCACTCTGACTTCAAAGGGAGTCCCCAATTAGTTGCCTTTGTGCCAGGGCCTGAGTTTTGCATGTACATCCATTTTACTGACTTATATGTGTCCAGTTGGTTGTTCCTCGGGCAGATGCACTCTGACTTCAAAGGGAGTCCCCAATTAGTTGACTCCTACTACATGATTGTTGGGGAGGCAGTGGAGTCTATTTTTCTTTTTCCCACACTTTATTCAGACATGTGACTTCTTTATAAATTGATAAAATATAGCAATCAGATCACATTTCAAAAAAAAAAAAAAAAAAAAATGGTAATGAATGTCTTGAGTAAGAAGGAAATTTGTTTCCAGAATTAGCTTGTGCATACTTTTTAAAGTAGACTGCAGATGGAGATCTAGTCTGGGTGCAATGAAGTGGATCCTCTTAACTTTGACTTTAGACTTTTGAAAGAATCAACAACTAACTGATCAAGACGTTAAAAAAAATAAACACAATACCCAAACATTCTTTTTAAATTGGTAAGTAATGTGTTACATTTTACTCATCCTTAGTTATAATAAATGCTTATTATGTGTGTCGATTTGTTTGAGTTTTATTTATTTGTCTGGCTACAGCTCAAAATACTTACATACAGAATCAGTTGAATATTTTTTTTAAGGGTAGCTTTTATTTTTTTAGTATAGTGTCAGATGGCATTTTCAAATCAGAGTCATAATGCTGGATGGTCTAAGATTGGTGACATGGAGAAATGTATTATAGAATTGATCCAGAAAACCAAGAACTGAGATGTGTGGAGAGACATGAATGAATGTCTGAGCTATTTGACATGGCACATTTCCTTGTCTTTAGCGTTTGTTCAGGATAGGCACATGACAATATTTGTCTCTGTTCCCCGCCCGCCCCCCCCCCCCCCCCCCCCCTTTTCCTTTCTACCCCTGAGCCTCCATGTCCCTCTGTCTCAGCCCCCCCCCCTCTTTCTCTCTCTCTGTTTTTCGCCCTCATGTTGTGACGTGTTCTATAAAAAAGCAGTTCTCTCTTTTTAATGTGTTGAGACATCTGAGTTAACGATAAATGTGCCTCCAAACTAGTTGTACTTTCATGAGTTCTCTAGTACATCCCCCCCCCCCCCCCCCATTCCCATATTGTCTTCTTTACTTTATTTATATATATAAATGTGTAGATATGATGTAAATATCTATAAACTTGTTTGTTTTATGATGTAACCTCATCTGGTACAGCTAAACTTGACAGTATCATACAACAGTATTGTATGAAAGGGTATGTTGTACACAATCTGTATGAAAATCTGTATATTTGCTTACGATGTATGCCATACTGTTAAATACAAAGATGCAATTTCTAATACATGCTTTCATAATAAAATTGTAATATTTCAGTCTACCGGTTTTGTTTATTTGTCTTTCTTTTTTAACATTGTGAAAATAAACAAAGTAAGCACTGTTCGTTAAAGTTAGTGCATAACTATAGTGTATAGCAAGTTCAGATGGTCTTTCAGCTGAAGTAAATAAGGCCAGTATATGCATGAAATTGCTTCACAAATTATTCAGTTAAGTCTGGGAACCTGAAGAAATACCAGCAGACTGGATAGAAGGAGATCTTGTGAAACTGCCCCCCACCCCTCTTTTTCCCCAGAAAAATAAAAAGTTGACCTGCAGAAGTGTGATAGATACAGAGAAATTATGTTGCTTTGAGTTCTTGGAAAAATTTTAAGTAGGACTTTTTGGTTGTTGTTGAAACACTAACAGTTGTCATTGATAAACAGTTAAGTTAGTCACCTATCCCTTGAAACACTAACAGTTGTCATTGATAAACAGTTAAGTTAGTCACCTATCCCTTGAAACACTTAACAGTTGTCATTGATAAACAGTTAAGTTAGTCACCTATCCCTTACAGGACACTGCAGAACCAACCCCAGCATTTTTGTGGTGGTCAGCTCTCGGTGCCAAGTCAAAACCAGCGATAGATATTCTGCTGCCAAATCGCACGCAGCTTGGATCAAATCAGCCCCCGCCCCACCCGGCATTACAAAGCATGTTCGCAACACCTAAGTCACAGACACCGACCATTGATAAACAATAATAGGCAGGTGTTCAGCTAAACAGATCTTGTACTAACCAAATCCAGATAGCCATACTATGCATAATAATAGAGTAAAGCATTCATTTTGACTAATTTACACTGGAGTCATAGACTATGAAAGAGCTTTGACAGCATTGATAAGAAATCTCTATGGGAATTAATGAGGCACTATGGGATCCCACAAAAAAATTATAAAATTAATGAAAACAACACATATAGATGTAAAATTTCTGGACCTTCATGAGGGAAAACTAACATACATTTTAAATAAGAACAGATAAACCACGTTGATATCCTTTATCGACTCTACTGTTTTTTTGCTACAGATGACTGGATTATTAAGATGGCAACAATACCACTAGGAATAGAATTCAATGGACCTCTACAAAACAGCTTGATTACCTGGACCGCTGATATTTCTTTTTTTATCCCTCTCACAGAATTACATGCAAGATAAATTGAACATACCTGATGTGGGATCACAACAATTAGGTCTAAAAATTCATAGGGGAAAGACAAAGATAATGAGGATAAACCAGGCAAATGGTGATCTAATTTATCCAAACCATATCCCACTTCAAAATATGGTGTCTTACACCTATTTGGGCAATGTAAAGATGGTGTAATTGATAAGAGATACTAAGATATGATTGCATTAGGCAAGAGGAGTTTACATAACCTTGGACAATCTGTGGAAGTCAGTGGAAATTAAAAAGTACTAAACTTAAAATTTTAAATTTAAATATCAGATCAGTCGGCTGTGTGGAGTAGAAACATCGGAGTGGAGAACAGCTGAAACAATTACTATTAAACTACTGCGCAGAATAGAATTTGCTGAGGCTGGGGACGGAACGCGAACGGGAATGCCCCAATTGCTGTGATGTCAATTCTTGACTCGCTCAACTCAACTGATCAGAATAGAAGAAATTAAACAGCTATGATAGAATTGATAGTTTTGAATATTGAGCCTAGGGAGAGAAATAAACAAATTCAAGGGAAGAAAAACACTGGGGTTCTTTCTTATTAGCCGACCATAAACATGGGGAACCCACAGGTCACAGGACAGTCCAATATTTTTTTTGGGTTGGGGTGGTAGATTAAGTCTATACTTTTTTAATTTGGCATTCCATTTGCTGTGCAGTTCTGAGGTGTGCAGTTTTCAGTTTTGTGTGCTTCTGTGTTGTCTACTGTTGTTGTTTTTTTTTTTGTCTTTTTGCTGTGCATTTTATGTGTGTGTTGTGGACTATATCTGCAGTCGGGAGGATGCAGTTTGTGTGTGTGTGTGTGTGTGTTGTGGACTATATCTGCAGTCGGGAGGATGCAGTTTGTGTGTGTGTGTGTGTGTGTGTGTGTGTGTGTTGTGGACTATATCTGCAGTCGGGAGGATGCAGTTTGTGTGCGTGTGTGTGTGTGTGTGTGTGTGTGTGTTGTGGACTATATCTGCAGTCGGGAGGATGCAGTTTGTGTGTGTGTGTTTGTGTTGTGGACTATATCTGCAGTCGAGAGGATGCAGTTTGTGTGTGTGTGTGTGTTGTGGACTATATCTGCAGTCGGGAGAATGCAGTTTGTGTGTGTGTGTGCGTGTGTGTGTGTGTGTTGTGGACTATATCTGCA
Source organism: Candidula unifasciata (assembly GCA_905116865.2). Lineage (NCBI taxonomy): Eukaryota > Metazoa > Mollusca > Gastropoda > Stylommatophora > Geomitridae > Candidula > Candidula unifasciata. The sequence goes on from CAJHNH020001046.1 coordinate 450,125, forward strand.
GTCGGGAGGATGCAGTTTGTGTGTGTTGTGGACTATATCTGCAGTCGGGAGGATGCAGTTTGTGTGTGTGTGTGTGTGTTGTGGACTATATCTGCAGTCGGGAGGATGCAGTTTGTGTGTGTGTGTGTGTGTGTTGTGGACTATATCTGCAGTCGGGAGGATGCAGTTTGTGTGTGTGTGTGTGTGTGTGTTTTCTGGGGATGAGGATGCAGTTTGTGTGTGTGTGTGTTTTCTGGGGATGAGGATGCAGTTTGTGTGTGTGTGTGTGTTTTCTGGGGATGAGGATGCAGTTTGTGTGTGTGTGTGTTTTCTGGGGATGAGGATGCAGTTTGTGTGTGTTTTCTGGGGATGAGGATGCAGTTTGTGTGTGTGTGTTTTCTGGGGATGAGGATGCAATTTTGCTGGGGAAGAGGATTCAGTTTTGCAAATTTTTTTTTTTTTTTTTTTTGGGGGGGGGGGGGGGGGGGTGTGATTTATATGTGCAAACAGCAGGATGTCTTGCCAACTGGGGCACTGTGGGGTGGCCCTAAAAAGGGCCACTCATTCTAGATGCTTACTGAAATCTGTCATTCACTCAGAAAACGCTATACTATGTGATGCTCTCTTGACAAAAGGATTGTGAGAGCGGATGCTACACGCCTTCTAATTAATTGTAATAATGACAGCATAAAAAAATTAACTGTGATACCTGGGAATCACCTATGATAAAACTACTGGAACTTTGATCAGCAAAATGGGAAACTATTTGACTTGCACAATAGTAATTATGGTTTGAGAACGGGTGAATCTGGCGGGCTAGTCCTGTAGATGCCGACTGCAAAATTATTAATTCCGTTTCATCACTGAGCGAGGGTTTCCGGGGGATTTGGTCAAGCCATTTATTTACCTGACGCACCAAAGACAATGGGTTTGTTCTTATGGTTGCGTCGTTCGGTTAAGGATTGCAATTTTTTCGGAGACTCCACCTGACTCGTCTCTTTCTACCAAAATAATGATGTATGATTCCACAACACCCAGCTTAACAATGGAGGCGGAGGCGGTCACTGCAGCTTTCCGCTGGTTAGAGAACACCACATACACACATACGCAAGCAGGCACACACACACAAGCACGCACACATGCACGCATGCACACACACACACACGCATACGCACACACGTCGTGATTGTAACTGACTCAGAAAACATACTGAGGAAGGTCAGGACAGGTATGCTTCGTGCAGAGTGGCATGTTTCACTGCGGAGGACAAGGAGGAAGAGGATTGTCTGGATTTTTTCACTGGGAGAAACGCCGGTGTATTGGGAAATGAACAGGCGGACAGACTGACTGGCTTTGCACACCTTGGTGGAATACTGATGCATGATAAGGCAGAAGTGGTTAGTGCCTTGTGGGAGAGCTTGTACAGTTCGGAGGAGCAGATGGATCACCATAGTCTGGTGAGATTGATGCAGAGGGCGGTGACGAGAGGTTCTGGCAGATGCTCGAGACTCAGAGGAGTGCTACTGGCACCATTAGTATCGGAACTCTTCACTGGCTGCCGATGATGGGAGTGAAGCGCTTATGAGAATGCCCAGAGAGCTGTGATGTCGGTTCTTGAATCAACTCAACTCAACTTACCATAATAATATAAGATGAACAGGTAGCTAGATTGGCTGGCTCTGCACCATTTGGTGGTGAATGCGAGACGCACTTACAATACATAGTAAAAGTAAGATAAAAATAAAAAGCAAGCGGAGGTACCTAGGTATCATTTTCTATAGAAGCCTGTCTTTAGGGATCATGTGGAGGCAGTTGCGATGAAATGCAAAAAAAAAAAAAAAAAAACAACTCAATGGTCACAAGATTATAGCAGCAATGGACATGGAACAAAGTAAACTATTCACAATGTTCCAGCATGTGATTCTGTCGGTGACAGATTATGGGCTTGAAATGCTTACAATATCAAAGAGTCAGCTGATGAAACTTGAACGTATACAGAATGAAGCCACTCGGGTAATTTAGGGATGTACAAAAAATACCCCGGTAATATGTATACGATATATACTTGCACTGCCTACTATTGCAGATAGGCTCAAAGTTTTGCACGCATGCAAAACTACTCTCAGAGAAGCTAGGAATTCCAGAGAAGAAAGTTCAACAAAATGGGAAAGCAGAAAAACGTGCACAAAACAACACGTTTTTCTGCTTCCCCATTTTGTTGAGCTTTCAAGTCCAATTTCTCGGGAATTCCTTGTATTAGCTTGACTGTAGTCACCCTCAAATGTTCACCATTCTCAGAGTAGCTGCAGACAAGAAGCCCCTCCTGAATAGTGTTGCCACTTTAAATGTTTTATATCCAGATCAAGATGTTTTCCCTTGCATCTAGATGGTGTTTTTGAAGTCTGGATGGTAGATGTAATTCTAGATGGTTTTTCATTTGGAGTTAGATATTTTATAGATTTTTGTTGTCTTTTAATGTCAGTTTAATAATTACTATATGAAATATTAATTACACATTTTTAGTTTTGGTCTAGGCATGTACATTGTAGAAACTGCGATTACTTAAAATTTGAACTCACTGGGATCAGTGTTGCCATTTTGGATCTTTTATATCCAAATTTAGATCTTTTTCATTACATTTAGATACTGTTTTTGACGTTTAGATCGTAAATATTTTTCTAGATACCTATCATATGGAGTTAGATATTTTATAGATTTTTTTTCTTTCATTGTCAATTTAATAATTACTGTGTAAAATATTTACTACAATATTTTTGTTTTGGTCTGGCACGTACATTGTGACAACTGCCATTACTTGAACTTTGAACTCTCACTGGGGTCAACGCACAAATATCTGGCAGCCCTGGTACTGATTAATAAAAACGCCCGTAAATCATACTAACTTTGTTTCAACCGTATCCTCACTGTGCTGACTTTGCGTTTCTTTTTCACGTGATTTAAAAAAAAAAAAATTGCTCACTTTCTTATGTGGCTTTCACTTTGAAAAAATCTTTCAACATGCTGAAAGTAAAGTATGAGCACAAAATTTGGAAAGAGTGGTTGCATGATGACAAAATTAAAAACTGGGGATATGACCTACTGCAAGTGTGAAATTAAAGCGAAAATACAAAACTCAAAGAGTCATGCAGAGACTAAAAAAGCATAAAACTGCAGTTTCATTTAAAGATATTACATCTGACATCTGTTTCCAGAACTATACTGATAAATGAATCATCAAAAGTTGAAGTATCAGTCGCAATGTTTTTAATTTGTCACTGCGCAATTTCAAACTGTGACCATTTGATCGATTTTTAAAAAATCTTGGACTAGTTCAATTTGAAAAGTGTGATGTAGAAAGTATGGTTTAGGAACTGAAAGACCTTTTAATCAGCAAACAGTTAGGCTTGAAGAATTTGGCTGTAATTGGTACTGATAATGCCTGAGCGATTGAAGTGAGACAATTTAATGATGCCTCATCAAATAGTCCATTATGTAAGCTCTTTAAAGTGCCATGTCTGCCATGATACTACCCCACTCAAATGCTGACGTAGAAAGAGTTTTCAGTGCTAGGAATTATATCAAATCTAACCTAAACAAACAGGGTGAAATTCGACCTCTTAAATGCTATCGTGCCATTAAAATTCGGCCTGATGAGACTAGAGAAATAAGCCTACTGTTCCACTTTTAAAGAAATTTGAAAAGCTAAAGCATACCAGGGTCATTTTGGATCTGAAGCTTCAACTTCATTATCCAAGCTAAGTTTATCCTGTGGATCTTGTGAGGCATGCAGACATCAGTGAAGGTGAGGACATGATTATGTAGGGTAAGTCATAACAAAAGCTATGTTATTTTTGACTTTTTCAATTTGGATGTTTTTTCTAGATCTTTTCCACGCAGATTTAGATATTTTTAGATATTTCTTTACACCGTTTTGGATATTTTTTGTCAAAGAAAAGTGGCAACACTGACTGGGATCAACGCTCAACAATCTGGCAGCCCCGGTACTGATTAAGAGCGTGCGTAAATCATACTGTCTTTGTTTTAACTGTATCCTCACTGTGTCGTGAAGTATAGCTGTGATGCTGACGTTGTAGCACTTTAAAAAAAAAAAATAATTCCTTACCTTCATGTATGTCTTCCACTTTGGAAAACATTTTAACATGCCAAAGGTAAAGCATTATGAGCAAAAATTTCGGAATGAGTGGCTGCAAGAAGACAAAATTAAAGACTGGGTGATGGCAGTTCATGGGGATACTACTAAGGCTCGTTGTAAGTACTTCAAGTGTGAAATTAAAGCGAAAATACAAGACGTAAAGAGTCATGCAGAGACTTAAAAAGCATAAAACTGCAGTTCCATTCAAAGATATTACACCGCTGACATCTGTTTTAAGAACTAAACCGAATCATCAAAAGTTGAAGGATCTGTCGCAATGTTTTTTAAGTTGTCACTGTGCAATTTCAAACTGTGACCATTTGATTCATTTGTTTGAAAACACTATTTCGGACAGTAAAGTTACTGATGACGTAAAAATGCACCGCAGCAAGTTTACACAAATTATAAGAAATACTTTATTTTCTTACTTTGAACAACTTGATTTGTGATATTTCTATAAATAAATATAGTTCATTATTAGATGAATCGAATGCCATTTCTGCACTTAAAGTGCTTGGTGTGTGTATTATATATTACAGCAACATTAAAGACAAAGTAGTTTCTACATATCTTGGACTAGTTCAAATGGAAAATCATCTGTCAGACAGCAATACAAAAACTTATATAAAGCATTATTTTGCAAAACTAGATGGTTATCAATTCAACCAGCTGTTGAAAGAATTGTGTTCAAAACACACTTATAAATAACAAGACAAATGAAAGTTCTCGAGAGAGAGAGAGAGAGAGAGAGAGAGAGAGAGAGAGAGAGAGAGAGAGAGAGAGAGAGAGAGAGAGAGAGAGAGAGAGAGAGAGAGAGAGAGAGAGAGAGAGAGAGACCGAGAAATGTCACTGAAGGAGATATGGCGTTTTTCAGTTAAAGAGAGCCTGCTCGCACTCTGCCCTGCCCCACCCGCCCTTCGCCCTGTCATTAATGAGACATCTATTAATTATAATTTGGGTTTCCAAGAGCGTTCCTTAGGGGAACAAGGGGACCCACGAGGACACAAGGGGACCCACGAGGACACAAGGGGACCCACGAGGACACAAGGGGACCCACGTAGACACAACGGGACCCACGTGGACACAAGGGGACCCACGTGGACACAAGGGGACCCACGTGGACACAAGGGGACCCATATAGACACAGCAGGACCCACGTGGACACAACGAAACCCACGTGGACGTAAGGGGACCTACATGGACACAATGAGACACACGTGGACACACGTGGACACAAGGCGACCCAAGTGGACACAAGGGGACACACGTGGATACAAGGGGACACACGTGGAAACAGTGGGACCCACGTGGACACAAGAGGACACAGTGGACACAGCGGGACACACGTGGACACAAGGAGACCCACGTGGACACAAGGGGGCCCACGTGGACACAACGAGACCCACGTACACACCAAGGGGCCCACGTCGACACAAGGGGACCCACGAGGACACAAGGGGACCCACGTGGACCCACGGGGACCTACAGCAATACAATAACTTATTTAAAGCATTAAAAAATGGTTTTGCACCACTGAAAATTCCGCCAGATTGCAAAACTAGATGGTTCTCAATTAAACCAGCTGTTAAAAGAATTGTGAACCAATGGTTGGAGTTAAAGACACACTTCGAAATAACAAGACAAAGTGAAAAAGTGCTACACAGCTGAAATACTATATGGAATGTACAGTAATGAAAAAAAAAAATTATGCATTCCGTCTCTTTTTACAACCTAATGGAGCAAAAAGGTAATAAACTGTTCGAATCTAAACATGTTGTTAAAGTTAAATTACTTAACGATGTTACTTTGCTATATCACTTAAGTTGGTAAAAGACTGGTGTTACCAAATTCTAAAGCTTATTTGCTCACTTGCACAATAGAGAGCTATTTGGTTCCTAAGCCATACACTGAATATCAAATCGAATAAAAAAATTGATGATTTAAAAACAAAAGAACTGTTAAAAAAAAATGAAAATGAAAAGAACAACTTAAGAAAGCGCTGTCAAGATTTCCTTATCTCATTATTCAAGCAATTGAAGCAGAGACTTCCTAGATGTATTGAAAAATATTTAACTCTTTTATGTGAGCAACATACTTCAGTCAGTAATTGACATAAACTAAATATTGTAAAGTTATGACATTTTTAGGAGCTACTGATAATAGTGAGGCGGAAGCAGAATATCAATTAACCAAAATAAACTTGGTTGACTGGACAAACAAAACAGAAACTGAAACATTTTGGAGTAAAGTGAGACATTTAAAGATGCCTGAGGAATCAGTCCATTCTGTAAGCTCTTTGAATTTGCCATGACTGTCATGATACTACCCCATTCAAATGCTGACGTAGAAAGCGTTTTTCAGTGCTATGAATTATATAAAATCTAACCTAAGAAATAGGATAAAACTTGACCTCCTAAATGCGATCTTGACTATAAAATTTGGCCTAATGAAAGTAGTAAAATGCTGTTTCAACTCTCAGCTCCCTGTTTGTGTATTAAAAGAAATTGTAACAGAGTCATTTTGGATCTGAAGCTTTAAATTCAGCATCCAAGGTAAGTTTATCCTGTAGATCCTATGAGACAGACATCATCGAAGATGAGGATATAATTCTATAGGGTAAGTCATATCAATAGCTATGTAATTTCTGAAAGCTTAATTTTGATGTTTTTTCTAGATGTTTCCCTTGAACAAATCTAGATATTTCTAAATATTTTTGACCCGGTTCTAGATGTTTTCTATCAAAGAAAAGTGGCAACACTGCTCCTGAATAAAGCCCAAGGTAGAGCTAAGGGTCATAGACTGAAAAGATTAAGGTCTTGGATGGCGCAAGACACAACTGGACATGTGTGCAGGCTTCATTCATCTGGGCGAGGAGAGAAGTGGGTCAAGGTTTCTGAGCAAGTTTCAGACTTATGTAGGGTTCCAGTCACTTTAGGTCGTGAGTGCAGGGACTGGCCAGCTTGTGCTGCAGAATAAGAAGTTCATGACAATTCCCGTTTAAGTGATGTGATGATTATCTATACAGATGGCTCTGTGTTGAGAGGCAGACGAAGTGCATGGGGGTTCATAGGAAACGCGAATGGGCGTCACTTAGTGCAACAAGGCCTTGCATAGGCTATCACAACGTCTAGTTTGATTAAGGAGGTGGAGGCAGTGTGGCTGCCTTCCGCTGGCTTGAGAATCAGCTATTCACACATGCCGTGATTGTAACTGACTCACAGTTTATTGAGAAAGGCGGAGACAGGCATGCTCCGTGCAGAGTGGCAAGCATCATTTCAGAGGTCCCGGGTAGTTAGCGTCCTTTGGATATTTACTTCAGGTCATGCTGGTGCGTTTGGAAAGCTGGCCGTTCACCACTTGGTGGTGAATTGATGTATGACAAGCTAGATATTGTGAGGGCCCTTCGGGAGCGCGTAAACAGCGCGGAGGTATAGATATATCAATGCGGTCTGAGGAGAATGGGACTGCGAAGAGAACCGGCAGACGCTCAACACTTAGGGGAAGGGCGAGACGCACATACAATCAGACAGTTACTGGGCCATCAAAATTGCAAGTCTTTGTTAGCTGCTGCAGATGGGGCCGGAGAGGGTCGATTCTTATTTCAATATTCAACATTCAACATTCTTTCCACCAATCTTGCCAGCCATCACCAATTTGTTATGTCCACTCCTTCTCGCAATTGTCTTCGTTTAATTTTTCTGATCGGTTGACCGTTTCAACGGTCTCGAGTAACAATTACTCTTAAAAAAATAATATTCAAGATATTCTTTGCATTCCTTTCTAAAACCACATCCCCGCTGAGATTCCATTTTTTTTTTAAATCTTGTCTGCATATTGTCCCTGCTTCCTGTAGCTTGCCCTGGATAATATGACGGTTTCAAGATTGGTTGTAAACAAAGCCAGAAACAGAAAGCCATACTCCTGTGTGTGCAGTTACCTTCATATTTGTCCCAGGCTATGCAGTTGTTGTTGGTAATGAAAGAGCTGATAGACTGGCAGGTGCTGCATTAATTGAAGATGACCGGCCCATGGATCACACATATATTGTCATTGCCCTTAGAGAGATAGGACGTTCTGAGGATTTTGGAAGCAACGTGTCCACATCACTGCTAAGAATACGAGAATTGGGAGTCAAGATCGGTACAGCCAAGCATAAGAAGCACACTGGACGCACACGAAGTCTTGTTAACCAACATAGGACTGACACCATTAACCGCGCGACGCTGATGAATCTGTTGAGAGGGGAATCTGGGCGTCTGTGGGTGTGTCCGGAGTGCTGTGAAGATAATTTGACTCATAACTCAGCCCAACTCAATCAACTCAAAGCCACACTCAGGGAGTGAATGACGTTCAACCCGTTTCACAGAAACCCCGTTCAACGTCTAGGTTATATAAGGGCCTCCAAAGCCGGGGTGGAGTTTTAAAATACAAACTGCGTCCCATTTTGGGGCGGGCTACTTTCTGATACTTAGTGAGTATGATCAGGAAGATATAGATGGGTTGGGCTTGAAGACAGTGGTTGGTACCTCTGAGGCGGTCGGGGCTGACACTAAGATCATTTTCGTTTCAGGACACTTAGGCGAAGGTCGGACGAGCCATGGATCAGCTGATTTACTAAATGAATGCTGTACGAGAAAAAAGACGTTTGCGAGAACCAAGTGACTGAATCTGCAACCATAACAAAATTGCAAGAACAGCAAGGTAAAAGGGATGTGGCCAGACAAAACTACGCAGGAAGCCATAGATGATTATTTAACGTCGGCTCTGTGGCTAAGTCGATGCGAACGCTTCGTCATGCCGGGGTACCGGGTTCGTTCCCAGCTGCGGGTCATGCGCCTTGCGTTGGTTTCCACAGTGGTATCAAGGGACCGTCCACAAAGCAATGGCAAACTACTGGACTTAAATTTGCAAAGAGAAACCACACAACAGTCTGGGGCTGCTGGGGTTGGTTCTACAACGTCCTGTAAAGGATACGCAACAAACCTATTTAATAAACCAACACAGGTCTAGTGTCACCAGCTTCTACACGATGTGGGACAAAATGGGGAGGTGATCCGAGCACTTATGGACTGAATGGTTCGAAGTGGATAATCTGTCGACCAATTTACTAACAAAACAAAATAGTTAGTTAGTTATTAAGTAGTTAGTTAGTTGGGATAAGATTATTGCACTCTGGACATGTCTATAGGTCCTTCCCTCAATAAGAACTCCAGCCAAATAAATGACAAGTTTATTTCGTTAAAGTTTCCGTTCACAAATTTCCCTTTTCACCAAAGCAAGTAAAAAACTTACACAAGGCGATGCAAGTGGATGCTGGCTACACACAAGTTGTCGGTGTCTGTGATCTGAGGCCCTCATCCTGTGAAGTTCTGCTGATAGAAGTAGTGTCTTACTTATGTTTAATTTAAGTGAAGATGACTTCACACAATTTACTGCAGGAGTTGATTAGGAAATCAGTTTGAAAAATAAAACAGCAGATTGCCAGCCAGGGAAAGTTCCAAGAACCGAATCTTGATCTACTAACTACTTCGAGAAAGAAACATGAAACATTATTTTAATTTTTGTTCCAGTTAATTTCTAAGAAATTGAGAAATGAGCGGTCAGTAGCTAGTCAGGTGTGTACAATGTAATTTATTATGTAAGCAAACGTTATTACACAACACTTTTGTGATCTGCAGTGAAAATACTGAAATTTTATAAACAAATTCTTCATTTACTTGATTTACCATGATTTTGCAGCCACAAGAGTAGTGAATATTCAAATTTGAAAAAAACAAAACTTGGCTTTCTTCTGAATAACGGTCCCAAATTATCGAGGCCTGTGTGGAAATAAATGTCTGGGACTCACGAGCAAATAAAATGAAGGAAGCTGCAGGAGATGCGGTAGCTGCTCGTGAGTCCCAGCCATCTAGTTTAGCCCCAATCCATGCCACCGGCGTGGGAGATACTCTCGGCGGTGGCGGAAGTCGCTGGAAGTGGGCAATTGAAGTCGCCGGAGGTCCGTCCGCAGTTAGCATGTGACTGAGGCCCTGTTAGGGTATATTTTTGGCCTCGATAATTTGGGACCGTTATTCGGAAGATAGCCCAAAAAATCAAAAAGTGTTTGTTCAATTTCCTAACAAAATCCAAAGTTATGATAAGTTTCTGGGTTAGTTTAGCACCCTGGGTTTCTTAGTTCTCACAGAGTGCTGAGCAAAATTTCAGAGAAAAAATAGCCCAAAAATTAGTGTAATACACACGCTATTTACTATTTACTTTGTACAGTTAACTTACAGTTGTACTGTAACTGTGATGATTTCAATGTAGCTTAGCCATAGTATAGTACAATATCTTTGTTTAGAGCACTTTCGGTCTCTCACACCATAAATACGGTAGCAATGGGACATTGTCTGTGTAAAACTCATCAGAATTGCTAGATTCAGAACAGCTGATCCCTCAGCTTCGCTGGTGAAAAATCACCGCCTGAATCACTTTCCGAGAAATCTAAATTTTCATTATAATTATCAGAATTAAAAACATCTGACTGAAACAATTTCAGGGTTTCAGCAGCAGAAAGACGCATTCTGCGACCTGTACTTGTGATGGGAACATTGGTATTCATGGCACTCGAAAACCAACTTAGAAAGTGCACTGTTAAAAAAAAATCACAGTAAATCCGATCAAATTATGCACGTATGGTTTCTGAAAGGGAAAGTATCTGAAAGGATTTTCGGCAGAGTAACTTTCCCTAAATAGTTTAATCGTACTTCCGAACATTAAAAACAATTACGGAGCCATGTGCGAAGCAAAATGTACGGGATACACGATTGACGATGACAGGGTTGTTTCGGCAAAATGGAACTTCTCAAACAACACTCACACTGTTGCTTGGGCCTCAAAGAGTTAATGCTTCTCTGCAGTAGAAGGAATTATAATAATGTGAATATTTACGCCCCTGTCCACAACAAAATTAATGGAAACAGATTTTACCCTGATTTTAACTCTCTCTCTCTCTCTGTATAATGGCTAGCCATCTGCTGAGAATGACACGTAACACATGAACTCTGTAGATCCAGCAAGTCTCAAAGAATCTCTGTAAAAACTCTACTCATGTATTAAGTGATGTATCTAGGAAACGAACCCACAGCCTTCAAAGCGAGAGGCAAACGGCTTGACCGCCTTGACATGGAGACTTTCTCAACTTTCTGTGCTGTGCTGAATTATATGACCTGCTTACACCCCATTATACCTTTCAGCAGGTGTAAAGTTCCAGTATCGGTCTTTCACATTTGACTAATTTCTGAGCATTTAGAGGGGGAAAAGAACCCTGCAGCATAGTTTCTGTGAGAGGATCTTTTAATTACCAGGTTGGGTGAAGAGTTTGAACACCAACCTCTCTCCAGTAGCTGCAATCCTACCTCAGTGCCTAATTAACCTCAACTTTAAAATATTAGACTTTAAGAGCCAGAACCTAAGTCCTCCACAAGTTTTGCCAACCAACCACATCAGGCATATTTTTGGAAGAAGAGTTATTTCTGCAGCTAATTCCTAACCCTTACTTTGAGAAACCTGTTCTCACCAGTGAAAGATCTCCCATGTGTGTTCAGGAGCCCCAATTTTTCAATGGAAAAGGGGATGGGGGAAATACACTCACTGCCCACATAGCAAGCATGTAATAAAATGTGAATAACTGGGTTTGCTGACATTAGATATGCTGGCTAAAAAAGCACAGATTCAATAGCCTAACTGCAAACTAGTGTCCCAGCTGCTCTTGTGAGATGAATGCAGAAGAAACAATCAGTGAAAGAAACAAAATGAAAGTCTGTAAATTAAGATGTCTGATTAATTAAGATGTCTGATTTTTTAATCTGTTCTGTTTTGCTGTCTTTTTATCATCAAGAATTGTCAGCTGCAAAGAAACACCATGTTTGGAAATTTGTTTAACGAAGATATGGGTCAGCAGGGGGCAGCAGCATCAGCAGTCTCTGTCATACCTTCACCTCCTGGCCACAGGCTCGATTGTGGCTTGGCGGGGATTGACAATCAAGGAGCTACCTGTTATCTGAATTCCTTGTTGCAAACGCTTCTGTTGACACCAGAGTTCAGAGGTAATTTTCTGTCCAGAGTACAGCTAAGGCATATTAAGAGTATGGCAAACAACAGAGAGACAGAAACTACACAACAGAGTTAAATGGAAATAGACTATAAGGCAGACCAAGAGAAGGATATAGAGGCAATATACAGGCACTTACAAACACTTTTGAGTCACCAACTGGAAATAGGAGGTCGGTTGCAGTGAAAAAAAAAAGAAAAGTACACAAGATCAGATTGGTTGAATTATGGTAACTTCATAAATTCTTTGTTAACATGTGAGATAGAGCATTCATTTGGTTTTGGGCAGCTCTTCTTCTTTATCTCATATCTCTCCTAGTTTTAGCTTTCATTGTCAGGGGAAAACAATTTCTATAGCAAACTTTGATGTGTGCTTCTCGCAGATGGTGTTCCCAGGCTCAGATACTTCATCAGTTCAAGAGGGGTAGTTCCGGCTGTTTCTATTGTTTAAGAACTTTCTGTTTGACAGTCATATTTATTTTTAGCAACCTAAACATCTGACTGGCTGTTTTTAAAATTTATTTTGGCCTAGCAAGTGGCCCACGGATCATTGCCAGTTGTATTATATTATTGATCTGTCTATGCTGGGACTCTGGCCCATGACAATCCCCAGTTTAAAAAATGTGGCCCCTGAGTAAACTTAGTTGAATAGCCCTGCTCTAGTAGATTTCATTTGTGGGATAGCACTGCAAGGTTAAGACAATCAACCTGTTTTGTCAGGGTTCATTGAATAACATTTCTGGCTGTAGTTAGGGTTGTCTTCATTATCCAGTCTACAAGTAATAAGAGGCAATAAAAGGCATCCCTTTTGCAATCCTGTTGTTATTTAAAAAATATGTTGGTTTTCCTTCACGAAGAACTTTTTATCTCATGTCTCTATATGATGCTTCTACTAAGTTTGTAATCTTTTATGAGATCCTAAATGATTTCAAGTATTCAAATGGTTTCCTGTCAGTTTGTTGAAAGGTCTGTCCATAGAAGCTCTATGTATGTGTGCATATATGTCTTCTTCTGCCTTTCTATCCCCCAATGGAGCATAGCCCTCAACCAACTCACGCCAAGTCGTTCTATCCTTCGCCATTGCATGGAGCTCTCCCATGTCCTCCTTATCTTATTAACTTCATTCTCCAGCTCTCTTTTCCATGTGTTTTTTGGCCTTCCTTTATTCCTATGGCCCTGTGGGTTCCAATGCAAAGACATTCTAGTTATGCTGTTCTGTTTTCTCAGTGTGTGTCCTATCCAACGCCAGCGTCTTTTCCTCACCTCTTGGTTCACCGGAGCCTGTTTAGTTCTCTCCCTAAGTTCTACATAAGTTATTCTATCATACCATTTAATTCCCTCTATTCTGCGCAGGCACCAGTTAATGAATGTTTGTAATTTATTAGTAATTTCCTTATTTGTTCTCCATGTTTCCGCCCCATACAATAGTACTGATTTGACATTAGAATTAAAAGATTTTAGTTTAGTATTTCTTTTAATTTTTTTGACCTCCACAAATTCCCTAGTGCTATGAAAGCCCCTCTTGCTTTTTGTATTCTTATTTTAATATCTCTATCTGTTCCTCCATCTTTATCTACATTACTGCCCAAATAGGTGTACGACCACGTCTTGGAGTGGGGCCCATTAAGAGAAACCACATTACTATTCCCTGATTTATTCTCATTATCTTTGTGCATATATGTGCTTACATGTATGTGTGTAAGATAGAAGAGAATTGTGTGTGTTGAATTATGTATACATATATATATATATCTTAATTTTATATGGGAGCTGCCAAGATGTGGTTTTACAGAAGAAAACCTTTGGACAGGTAAAAAATATAAAGCTATCTTGAGAAAGAAATTAATTCACAATTAAAACTGGCTACCCAGAGGGGTGTGAGTGTTGGGTGGGAGGGCAAATGGTGAAGATGAACAGTTTGACATCATGGCACGGAGGAGCATCTGTATCAGAAATGTCTGACAGTTCATGAGGCAGAAGGCTGTGGCCAGACATGATGACATGTTATATTGCATGGACTTAAGAATAATAAACTGTATGGTAAATATAATTTTTCACATTGGCCAAACAATTCTGCTGACATGAGAATTAACCCTCCCAAAACACTTAAAAAGCTTTTTTTATGTTTCTTCAAAATATATAAAATATAGGAAGGAGCTAATCAATAAACACGAACAGGGTAAAGCCTTAAGTGGAGTGCATTCTCCAGGGCCTAAAAAAACATGTGGGCTTTGTGACTCATGCCATCATGCAAGGACCTTTATCAGTGAGGCTTACGATGCAGACATCAGCCTGACTTTTAAATAAGCAATTTGGCTCAAAGAAACACATACCTCCCACAAATTATATTTTTAGTTAATGTATTAATATCCTGACCTCCTAAGTCTTTGCACCAAAACAGCCAATCATATTACTAAATGTCTCATGTAAACAGGTCACTGAAGACAAGTTGGAAAAGTGACATTTATTGGGAATTGGGACCCATGCCAACGTATCAATTTTTGGCTTCTCAGGATGAAAGGGTTTAAGTAGTATTGTTATTTAGCAGTGTTTGTTAGTCTTCTTACTTTAGATATGTCTTTGCTTTCCCCAGAAAAACTGTTCATGTTAACAGAGCAAGATCTTGGCAGTCTTAGAGGTGACAATAGTTCTAGCTCAAAAGTGAGTTTATTGTGCCTAGGTGCAGAAAGAGAGAGAGAGAGAGAGAGATGATAACTGACACTTCCACTACCCCCCCCCCCCCCCCCCCCCCTTAATAAAAAGAATTACTAAAAATAAAGATATGTAATTCCATAGCAGACACTGCCATTGGGATGTTCAGTATTGGACTTTCATATCACAGTTTTTACAGTTAACTTCATAATATTTTCCCATATGGGTTTGAGGTGTTCCATTTTGGGGAAACAATAGACCTGCCCCCCCCCCCCCCCCCCCCAACAGTGGCCTAACAAGCATGTCATACGAGGTGTCTGATTATTAGTATTTCCTGCGAAGTCGAGTACATCTGCCTGAGAGGCAAGGAACCAACAGTCTGCATACAAGTAAGCCAGATCTGTAAAATTGATGTGCTTGAAAAACAAGTTCTGGTACAAGGCCAAAGCTCAGAGGTGGATGAACAACCAGAATGCTGAGAATAAGAAGATAACATGATATTTGGCTGTAATCGGGAATGACAGAAAACATGGCTCTCCTTTAAACTACGGCCGGTAGACAACAATAGACGGCCGGTTAGTCGGAGTTCTGTCCCCTTGCTGTAGTGCAATTATTGACTGGACAGGAGGAAGCGAATAAATAAATGACATAATTACTGTGTGTTGGCGATAGACAGCGTGCACTGCCCTGCTATAATCATACGGTTTGGGTTAGGTTTAGGGTTTGGGGTAGGGTTTGGGTTAGGTTTAGGGTTTGGTTAGGGTTGCGGTTAGTGTCGCCGCATCTTGTCTTTGTACAAACTCAAAGTAGCAACCCTAAACCTAACCCAAACCCTACCCCTAACCCAAACCCTAACCTTATGATGACAGTAGGGCACTGCACGCTGTCTATCGCCAACACACAGTAATTATGTCACTTGTTTGGTTCCCTCTAATCCACTCCGTAATGCGTAGCAAGAAGCGGTAATTGAACGCGGTCGCTAATTTGAGTCGCTGCGCGGGGTCTGCCAAGCATGTCGGCGTCAGTATGTCTTGTGATTCGTGCCTTTTCCACTCCGTAATTGCACTGTAGCCAAGGGACAGAACTCCGACTAACTGGCCGTCTACTTTTGTCTACCGGCCGTAGTTTAAAGGAGAGCCGAAAACTTTGAAAGGCTGGCTGTGCTGCTATGTTAGAAGATCAGCCAGGCATTAGAGCTTTAGCATGAATTCCTTCAGACAGCCTGATCAGAAAGAGACATTTAACTCGGTGAATTGACGTCAGTAATTAAAATGCAAGCATTTTGATTAGAGATTGGTATGGCCAGAAAATATCAAGACACAAAGCACATGCTGAGGCTTATCCCCACTATCAGACTAATACAGTGATTGTGCACTTATGGATTTATTCAACAGTATCAGACTAATACAGTGATTGCACATATGGATTTATTATGATCAGAGCCCCTATGCTCATGTAAAGAATGTAGTGATGATATTCCAAACTGGACAGAAATGCTGTTTCATTAACAGCTTGGAGAAGACACAGCTTTACTCAGAAGGAATGTCTTGCATTCCTGTAGATGGAAGCAAGCCACCAACACTCACCAGTTTTTTTTTTTCCTTAAGGTGACCTCTTAGATGAATATATGTTTATGATGACAGCTTTATACATGTAAATTATATACACTTTAGCCTGCACATTCTCCACTATCATATTATGTATTATTTTAATTAAATTAAGGCATATTAGGCACAGCTATCTTTTATAATAATGATGATGTTCAATGATAATCATCAGCTTCCACTATCTCTTCCCCCCCTTTCCTTTAACCATTGTGGGAAGAAGCAGTTTTTCTGCAGTTCAGCGCTCTGCTGGCTATGATATCTTTGATTTCATTGCTTGTCGTGACCTGTACTGTTTCTGTTATTGCCAGGTTCGGGCTATCCCCTTACAGCTACAGCGTCTGTTCTCACAGTTACTTCTGAGTGACCAGCAGAGTGTTAGCACCACTGACCTCACTAACAGTTTTGGATGGACCAATCGAGAAGTAAGTTTTCTTGTTTCAGATTAAATACCTGCCGTTTATGAATAGATAGGAGTGGCTGACTGAACAGTTAGAACGCTTGGCTTTCTTGCGGGAGCTATGGGTTAGAACCCTAGAGGAGATGTAAATTTTTTCCTGTTGGGAGCTAAAAGAAACATCTCAACTTGCACAGTTTATGGCGTCAGCAGTAGGCCATGCAGCCTTCATTCCTAGGGCTCAAGACCCCCTATCCTACACCTGCTCTAAAATGTGGTGCAGACCTGATAAAAAGAACTCATCGGAAACCCAAGAAATAGTTCTTCTTATCAGAAACTCCTTTTATTGAGATAAGTATTCTGGCAAGAAATTTGCAGAGTACAAACAATTTGTTCTTCAGAGCAGAAGTTCGCCACATCCGAGATCACCTTATTCCATCTGCACTGTATTGGCAGTAATGACAATTATGAACAGAGGATGCTGTAATAATGGGAATATAAATTTGTAACTAATGATGTCATTCGGGTAATTGCAGTTCCGGCTTCACAGCAAACTGGTCACCACATCGTTGCTTCATTCCTGTGCAGGCAAAACCACACAGAATGTCCATAATTGCCCCTTTGTGAAAATATTGACCCAGGCTGCAGTCTTAGCAAATCCAGTAGCACACATATGCGCTAAATGCATAGGGCAGCCATCAGAATTGACAGTATGATGCACTTTTGCTTCGAAGGAAGCTCCCCAGCTAGTCACCTCTTACGACATGCTTGTTGTGGGAGGCAGTGTGTCTATTCTTTTTTCCTCACAATGTAGCCCCAAAACACACATGGGGTTGGCCGGGTCTAAAAAGATCAAATTTTCCCTAGGATGCCCTTGATAGATCCCCAGAGAATATGTTTTTAACTTCTTGTATGCTTTTTTCACTGCAGGAGTTTCAGCAACATGATGTTCAGGAGTTAAATCGTATACTGTTTAGTGCCATAGAGGAATCCTTAGTTGGCACACCTGCCCAGAACATAATTAATGAGCTCTACCATGGAACAGTTGTCAACCAGGTTTGTGGGATTTAACAAGGCTTAATTTTATGCTGAAATTCAACTTAATTTTGAAGATAGGTTTTAGTTCTTCTTCATCACATTCACTGGCATTAAACTCTTGCAGAAAGTTCCGGCTGTTTCTCCACCTGTAGATTTTTAATCTTGTTCCAGAACTTGATTTGCTTGCTAATCCATTGACACAGATTTGGTTTTTCTCCAGTAATAACATGTAGCAAAGTAGATTAGCAACTGATGGGTAGTAAACTCTTTTTCATGAATATAAGATCATCACTGAATGCTTTTAGCCCCAAGAAACACATGATGTATGATAACCTTTTCTTCTTCAGTCTCAGCGATCATCTTTTCTGTTATATAACCCATTGCATTTGGAAACTAAAAAAAATTGGTCTTCTCCAGAGACCCCACCTATCCTGGATAATTTGTCTCTTTAAAGTCATTCTGCTTGCAGTATTTTTTAAAGTGGTTGTGTCCTGTCATGCAGCAAAAGGTATTAGGATTTAAAGGGTTAATGTGTTCTTATACACTTGGTTAAGAATACTAGAGAAATCTGGCTCATCAAATGGTAATTTGTGCTGAATATTTAGCCTCTGTGAAAAGTCATGAATTCTTGCACCCCACCCCTCCCCAACCCCAAATCAATCAGTGGATCCTTTATGGAATGTCTAAAAGTCTCTCTTTTTCCAGCCCTTTGTGCTTTCATAGCCAATGCATCTTCATTGTATTGTATCCACATTCACAGAGGTCACCCTCTGCCTCATTTTCCAGAAACTGCATGCTAAAAAATGGCAAAAATACCTCAGCTCTCAGGACAGGAGGCTGTTTATGAGCCAGTTCTCAATTTTCAGATAATGTAGTATGTCTGTTTTTCTTTTAAAATAAAGATAAATAAAAAATACATAAAGAAGATTAGAGAATGCTGTGACAAAGTTTAGTGAGGCATAATGAGACAAGTGCCATAGTGAACATTGGCTTGATGGTATGAGTTGATTTATTCTCTGAGGGATAAAGGACAGAAGAAGAAAGTCATGCAGTTACAATTTCTGCTTGTGGTTTTATTCCCACCCATGGCCTCTGCTGCAAAATGTTGTGGAACTGAAATTTGTTTATGATATTTTTTTTAAGGAATACTTATGAAAAGTGAGATATTATTGCCTTGTATCCTTGTGTCTTTTTTAAATTTCCAAGTTACTATTATTTTTTTAATTTATTTTAAACAGATTGTATGTTCAAAGTGCAAGAAAATCAGTGAGCGAGAGGTAATAGCTACTCTTATGTTAATTTCATCTTGTTAAATCAGTGAATATCATATGATAGGTTTGTGGAAATGATGTTTAATCATCAAATGCTATGCTATTCAGCACATGCCATCAGTGTCTGCGCAACCATTTTCTTCTTGGCACTTACCAGCCGTACACTCCGGTGGAAAGTTCTTGTTGTTTGTCAATTTTTGGACTTTAGCCTTGTTCCAGAACTTGAGTTTTGCTTACACATCCATTTTACGGATCTGGCTTATTTGTACGCAGGCTTCTGGTTCCTCACTTCTCAAGCAGATACTTTCTGACGAAGGAAGCACCCCTAATTAGACGCCTCCTACAGCGTACTTGTTGGGGGCAGTGGGTCTTTTCTTTGGTCATGTTCTGAAGGTCATGGGTTCATTTCACGGAGTTTGCCTTTTGGTTCACACATACAATATTTAAGGAGCTGTGGAGTTTGTATTTAATGTGAGGCTATCTTCAGATGGCCAGCCAATCTCTGAAGAGATTGAGCCATAAAGAATTAAATAATGATATGTCTTCTGGACTTGAGATATTTTTGCTTTTTTGAAAAGTTCACTTATTGAAATATTCTGTTCGGTTCATTTTCTCCTATGTCAACTTCTGTTCTGAAGCCCTAATATGGTGATTTGTGTTATTCTGGTGCGGATAACCGTCTTTAAGAAATAGAAAACGTAAAAATGTCTCCTACAATGATGCCATTTCTTACTCATTAATTAATTAATTCATTCATTCATTCATTTTCTGCTTGTAATATTCAGGATTCATGCCTGACAGATAAATAGTACTATGGACAGTATGTTTTTCTGACTGCTGTGCACATGCATATTACATAGAAAGTTTTATCTTTTGAATGCTACCAAAATTGTTATGCAAGTTTGTTGGGCTATCCTCTGAATAACGGTCTCAAATTATCGAGGCTAAGAAAATACCCTAACAAGGCCTCAGTCATATGTAAATTGCGGACTTTTTTTCCGCCAAGAGTATCCCCCAGAATCAAATAAAATGTAGGAAATTGCAGGAGATGCGGTAGCTGCTGCTTGTGAGTCCCAGCCATTTAGTTAAGCCCCCCTCCTCGCGGGGAAAACTCAGCGGATGCTTTTCTGCAGCATGCGGTATAGACACCGGGATGAGGTCCACAATTTACACTTGACTGAGGCCCTGTTAGGGTATTTTCTTAGCCTCGATAATTTAAGACCGTTATTCGGAGGATAGCCAGTTTGTTGTTATAAATAGTTTGTTACGCAGATGACACAGTATTGACTGGTATGTGAAAACACAGTGAAATAATAGTGTTTAAAAAAGAAAAAAGAAAGACTATTAAATATGAAGAAAAAAAGCAAAAGCTGTTTTAAAGAAAAAAAAAGTCGTTCCAGAATATAATTTTACTATGAAGGGGAAATGCTGAAATTAGGTATTTATGGGCAGTCATGTTAAATAAAAGATGCATGACAGAGATTCTGAGCATTGTTTGTTCACAATTGTTGTATTTGGGTTACCCTGAAAATTTAACTTCCATGGATGTGTGATCAGTTTAGAACTACACAGTAACATCACTAGAACCACACAGTAACAATACTAAAAACCACACAGTAACATCACTAGAACTACACAGTAACATCACTAGAACCACACAGTAACATCACTAGAATTACACAGTAATATCACTAAAACCACACAGTAACATCACTAGAACCACACAGTAACATCACTAGAACCACACAGTAACATCACTAGAACCACACAGTATCATCACTAGAACCACACAGTAACAGTACTGAAAACCACACAGTAACATCACTAGAACCACACAGTAACATCACTAGAACCACACAGTAACATCACTAGAACTACACAGTAACATCACTAGAACCACACAGTAACATCACTAGAACCACACAGTAACATCACTAGAACCACACAGTAACATCACTAAAACCACACAGTAACATCACTAAAACCACACAGTAACATCACTAGAACTACACAGTAACAATACTAAAAACCACACAGTAACTTCACTAGAACCACACAGTAACTTCACTAGAACCACACAGTAACATCACTAGAACCACACAGTAACATCACTAGAACCACACAGTAACATCACTAGAACCACACAGTAACATCACTAGAACCACACAGTAACATCACTAGAACCACACAGTAACATCACTAGAACCACACAGTAACAATACTAAAAACCACACAGTAACTTCACTAGAACCACACAGTAACTTCACTAGAACCACACAGTAACATCACTAGAACCACACAGTAACATCACTAGAACCACACAGTAACATCACTAGAACCACACAGTAACATCACTAGAACCACACAGTAACATCACTAGAACCACACAGTAACATCACTAAAACCACACAGTAACATCACTAAAACCACACAGTAACATCACTAGAACCACACAGTAACATCACTAGAACCACACAGTAACATCACCTTGACAGGCCAGGCTTGGGAATAGATACATGGTTTGCTAGTGTTGGTGGGTATACATCAGGATGAGGGATGAGTACTCTACCTTGTGAAATGTGTCCATTTTTATACTTTTTTTCAAAATTGTATTATTATTATTATTATTATTATTATTATTATTATTATTAAAGTCTTTAACATTTCAAACAACTATAAGTGTCTGCCAATGAGGTTAGTCATTGCCATTTGAAATGTATAAATGAAAGAATAAAACAATTACTGTGAAAATATTTAAATGGAAAAACCAAAGTTACCATGTGAACAATGTATAAATGAAAAAAAAAAACACACTTTAACTTTTTTGCCATGTATTTTATCAACAGGAGGATTTTCTGGACTTAACATTAGCTGTAGCAGGAGTGTCAGGACTGGAGTCTGCTCTGAAACAGAGTTACTGTGATGTTGAAGTGATGGACGGACGCAATCAGTACCGCTGTGAGATCTGCCAGACGTATACTGATGCCACTAAGGTTAACTTTCACTACAAGACAAAATATTTGATGAAGATTTCAGAAAATAATGGTCCATTTGGGCCTGAAATATTGGAAAATCTGTATTCTGAAACTTTCATCTGAAGCACTACTTTTTTTGTTTTAATAATTTTTAAAATGTGTCCATCTTTCTCTGTGAAATCTATTATTTTATGTAAATAACTAGATTTATTTGCCCTGGAGGGTGAAAGAAAATCTTATTCTCCCATCCTCTACCTCATCTAGGTCTCCACCATTGCCATATATGAAGGCCAAGTGAAAATAGGTGTCTAACTAAAACACTATTTTTAATATCCCATCTTGTACTCCCTTGTCTCCACCGCTGCTGTCACTTTAGTGATTGCCTCTCAATGTAACAAGGCATCCCTTGTAATACTGACACCAGTATTTTACAGTTTGGCAGACAGACAAATATATTCTCTCAGACATATATGTGATTTTAACGGAGATAAGAACGAAATATAATTTTACAAAATTCTTTTCTCAGGGAAAATAATGAGGAAAAATATTCAAAGGTATATAACTCCAGCAAAATTTTACTTTAACTGATTGTCGTAATAAATAAAGAAATGCAAAATAACTTAGGCCGCCGATGTGACTGTTAAACATTGTAGTCATGACTAGTCACGGTTTGGGAGGAGTTAACCATTTAAAATAAACCTAGGAAATACAAAAAGAGTTTGTGATTTATAGTGCAGATTTCTATCTGTTTGCGTCTGTGGCTCGGACTAGGCAAACACAGTTTGTACTCAATTCAGTGCCAGCTGCAGTTAATTGATTGCTTTGCAATAATTTCAACAGTGGTATTAAGAATCGACCTTTCAGTAAGCATTGACAAACTATTGCATGTAAATCTGCCTAGCAAAATCACAGAATGCACCAAAAAAAAAAAAAAACCCAACTGGAGTTGGTTCTCCAAATCCCCATCATGGATCTAGTCGTTAGTTTTGTTTCCTCTTTTTGTCTCAGATCTATATCAGAGTCAGAATATTAAATTTTTTTTAATTGGTTAGTAGCTAAGCATCACCTAAATTGTTCTTTGTTGTAAAGAATTTTTCAGTAGGTTTAATATGAGCATGGAATGTTGTGTTTTCTGAATGTTTCTGTCATATTTTACAGGGTGCCAAGTTGAGAACTCTTCCCCCTTTGCTGACTGTATCATTACTGAGATTTAGTTACGATTTTGTCAAGATGTCTCGCTACAAGGTGAGTCAAAGATATTACTGTGTGCAGTAATGTGCACATTTGCTAAATGTCTTATTTAGAACACTTTCTCAATGTGGGTCCTGGGGTTCTGACTTTCGGGGGAGGGGAGAATAGCTTCAATGTCTCCTTAACGAGCTTGTTGTTGAAGGCCTACAGTTATGGGTTTTCTGAAATGGAATGTGTTGGGCTGAAAGATGCAGAAACCAACTTGGAAGGTTAACCCGGTGAACAGATGCCTGATGAAGTTGGATATGTCAGCCGAAAGTGGCAGATATCGCAGCCATGCTGTAAACAGGCTCAACACCGTTACTTTCTTTGGGCGAAAAAGAATAGATTCACTGTCCCTTAACGAGCATGTTGTATAAAACCACTGAGTGAGTGTTTTCTGAAATCTGATGTGTTGGTGGAAAGGCACAGATATTGCAGCCTAGCTGTGAACCGCATCATAACCTGCCTACTGCCTTTTTAAAGGTGTTTGCAGAAGAGGAAGAAGTCTTTTTTTAATCTAAACATTCGCAGCAATAATATAGCTGTCCTACCTGTATGCTTTAACATGCTGTTTTCTTGTACTACATACTTACATTTTCCATGGCGATACAACCAGTTACTACTGTCACTGTGTCAGTAACGCTACATTATTAATTATTGATAATGATTTTAAGAAACCACGTTATTTATTTCTGATAACTGTGTGTGTTACATGTATGATAGCTTACGCATTTCACGTACATATGTTATGCAAGGAATGCTGCAATTATGCATGCTTTTAACTTTGTCTTCTGATAAGAATGGCAATTGTGTATTGGGCAGCTAAATGTATGGAACCATACAATCTTGCTTTTATTCATTATGACTTGTTTTTAAAAGTTGTATTATGAGAAGGAGGAAAGTGGAACATATTGTGACCACTATATAGATTAATGTTTTGGTCATATAATGAGAAGAAGGAAACTGGAGCATGTTGTGACAACTAGATAGATAAATTTTTCAGGTCCTATTTTATGAAAAAGGAAAATGGAACACGCTGTGAACACTTGGTGGAATCTGAGAAAAAGTGACAGAGGAAGACAGCTTGAGAAGATTCTAGACAGCCTTTGTCATGGCATGGAGGGGTCTCGGCACATGAACTGATACATGCTGAGGAAGATAGCAGAGGGTGGAGAGGCATGATTGCTCACATCAGGTGGTGAGGCACTTGATGATGATGATATTTAATTTAGCCATTTGTGTTGCTGAAATTGTATACACAATTTGCTTGAATTATTTATAAAAAAAAATGTAAAGGACCCTTTTCCACGCCTTTAGGTGTAAAGGGCATATAGGGCTAGACCTATATTTTTATAGATCAATTGGCACGAGATGGGTGATGTGGTCAGCATCACGTCAGCTGCCTTTACTTCCCTGGACTGCATCTGTACCCACTCAAGGCTGTGTCAACCTGGGGGCCAAGGTTATTTTTAAAGAAAAGTCCGGCTCCGCCAGGGAGCGAACCCACGACCTTCCGATCCGCGGCGTGCGTCTAGCCGCTCCGCCACGGCGACTCCCTGAATTATTTATAATCTGACATTAAAAAAGGTTTCATTAAAATTAATATTTTTTGGGTATTTCACAAAACTGCTTGTCATCAACTATTTGCAGGAAAATGGAAGATTTACATTTCCTATGCAGTTGGACATGAGTCCATATTCTGAAAAGGTTAGTATTTAGGTTGTATTTCCTCTTTCAGGCCCATGAATTTTGACAGACTTGGCTCACATTAATTTCCCTTTACAAAAATGACAGAGGGGATGGTGTAAAAAAAAGCAATAGAGAATGCAATATACTTCTGATCTCTACAAAAGTAAATATTTTTTAAAAGAGAAATAATTGTACATTGTGAATCTGATGATCAATGTATGTTTAATACTGTTTTAGTTAGTAGGAAAGAAGAATTTAGCACGTGTTAATTTCACAACATATAAAAAAAAAGTTGTCACTTACCATGGTTTTGCAACCACAAGAGCAGCAAATATCAAAATTTGAGAATAACACTTTAAAGTTTGTTCAATTTCCTAACTAATGCCAAAGTTATAAGTTTCGGGATTAGTTTAGCCTTCAGAGACTCTAAGTTCTCAGAGTGCTGAACAAAAAAAAAAAACATAGCTGAAAAGTGGACCATTAGACACACAATATTTACTTTGTACAGTTATTTACAGACTGTAGCTGCAATTATTTCAGTGTAGCTTAGTCATAGTATAGTGCTGTCTTTCCATTTGTTTGGAGCACCTTCCTTTTCTTTCACCCTAAAGATAGTAGCAATGGAACACTCTCTGTGTCAGACTCTTCAGAACTGCTAGAACTAGATTCTCTAACAGCTGACCGCTTAGCTGTAAATTCACCACCCAAATAACTTTCTGAAAAATCTGAATTATCATTATCAGAATTAAAAACATCAGACTTAAACAATTTCAGAGCTTCGGCTGCAGAAAAACGCAATTTGCAACTTCTGCTTATGGTTGAAACTTTGGGATTCATGGCACTCGAACACGAACTTAGAAAATGCACGGTTGTAAATTGTGATAGCAGTGAATCGGATCAATTTGCCCATGTGTGTTGAAACACAGACTTTTATTCAAAGGAAAACTTTAGAATAACCTTCCCTGAATATTTTAATGGTAGTTCCGAACATAAGCAATAAATACGGAGCCTTGTGCGAAGCAATATGTAATGGGACACACGATTGACACTGACAGTTGTTTGGGCAAACTGGAACTTCTCAGTCAACACACACAGCATTGCTCGGGTCTTAAAGAGTTAAATATAAATGTGATGATATAAATACAGATTGTTTTAGAATAATAATATGATGTTATAAATATGTATTGTATTAAATATAAATGTATGTTATTATACAAATTGTATTAAGTGTAAATGTGATGCTATTAATACAAATTACATATAAAAAAAAAACATTATAAATACATCCTGTATTGTACTAAATAATAATGTAGTGTTATAAATGAGATTGTATTAAATAAAACATGAGTGATATAAATACAGATTGTATTGTATTAAATATTAATGTGATATAATAAATACAGATTGTGTTTTATTTAATATTAATGGGATGTTATAAATGTTGATTGAATTAAATATAAATATGGTACAAGATTGAATTGTAGCTTTCTTTTATGGTTTCTGGGGCCCTGTTGTAGGGAAAACAAGAATAGATCCACATTCTCCCCAACAAGCATGTCACAGGAGTCGACTAACTTGGGGCATCCTTTGAAGTCAACAGTACAATTCCTGAGAGACAAGGAACCAAGAGTTTGCATACAAATAAACCAGATCTGTAAAACGGATGTGCACACAACACTCAAGTTCTTAAACAAGACTAAATCCGGAGGTGGACGAACACCCAGAAATTTCTGCTGGAGCTTACATCTGGTGAATGTGAAGATAAAGAAGAATTGTATCTGAAAAAGTAATTAAAATATACCTAATGTGTGCGCACTTGCTCATGTGCATGTATACTTTTAATGCATTTGAATATTGGTATCCACCAACCCTTTACTGTCTGTCTCCCTCACAGAGAAAAGAGAGAGATCTAATATTTATTTATTTACTTACGGTAGCATCTAAGAGTACTACATAAATTTGTAAATGTACCAGCTCAAATATTTATTTCTCTGTTTGAACAGGGCTCAACAGAAGACAATGATAACTTATATGACTTATTTTCTGTGGTTGTACACAGAGGCAGTGCCTTTGGTGGGCACTATTTTGCTTACATCAGAGACATAGACAACCTGGGACATTGGGTACACCCAGTAAGTAGCAGCAGTATGAGAGCAATTTGTCTTTCTTTTGTCATTTTACAGATATCAGGTCAGCTACAGTCAGCAGATGTTTCAGTCGACAAGCTTTTTGCTTGTTTACCTATTTTAACAAGACCTTTAGAGCACTGGTGAAAGAAGAATGAAAGAAATGGATACAGCAGCTAGAAGAGAGGGGGAAAAAAACATCCATTACTGAGGTGTTCAAATGGGTCATAAACTCACAAAGTGGAGACAGTGAAGAGATGGTTGTGAAATCCTTCAAGAAATGTGGATGATATGGAGTCAGCAATGCCATGGGTGGAGCTGAGGATGATCTCATATACAAAGACAGTGACTGGGAAGACAGAAGTGATGCCATAGAGGTTGAGGAAAATGATATATCTGGAACTGAGAGTGATGCATTGTTTTTTAATGTTACCTACCTGTGTGCACTTTTCTGCGAGTGGACACATGTTTGCTGCAGTCATAGTTTTATATACATACTCACTGCCGTATTACTGTCTCTTGGAACCTCTGTAAAGGGTCCACTGCTTTGATTTTGCCTTTTATTGATTCTTTAAGCTTCTCCATGGGCGAATATGACATTATAAACTCTGCTGGGCCTATGGCTGCTCTTAAACTGCACATTATAATAATACTAAATAGCCACAAAAAAAGAAATGAAACAAATATTACGAACTGTAATTATGATGCTACTTATATTGGTAGAGTTATTCTGTTTGAAATTTAAATATTGAATACTAAATAAACCAGCTTTTTAAAATCTTTAATTAAATATTAAGGTAGTTCTCTTTGGTAATTAAAATATTTACTGTAATTTTTCATTTTGGGCTAAACAGAATGGGGGTTATCTTACACGTAGTCGTGTATTATACACAGAAAAGTACTGTGTGTAATCCTTAAATTTTTTTCAGTTCTGGTACTTTGCATCTGCTCACTGAGTGATATCAGCAACATCACAAATGTATTAATGGAATATCAGACCTCAATCATGTCAAATCTTTTTAAGTTAAAAAAAAAAAGGCTGAATCTTTATATTAGCTTGTTCTCCGTTTGGGTTATAGGGCCCCATCATGAGGGTGGGAAAGGGGGATGGGGTGTAGACTCACTGCCTGCCTAACAATCCTGTCATAAGGCTAATTAGTGAACTCAAAGAAAAAGATATCAGCTTGTGAAAATATAGTCACATTTCTTTGAGTGAAAATGTCACAGCACAGAGGGTGTAACAGACTTATAGCTGACATTCTCTGTGAGGACAGCACTTGCTGATGATTAATCTGATGGTCAAAACAGACTTCTTGTGCATCCTCTGTGCCTTTCATGCATGTAATGTATGAAATCATTCAGTTAAGATGTTTATCATTCAAGAAATATGTCTCTTTACCAGGATGGAGCAACTGTTGAACGTAAGGTTGACCCCAGCGTGACGGGCTTGGATGTGATTGAGTGCCAGTCTCCAGTGGATCTGGTAGAAAATATCTTAGGGAAAGAGTCTCACTGCTCCATGTCAATCACAAGGCTGTGTGCGGTAAGTAAGTGGTAATCTGTGCTGTCGCTTGTTGACTGATAAAATCATCATAATAGTTCTACACAGTAGACATATTCGTGGCCGTCTTATCTTGTAGTTCTGGCTGCTTGTCGGGTTGGGTGCGTAGAGAACAGTACCTCATTAAGGTTACACACGATCATTGCCATGTAGTCTTGGTAAAATATTTCTCGTCATGGCCCACTGAAACGATTAGTGATCTTTCTATGACTGCCCCTATCTTATGCTTTTTTTCCCTTGTGTTTATTGACCTTCATCTACCTTTGCATTGATGTGTCACTGACTTGTCTTCCAGGAACTGTGCCTTGTGCTACAATCTCTCTAAGCTGCTGTGACATTTAATATAAACAGAGTATTCCAGTTTTCGAGAAAATCTCAAACTCGATATACATTGTTTTCTAATTTTGCAGGTTCCTTACATGTAACTGAAATTACTCTGACTTGGGATATTATTATTAGTTCCTGTGCGATCTTTACTGACTGACTGACTTTCTACCTCACCAGGACATCACACAAGCGATAAACACCCGATGACACTGCCTCCATGTAGATGAGGATCCCCTGTGGAGAAATCCCGGAAACCACGCTCAGCCATTAGACCCTATTTATGATTGGGCTATATTGCGGCCCCTGGCAAGAGCCAGGGCGGGGCTTCAAAATCACGTAAAATTGCATCCCACAGGGGTATGATTGGTTTAAAAATAGTCTGAATAATGTGATCTTTACTGTCTGTATTTGCCTACTTTATAGGGCAGTGTGGGATGAGGGTTTGAATCTGAAGATTTAGGGTCGTAGGTCTAGTGCATTTGCCATGAAGATTTCAGGTTAGGATAAAGCTTTGATTACTTTAAATTTGTAAAGCAAAACTTTTAATAGAAATTTTATTTCAGTATAATCACATACAAAAATTGATGGCAGATTATGTATCATAGTGTTCTGAAAAATACTTTGTTTATATAAATCAGTACATAGTTTGTTTTCTCAAGTAAGGCCTTTTTCATTTGAAGATCAACTTTGTTGCATGTTGGATATACCATTTCAGGTCTTCTCCTAAGCCTTTTACTTAACTCTTTCAATCGCAGTCAACTCACCATGTGTGACAGGCTATTGCCCATGAGTACAAAGCAACCAAAAATGTGATCTGATGTTTAGCCTAAGCACAGTACAGAAACCTGGCTAGTTATTTTACTGCTTCGGCAGGTAGATGTGTTAATACAACAGTGACAGTGAGGTTATTACATTTTATATTTACTGTGACTATTGCTACCCTTAGAATATCTTGCAAAATCTTCTGGTACTTAAAGAGTTGGTGTTTTTAGGCTGACAACTCCTGTTCTGTACTAGTTGATTTAGCGACACTGATCTCTTGCATGGTTTTCTTGTTTTGCTGCTCCAGTTGTCATATCTAGACTTTGCATCCGAATCGGAGAGAAATCATGGTCTTCATTTGAGGTCTTCAGCATGCATTGTCTATCGTATAGCGATCTTACTTGTAGGGTATCTGATGTTATATATTAACTATCATGTATTGTTGGGTTTTGTTGACAGGAAATAACCAAAGTCACCGGAGTCTCATGGAACAAGCGGTTTAAAAAAGCCCATGGTCCGATAAATAAAGTAAGTAGTATTTTCATCTAGTCTTTCTTTTAAATAATGTATTCAATTTTTTTTAAAGCTGCCCCAAGTTTAAGTCAGGTCAATCAGTCAGTTATTTAGTGGAGGTTTCAACATCATCGCAGTTGCGTTTCCCCCACACTTGTTCCGTTCCTGTGCTAGTGCGAATCAAATAAAATGTCCCTCACTGTTGCATATGAAAAACTGGTAATTAAAAAAAAAAAAAAAGTTCCGAAACAATCCAGAAATATGTACAATCAGGAAATGCGTATTTCAGTTGCTCGAGACGGCAAAGCGAACAATCACCACCAGAAGTGCAGTTTGTCGTTGAAGGAAGTAGTCGGGCACGATAAGTTGGTTACTATGCACACACGTAGAATTCTTGCATAAGGTATTTCATCAGCTAACACGTAAACCGGCCACCGGCCATATTAAACAAAACGACAGGTCTTTCCATTGGGAACTGCCTAGCCTGTTTACAAAAAAACTTTTTTAAATATTATGATTGAGTTTCCCTGTTAGCATACAGTTTGTGATACTTACAATATGATATGCTGTCATGGTTATTACTGCAGTCTACATATTCCTTGATGCAACACTCCTTGACCTGTAGTTTGAATTAATGTTGATCCCATTTTCTTATGTATATTTGCTGCCACATAAGTTATGAATCAGATTATCTTCACAGCACTCGGGTCACATCCACAGGTGCTCATATTCCCCCTTCAGCATATTCATTACCGTTGCACGGTTAATAGTGCCAGTCCTGTGCAGGTTAACAAGACCTCTTGTACGTCCTTTGTGCCATTCATGCTTGGTTGTGCTGTTCTTCACTCCTAATTCTCGTAAGCTTAGCAGTGATATTTTACACATTGCTTCCAAAGTCCCCCGATTTATTATATCTCACTAAGGGCACTAACAATCATATGCAAGTATTTAGTAAGTTATTTCCCTTGGTGACATTTACCCTGAGCTATTTCACTTGGAAAAATTTACTGAGTTATTTCCTTTGGTAGTTTTACCATGTGGTCTGTATTAAATTATATTACCTGAGGCTAGCAAGCTAGAATTATTTCACCTGAAAGTCACAAATGTCAGAAAGCAACAGCCTATTTTTTTGGTCATGTTATGATAACAACTTCAGCATCACTCATATAGACTAACCTGGTGATGATGGAATAGAGGTATAACCAACCCTTTGAGGTGGGTACATTATCATTCTGAGAATTTTTGTTTGAATGAATGTAGCTGACCACTCACCTATAATTGCCATAACCTTGTATTTGTGAAGATCTAACACCTAACACGGACTGATCACAACAACAGATTGTGACGGCCCTGGTTGTCCTGAAAGGGAGCATTGTTTGAGATGTTGTGACCTGGTGTTTGTTTGGCTTTTCCCGGCGGCTTTACAGAACGGCAACCAAGCAGAACCAGGGCACCAGCACAGCGATCAGCACAGCGATCAGCACGAGGTAAACCAAGCACCAGCGACAATCAGCTAAAACCCATAGATATCACTAAGAGAACTGGACCACACCAGACCCAAAAACCACAAGCACCACACCGCAACAAGGAAGCAAAGAACCGGAATATCAGGTGTGACTACACACCATAAATAAAAGGAAATAAAATAAGACAGCCAAGAAACCTTCCTTCATATAGCAGGCCTCCAGGCGGCAGAAAAAGGATCAAATTTTGAATTTTTGTTGGACAACTGGAATTGGGAATGTGAATCTGACACCTAATTTCATGATCCTCAAGCACTAGAGTTTGATTCCCGTGTGGATTTCGGCGCCCCATTTTGTAAAGGGGGGGGGGGGGAGACCCCACGCATGTCGTAGAAAGAGATTAATTGGGGGTGTTTTGTCACGGTGCATCAACAGTCTGCATACAATTAAGTCAGATCTATGAAACCGATATGCACGCAGAACTCAAATTCTGGAACAGGACCAAAGTCAAAAAGTGGACAAACAACTATAATTTTTCCCTGGAGTTTACAGCCAGTGAATTCTAAAAAGAAGAACAAGATTTTTGTGGTGTACACTTTGTTTAAAAAAGATATGTTTGTATGGTTTAGGATAATAGTCTGAGAGTGACCCTGTGGCAGAGATTGGGATCTCACCACATAATATTCCCAAAGACAGATGGCAAAGAATCATTTGTTTATTTCCTTGTACCATAATTTTAATAGTTATAGAGGGGAAAAACATGCACACATGTGTATGTATATGTTTATGTTTGTTTATGTATACATTTCAGTTTCTGAAGTCATGCAGCTTGTTTGAATACAACCCTGACTCTAACTGGGTCAGTCTACGAGTTTCCTGGACAGGAGCCACAGACAAATCATGAGGAAGTTGTGACACCTGAGTCTATCAACTTGAACAGTGAGGTTGAAGCTGAAGTCAGTGGAAAATCTAGTCAAAAACCACATGTAAATAAACAGTGAGTGTTCAGTGTTTCTCATCCTAATAATATTATTGAAGTATCTTCTTGAAATGTGGACTTTTTCCTGTAATTAAAAAGAGGTATTGAAGTAAATTTTTGTTCCTTATTAAAAAATTTAAAAAATTAAATATTAATGACTGACTAGTGTTTTTCAAAATTTTCTAAAAATAATTTAGAAGGCAAGGTGAAAAACACTAGTTTTGTGACCAATGTCCGAGTCACAAAATAAAAAAATATTTGTAAATAGAAAGAGAACATTAGATAAATAGTTTATGGACAGTTTTTTTTAAATTGTGTTTCTGCCATTCTTTTTCAGTCTTTCATCCCCCTGTGTAGCATAGGCTATTAAAATCAAGCCCTTCTAGACTTCTTCATAGTTAGTGAAACTTTGCAGCTTAAGTTTTAAGCAGGATAAGGTAGCCAGCCTTACACTAAGCCTCTTTATTTACTTCTTGTAACATGCATGATAAGTTTTGATTTACTGTTTTTATGCCTTCCTTGGTGACACATAAGTTAGTTTTGCTGTAGTCCTTTATATTTTGCTTCTGTGAGTGTAAACGTTGAATGCATGTATCTGTTCTGCTATAGCAGGGCTATTCAACTAAGTTTACTCCTGGGCCAAAATTGTGAAGATAATGATTGTTACGGCCGGAGGCCCGAAAACCAGTATTAAAAAAGTATTTAATCATCTGGCAAGGATGTGCGGGCCAGTTCCTAAACCGCAGCGGCCCTGATTTGGCATGTGGGCTGCCAGTTGAATAGCCCTATGCTATAGCATGTGAATTTCTCTTAGTCTTTATTATTTGGGAACTTAAGATGCAGCAAAGAATCAGTCATACATAGTACATAGTTTGACAGCTTGAATCAGAGTTGAAGGTTATTGGCACCTTTCAATCTTTCCACACTGTAGTATTATATTGTGCTGTAAAGAGGCATGGGGCTTGCAGCCTCTAGCGATATAAGTGAAGTCACATTTGTCTTGGAAGTTTCTTTACTAAGTGAATGTAGAATTGACATCATTGCACTCTGGACATTCCTACCCATGCTTTTCCTCAGTAGCCAACAAAGAATGTTCATATCGATGGTGCCAGTTGCAACCTGATTAAAAGCATTCCTGTTTTTTCCTGCCTCTTGAATATCATCCAGACCTTCTGCTCACTCTGCAGTGAGTCGAAATTTTTAGATTTGGAAATTATCTTTGATCTTACCTTTTACACTGTTTTCCCATTGATCTCATCTGATTGCTTCTAGACCTTTCTACAACCATCCTGACCAATTCCAACCTACAGTTAAATGATATCTTTATTTTCCAGGCCCCAGTCTTCAGTTCCTGAGCCAGGACAGCGGTGGTTCTGCTTCAATGACTCAGTGGTGACACCTATTCAAACCACTGATATAGAGAGGCAGTTCTCTGGAAAAGAAAGTGCCTACATGCTGTTCTACAGAAAGAAAAGTCTTTACAGACCAGAGGAAGGTTTGATTACCAATTTTTATTTTGTGTTAAGAGTCTTGTTGTCTAGGCCAGTAAGCATGATCCTCTAGTGTTGTATAAGTTAGTTATGTCGAAGGTGTGGACATCCAGTGAGGCAACACTCTAATTGTGTGTGAGTGTGTGCATACGTGCCGGTGTCACAAAAGATTTTTAAAAACTGAATGTAAAATCCAAATTGAAGACTAGCAGTTCGAGTGATTTAATTTTAAAAAAAAATTTGATTATGGGGCACAATAAATACTTACAAATGTTTAATTTTAATGTAAGTTTAAGTAAAAGAATGCAACTTTTCTCTATATAGGGTACAGGACTATAACTTTTCTTTGTATGCAGTACAAGATTGCAATTTCCCCCGCATACAGTACAAGACTGCAGCTGCAGCTTTTCCCCGCATACAATACATTACTGCAGCTTTTTTTCAAATGCGGTACAAAACTATAATCTTTCTCCACATACAATTGCAGATTGCATCAATTTTCCACATGCAGTTCAGGGCTGCCACTTGTCTCCACATATAGTACAACATTGCATAAATTCTGCACATGCAATACTAGACTGCAACTTGTTTCCATCTAATAGTACAACATTGCATCTATTCTCCACATGCAGTACAAGACTGCAACTATTTTTAGCATGCTGGGTTAGAAAAGGAGAGATAAAGCAGGCAATAAAATATTGCTATGCGTGGGCGCGCACACATGCACGCACACACACACTCTGTTATTTGTGCTTTCTCTTGATCTCACCATTTCAGTGATAGCTTTAAAGCAATTTGATCATATTTCTCAAAGATTTGATGAATTTCCTTACAAAATTAGCCCACTAGATTGACTTTATTGTAACTTTTATTTCAGCGCAGGGCGTTTTGTCATACAAGATTCAACACTACAACAGGTTTGCTACAGGAGGTAAGGAGTCTGGGAAATTTTCCAGCCTGGGAACAGGTACCGTTAGAGTAAAATGATCCGTGGTAAACCTACCCAGTGCCATTGGTCTATAATTTAACTAGCCTATATGCCCAATAATGAAGGTAGGAAAAGGTACCGTCCTGCTGCTCCCCGAAGTAAAGATTTCCTTCAAATCCGTGTGATCTTGCTTTGAGGTGAGGAATCACAGCACTCACATAAAAATTTGTGGACATGCATGGGAACTTGAGTTCTGGAACAAAGCAAAAAAAAACCAACCCCGTGTGGGGAAATCAAGAATAGACTCCCACTGCCTACCCAAAACGCATGTCGTAGGAGTCGACTAACTGGGTACTTCCTTTGAAGTCGGAGTGCATCTGCCCAAGTGGCAAGGAACAACCAAAACAAATAAAAAAGAATGGAGTATACGCAAAACCACTGCACAAAGACTCTGCTGAAAAGCATAGAGCTTACATCCAGTCAACAAAGAAGAAGAAGGTCGAGACGCTAACTTTTGGGAGTTTACTTCCTTTGAAGTCAATGGTGGATCTTGGTGTGTAATGTCTGTAACCTTTGGTATTGCTTTGAGTGTCACAGAAAAATTTGTGGAATACAATGAATCAAGAAAAAAAAAAAAACCATGTGTGGGTTCCGGGGCCCCATTGCGGGGAAAACATGAATAGACCCACTGCCTCCCCAAAAGCATGTGGTAAGAGTCGAGACTAATTGGGAAGCTTCCTTTGAAGTCGGAGTGAGGAACCAACAGTCTGTATTCAAGAGAATGAGATCTGTAAAACTGATGCACACGCAGCACTCAGGTTCTAGAGCAGGACTGCAGTTCATTAGTGGACGAGCAACCAGAACTTTCCACCAGAGTGTACAGCTGGTGAACACGAAGAAGAAGAAGAAAGAAAAAAAACTGTACTGAAAATCTAAAAGATATGAACTTCATAGAAAACTGGCTCAGAAATAGTGTGATGTCTCAGAAATTATAATACTTTAAACTGCAGCAGCAGGTTGAAAAGAGCAGAACGGAAAAAACTGTTCCTGGAAAAGAAGCACGGGTTGACCATAAATATGGGCACCAAGTAAACGTGATACTTTGGATAGGACACTTCACATGGCAGCGGAATTGGATTGAGAGACTTACTGGCAGGCTGTGATCAGAGAGCAGTTATGCAAAAATATACAAATTCTGATTGTGTTACTAAACCATAGTGGTTAATGCATTTTTTGGGGGGACCAGTAATTCCCGGATCAAATCCGTATGATTCATTACAAAAGCAAGGGCAAGATGTTTTGGGATCCTGTGGCTCTGAGGGTTGATCAGACCTAGTCAGTTTAATACCAAAAATAGTTTCAAGAGATAAATGAGCGGTTGAGAAACTAAGAAACTATATATCTAGCACCAGCTATATATCTAGCACATTAAGTGGTCAAGAAAATATAAACCCTGTGTCTTATTTGGTTAAAACAGAATGGGCCTGGCACCATGTTTGATTGAAACATTGTAGATCTAACACCTTATTTGACCAAGAAATTGTAGACATGGAACTTTCTGGTATTTAAAAAAAAACCTAGACCTGGCACCCAGCACTTTCGTTTTTCTGAGTATTTCTTTTTAACTGCAGGCAAGACTATGAAAAGACCATAAACACTATCACAGTGAAAGTGTTTTTGGCAGAGCATTTTACCTACAATGGCCTGCTCCAAATCAAGGGAGGTGTCTCATTTGATGCTGCACATTGTCCCATAGAAATTGACAGGAGGAGCAGTTTTCAATACTTGAGGGCAAGAATTAAAGAGGTAGGCGCTCCTTTTATGTTTTTACAAAGTGCTTTGACCAAAATAGATATACATGATTGAAGATTTTAAAGTTTTTAATAACTATAACCTTATAACATCATTATGATGTACTATTTCTTATTTTGACTTTAAAATATCTGGAAAGAAAAATTATTTATTCTGGAAGTTAACCTAGTCAACAAATGCTTGTTGAAGACGGATGTGTTGGCCAAAGGGCACAAATATCGCAGTTTTGCTGTAAACAGGCTCAGTGCAGTTATGTCACTCTGATGAATGACAAGAAAAAGGATTTATTTATTCAGTTTTCTTGTTGCTATCAAAATTATCATCATCATTGCATTTTAAACAAGTCTGCATGTGTTTAGAAATACATTCTCTGAGTTAAGCAGCGCCAAGAACCGACATCACAGTTGTCCGGATATTTCCATATGTGCGCTCTGTCCTTATCTTTAGTAGTTAGTGAAGAGTTCCAGTTCCGATGGTACACAATGCATGCGATAGACCACATAAGTTTCGGATTGTTTTACTAATTTTATTGTGTCTTTTACCAAACTTGTTTCCTTTTGCTTGTTGCTATCTCTCACTTATGTCATAGAGATCAGCAAATGGCTGGTTCTCCAGTTATTGTGGAGGGTAATCAACGCCCAGAGCAGACATCCTAAATGTCTGTAAAATTAAATAACCTTGTGCAACTTGTCAGCTTAATTTTTTTTTAACTGCCAGTTTCTTAGGGGAGTATGTTTTATTGAAATTATGAAAGTGAATAGGACCTTAAATTCTGCAGTTATTGTAGAGGGTAATCAACGCCCAGAGCAGACATCCCAAATGTCTGTAAAATTAAATAATCTTGTGCAACTTGTCAGCTTAATTTTTTTTTAACTGCCATTTTTTTAGGGAAGTATGTTTTATTGAAATTATAAAAGGGTATTTAAGAATAGAATCTTAAATTCTGCAGTTATTGTAGAGGGTAATTAATAACCAGATCAGACATCCCAAATGTCTGTAAAATTAAATAACCTTGTGCAGCTTGTCAGCTTAATTTGCTTTAACTGCCAGTGTTTTAGGGGAGTATGTTTTATTGAAATTATGAAAGTCAGAAAGGGTATTTAAGAATAGGACCTTATATTGACTACTACTTGGTATAGTGATTTCGGTCACAGGAATGAGGGAGAGTTAAGTCCGATGTGATGTGTAAAAGCAGATACTCCGTACCTCAGCTGTAGTGCCAGCCTTTCTCTGTGCTGGTTTTATTGAACCTCATGCAAGACTCCTGTGTGTCCCTGTCGTGCGCCACGGTAATGACTCAGATGAGCATTAACAGTGCAGACATAGGATCTTGGAGCTGGTGGTCCCCAGCGATGTAGTGCCCAGCCTGGCTCTCATCAGCCCACCCCCAATGCATGAGTAAAAGCTTCTATGAAAACTAATTTGGAACATGAGGAAAGTCAGTTTGCCGAATGTATCACTAAATGACAACCCTCGGGTTAAAAGTCCGTCGAGTGAAAGGAAAACTAAACTGCTGAGGCTCAGTCCAAGATCAAGAGATTTTCCTGTATTTTAGATGAGTAACATCTCATGTGGGTGGTTACTCAAGGTAAAATCTTGTCTCTGTACATCCTCTGTCAACCCTTAATGTCGTCGTCGCCGTGATGGGGTAAACCATGTCAGCCAGTGTCAGTCTGCTGGTTAGGCTCAAATATCTGACAAAAACACATCCTATGGCATACTAGTAAAGTCTCAATATCTGACCATCATAAATCCTACTAATTGGCAGAAAGGTTAATGGTTACCTTTACCTTTACCTTTCTGCATATTAGTAGGATTTATATGTTAGGTCCATTGGCCCACTCACCTAAGTATTTAGACCAAAAAAGGGAAGCCATGCCTGGTGCATGCCTCTATATACTGTCATGCTAAGGGCACAATTGAAACAGCATTAAAGATGTTTTACTTGATAAAGAAGAATGTACCTATTTGTGTGGTTATCTAAGTCCTCGACCTGCGGGCAGCTCCCTGCTGATCTCTGGAGGATGCAGCCCATGACGTGTGAAAAGCTCTACATATGGTTGTGAGGTTAAGCAATCATGTGCAGGACGTCACGATTCCTTGGGTGAATCCAGGAGCGTCATGTGTTGGCTTTGTATTTAAGGAAGCCTCCTACTTTGACGGTGGGGAATGCCCTTGATCTGCCCCTGCCTTCCCTTGAGGCTGACCAGTCAGCATGAGGTTTCCCTAAAGTGGTTCTCCGGCAGCAACATCTCTAGACAAAGGGACAACTTACATAAATGAGGTCTAGATGATAAAAATATGGCAAGGGCAAAGTACTCTGACTTCCCAGTATCTGGAATAACTTAAATAATCAGACAGGTTATATTCTTGGTATTTTTCTCACAGTAAGATATTAATTGTATAAATATGAATGATCCTCTTGATAGATACATTTTGTGTGTGTGTTTTTAGACTCTTGTCGACAGTGATGTTCATAACTTCTCAGTGCATCGAATGAAAGCAAGATGTGGTAGCTTTCACTTGTATGAGGAGTTGACAGGTTGGTATACAGTCTTTCTTAGTGGCCTCACCATAAAGTCTTCCCTTAGTTAGCAGTGTGCACATTGTTGTCAACTTCCATTGTGAAGATGGAATAATTTTTTTTTTAAAATCAATGTTTCAGGAACATCTTGATGAATTTTATGTGAAACGTGTTTTAAATAAGGATACGGGCTCAGAAGATGGTCATTCATTCATTCATCATCCTGTTGTGCCATTATGTGGCACATAGAGCTTGCAATCTATTCCTCCATTATATTCTTTCCTTTGCAATTACTTCGATATCATAATATCATGAATGGAATCCAGTCTCTTATTAACCTTTACCATTGGGCTTCTCTCTTGGACATCTTTGGTTCCTCATTCCCTTTATTTCCAATTTCAGTGCCTATTTGGTCATTCTCAACTTGTTTCTTTTCAGGATGTTTCTGTTATAGCACTATCTTCTATGTCTTATAACTTCTGATACTAGTGGTTGCCCAGAAATTTCTCCCTTTTCTTCACCACACTTGAATTCATCCTATTTTATATTCATCATTTCCCTCAGGAGTTTGTTTGGGTAGTCTGTTTGTGTATATAGATGTCATGAAAATAAAATGAACATAGTACAAATGCAGTGCTTAAAGACTTATTAAACTGTTATTCATGGAAAGTTAGTTAGTCGACAGATTATCCTCATTGCACATTGAACCATTCAGTTTAGAAGTGCTCTGATCCCCTCCTTAGTAAATCCTGCAGCATGTAGCGGCTCACGACACCAGTTCTGTGTTGGTTTCTTATTCTTGTATAACCTTCCTGCATAGTGCTCTTTTCTGGCCACACCCCTTTTAACATGTTCCTTCTCGTAGTGTATTCAGAATATCAGCATCCTCCGTGGCTCGTCCACCCTCCACAGTAGCTTTACCTGCAAGCCAATTCATGGAAAAAAAAAAAAATTTATTAACATTAGTATTATCTAATGGCAATGCAATGATTTTTGCTACAGGTGTGAGGGAAGGTTAAGGTCATTGTGTATGTATAAGCAAATACTCCGTGTGTTACCTCGGGCACTGCAGGCTCTGTGCTAGTTTTACGAATCCTCAAGCAAGATTCCTACTACATGTCCTCATTGTATGCTATGGATAATGGCTCAGAAGGGCCTTAATTGAGCTGACAGAAATCTCAGAGTTGGTGATTCAAAAGATGCAGTAACCAGAAATTTTCTGGCTCTCATCAACCCACCCCCAATGCATGGTTAATAATGTCCATTGAAAACTCATTTGGAACATGAATGAAACTGGCTTTCCGAACTTCCTACTGTATGACAAACCGTAGTTCAAGTGTCTGTTGAGTGAAAGAACTGCTGAGACCCAGCCTTAGACCAAGAGATTTGTTTACAGTTTAGATGAGCATCTTCTGAGAGCATTATCTCAATGTGCAGTTCCCATCTCCATACAGCCTTTGCCAACCTTCCATGTCATCATCACCACGTTGGGGGTACACCACAGATATGCTACTTTCAGTCAGCTGATGTCCATCAGTGTTGCTTGTCCTGTGGCATAACAAACAAAATCTTAAATGTCTGACCGTCAGAAGTTCTGCTATTGACAGAAAGATTCAGATGTCTGTTTTCATTGGCCCCACTCATCAGATTGTCGGGACCAAAAAGTGGAAGCCATGCCAGTTGCATGCTTTTTATTCATACTGTCAAGCTAAGATGAAACAACATTAAAGGTGTCTCATGTGCTGAAGAAGAATGTGCCCATTTCTATGGTTGTCCTGGACCTGTGTGCTGCTCCATGATGATCTCCAAAGAGCATAACCAGTGACGAGTAGGAAGCTCAAGATGGATGGGAGGTTAAGCAGTCATGTGACCATTCTTTGGGTGAACCCAGGACCGGAGCATCATGTGTCAGCACTATTTATGGAAGGTAATGCCCGTGATCTGCCCCTGCTTTTCATTGAGAGCCAACCAGTCTCCATGAGGTTGCACTAGATGGGTTCTCCAGGGGTATCACTTGTAGATAAAGGGACAGAGAGGACACCACACAAATAAGGCCACATCATGTCCTGCATAACCAAACAGGATGGCTACTGTTGAATATGTCGGCTAAAACCCGCAGCTTTACTGTAAACAGGCACAGCATAACTTATTGAACAAATGCCTGATGAAGTTGGATATGTGTTCATGTCTTTGTAATGTCTAACTTTCTTGAGTATATTTTCTGTTTGCTGGAAACTCTCTTGTGAAATTATTCTTGTCAGGCATTTGTTGTTGTTGGTACTTTGCTTCTTTATCTGTGGTTGATGTTTCCACAAGATCAGAATGCTAGAATCGCCTTCTTGTAATATTTGGTGGCACTTAGTTATCTGCTAATCTGTTTGCATTAGGTTGTTTTCGTAAGTTGTCCAGTGTGTTCTTTCATCTCTGCTTCATTACTGCACTTCACTGAGTTCCTGTCAGAATCTGCAAATTCATTTCTGAAGTTTTTGTTTGGTTTGTATTGCAGACGAAAGTGGTACGCTGCAAGACTTGAACTTGACATCCGACAGTTTTCTTTTTGTGTGGAATGGAGCTGTGGTAAGGCATCATTCTGTTCTTTTTGTGTGGAATGGAGCTGTGGTAAGGCACCATTCTGTTCTTTTTTTGTGTGGAATGGAGCTGTGGTAAGGCACCATTCTGTTCTTTTTGTGTGGAATGGAGCTGTGGTAAGGCACCATTCTGTTCTTTTTGTGTGTGGGCCTCTCTGGGCTGCTGCCTGAAGGTTTAACACTGAAATTAGTTAATCCAGCAGGATGAACCCCAGTTATCTGTTTGTAATGTTATATTTTCTCATTTTTGCAGTTATTTTAAAATTAAGACAGACCACTGTGTTTAAATTGTCATAGTACTGAGCATAAATTATATATGAAAGATTGATTGGACAAGAGTCATATCATGATAGATATAACTAACTTTAAGGGATGCTTGCAGTTTGCAGTAGATAAAACATATAAAACACGAGAATGTATGAATGAAAACTCATGAACACACAGGTAATAGAGCAGATATTTAGATTAGAGCAGATATTTAGATAAGAAGAAGGGGGAGAAGGCTCAGTTCTGTCTGGTGGCACTGAGAGGTTGTATGATGAATATTTGAGAAGAATCTGGAAATATTTGTACAATTACAGATATGTAACAGGATAAGGTAGTAGTTTATCTCTTCCAAGATTGCAGTCACACACCTCAAGAATGCGAATCAAAGCGGTACAAATCCCTGTTCAGCTGTATTAAAGACCAACACAGGCTGAAAATCTTGGCTGTGTTTGACCATCTGCAAAATGATGGATTTAGAATGTCTATCAGGATCAGCTAGTGCATGCAAATCTTTTGAGCTAAGCATATTGAACGACTGAATGGAGGAGTGGGCTATGATGATATGTTTCTGAATGAGGTAACAAGTGAGTAGTTCTGGTCATCATATCTTGATGGTAACAATTACAGCTGAGGAGCATAATTTCATTGCTTGCAGTTCTGTAGTCAAGTAGGGTAGTAAAGGTGCATTTATGCATGCACGCTGGCCGTTCTGGGAGGAGAAGGGAGAAAGGGTGCACACATGCATGCATACACATGCTTGGTTGCATACAAACACATACAGATATTTGGATGGTTGCTACTGCTACAGAGTTTGTGCATTATGTTAGAAATTTATTTATGTGATCTATAAATGTCTTATGCAATAAATCGCTCTCATTTAATGGCAGCGAATCTTGGAATGTCACTGAACAAATTAAGAAGAATTTGGAAGCAACAGAGATGTGGTTTCTGAGACGAATGTTACAAATACCTTGGACAGCCAGAGTAACTAACAACGATTGCTTGAAAGAGGCTAATGAAAGTAGATCTCTATATACAACAATAAGAAGAAAAAAAAAAACACTGTTCTTTGGCCACATAATGAGAAGAGAGACATTTGAGAACATCGTGACAACTGGAAAGATCATGGAAAAAGGGGTAGGGGCAGGCCAAGAGAGATGATGCTGGATGGGC
Source organism: Candidula unifasciata (assembly GCA_905116865.2). Taxonomy (NCBI): domain Eukaryota; kingdom Metazoa; phylum Mollusca; class Gastropoda; order Stylommatophora; family Geomitridae; genus Candidula; species Candidula unifasciata. The sequence goes on from CAJHNH020001046.1 coordinate 493,720, forward strand.
TAAAACGATGGCATGGAGGGATATCATCAAGAGTGCTGTTCCAGGCAACCAGGGATCAGGATCTGTGGAGACTCATGAGCACATGAGGATGATGATGATGATCTATAACAGAAGAATCAATCATTTATTTGGATTACTGACTCTTTACAAACTAAATCAATCTCTCTGCAACATTTTCATAAATGATACTATCTCCCTTACAGATGAATGACTCTTTTGTGAACTGTGGTGAAGAATGTGAGCCAATTGAGTTGGTCATCAAAGACCCGGATGAAAATATTTTAGTATATGTCACGCTAGCCAAGAACAAATGTCTGTCTGATCTATACAAGGCTGTGACAGACAAAACAGGTTGCCAGACATATCATTTATTGGCATGTAAGGTGAGGAAATAGTTTGCCTTATGCTTGTCTCCACTTTCTGTATTGTTATTGTCTATTAGGATTGCAGTTCAGTACATTTTATTTTAATCGCCGTTTTTTTTTCTATCGGCTGGATGCACGCCTGTGGATCCAAAAGTCATGGGTTGACATGAAGCTGGATTTTTTTTTCAAGCATCACCTTGGCTCCCAGGTTGAACCAACCTTAAATGGGTATCAGGTATAGTCCTGAGAAGTAAAGGTGGCCAGTGTGATGTTGACCCCATTACATATCGGTCTATAAAAATATGAGTTTAGTCTCATATATTCGATGTGCTACTGGCCTGTAAAAGAACCTTACATGTTATTTTATTTGTCTTCATTTTGGTTCTTTTTGTTTGTTAATGCAATTCCAGTAATTGTTTGTAGCGTAGGCATTGCGAATGAGCTTCATAATGCCGGGGTGCTGGGTTTGATCCCAGCTGCGGGGGATTTGTCTTGCATTGGTTTCAGCAGTGGTACTGAGGCAGACCGTTCAGAAAGCTGTGGCAAACTACTGAATGTAAAATTTGCCTAGAAAAACCATAACACATTTGACTAGAAAGACCACAACAGCCAAAACATGCTGTGGTTGGATCTGCAGCATCATGTAAAAGATACGCAACTAACTATTATACAGTTCCCCTGCCACTTTGTATTTACTTAACTGATTCTGCCCTTATAGTTCTGGGTTTTAATATTATGACCACCACACCAATATGCATACTGAATACTTTAGACATGTAATCGCTCTAACTGCATCCCTGATTATTATTGGTGCATGACAAGCTAGATGTTGTAAGCATCCTTTTGGAAGGAGTGAACAGTGCGGAGGCACAAATAGATCATTACGGACTGAGGCAAAGGGTGCTGCAAGGAGTGACTAGGGGATCTGGCTAAAGGAAAAGTCTTATGGCAAAAAGGTTAAAATATTACCTGACAGAGGAGATTAAGGAGTCATAATTGCCTGTGTCCGCTCCTGATCAAGCATCTGAAGAGTAACGACTGACATTATTTAAAATAATGTGGGCATCTGCTGCAAAGTTGTTCAGCTGTTTGCCTTGCTCTGTGAAAGTTGTGCGTTCAGATTTGGGCTGCATAGTTTGGTTTGCAAGTGCAGGTGGTTCAGAGGTTGCTGCTGATCCATTGCTTTTTATGATGCTTTTGGTGGGCACCCCAACACTCTTCCGGAGAGATCAAGCCATATGAGATAAAAACCATTACAGTAAAGCCAATCATTCCACGTTTATTCTCCCTTTAAATGGCGCGGCTGTGTCGCTTAGTGGTTAATGAGTGCATTTCACAACGTTACCTCCTCACCGTACTGGTGTTGGATTACCATGGCAAGGTTTTTTTTTGTTTTTGTTTAAATGGTCTGTTCTCATGCCTTTTGGACTGTGGTACAAGAATCGTGGCATGAGAGAGACTGGTATATCAGCTCGTAATACAGTAAAGCTCTGTTAACGCAAATTGCAAAGGACACAAGAAATCCACAAAAGTAAAGAGTTTGTGTTAAATAAGATTTGTGCCAACCAGGTACTAATTATAAGGACTAATAATAATATATCCCTGCTGGGAGACAGCACATAATAAATAATAATAATAAAAAAAACTTCATGAATATCTTCTTCTTCTTCTTCTCTTCCACCTTGTACCTCATCGAAGTGTCGGGGGGAGATGTAATGTTCGTTGATGAGCTCTGTCAAGAGCACTATTAAGACTGATGTTCATTTCTGTAAGGCTGTTCTTAATGCCATCACTCCATCTTTTCCGAGGTCTTCCACTCGCTTTATACCCGTTGTAACGTTTTAGTGTGGCTCGCTGTGGCAGATAGTACCAGGGCATTCTTGTTAGGTGTCCAAACCATTTCATTTGTTGTTCTTTGATGACCTGTAAGACTGGCTTTATTCCTAGCATTCGTCTGATTTCATGATTTTGTATTCTGTCTTTCCTTGAAACTCCTGCAGCTCTTCTAAGGCATTTCATCTCTGTTGTCACAATTTTACGTTCATTGGAGGATGTAAGTGTCCACGTTTGGCACTGATAGCATAGTATTGGCCAAAAAATAGTTCTGATAAGATTCACTTTAGTACTCTGAGGTATCTGCTTGTGTGTCAACAGGGGAGATAGTTGGCCCATTACTTGATTAGCTTTGGCACATCTGGAGCTAATTTCTCTGTCCAGTTTTCCGTCTGAAGTAAAAATTGCTCCCAAATACTTAAATTCCTCTGTTTGTCTCAGGGTGTTGTTTTTTAATTTAATTTCTAAATTGTCTTTATGTCTTCCTATCATCATTGTCTCTGTCTTCGTAGTGTTTATTTTCATATTATATTCCTCCCCTTTGTTACTAATTTGATTTAGGTGGTTCTGTAGGCATTCCATATTTTCTGCTATTAGTACCTGGTCGTCGGCGAAAAGTAATTCTGTTATATCTTCTTCCTGATTAAAGTCTGTTTCGCTACATATGGCGTCCATGTATGTTATGAAAAGAAGCGGCGATAGTACACAGCCCTGACGCACACCAGAGTTCACTATAAAAGTTCTAGACAACCCTGCCTTTGATCTTATGCAGCATTCACTACGTGTGTACAGGCTTTTGCAAATATTAATGAGATGATTGCTGATTCCTTTTTTCCCCATACATTCCCACAACATATTCCTGTCGACTCTATCGAAGGCTTTTTCTTGGTCTATGAATGTCAACAAACATGTCTTATCATGTTCTATTGCCCTCTCTGATAGTTGTCTCAATGTATAAATGGCATCTGTGCAACTTCTGTTTCGTCGAAAGCCCATCTGTGCTTCTGAAAGTTGATACTCTATCAATGGTCTCAGCCTTTTTTCGATGATCTTAGCATACATTTTTCCCAGTGTGACTGAGAAGTGATATTCCTCTGTAATTAGTACATTCCCTCTTACTTCCTTTATTTTTCCACAGCGGGACAATGACAGCAGTTTGCCAATCTGATGGTGTTTCTTGATTTTCCCATGCCACCTGAAATATTCTCTTTAACCATATTGCTCCCGTTTCTCCTGCTGCCTTGATGGCCTCAGCTGGTAGATCATCAATACCTGTCGCCTTTAGTCTAGGCGCGGTTCGAATGGCATATTTTACCTCATCCAATAATATACCTGGTTCTAGTTCCTCTGCTGTTAGTTCCGAGTTGTTTTTATGTTCTTCCCTGCTTTTATCTGTTTTATTGCAGCTAAGTAATGCTTCAAAGTAATTACTCCACCTTGCTAAGATTTTAGTAGGTTCTATTAAAGGTTGGCCAACTTCATCATTTATAATTTCTGTTGGGTTGTATTCTTCATTCCTGTTTCTCATGCCTTTGATTTTTTTGTAGTAGTTTTTCACTGCTGATCTTTCTTCTTCAGCCAGCTTGCTTCCAAACTTTTCCCATGAATCTCTTTTTGCTTTTCTGATAGTTCTATTTACTTCTCTTCTAATTTTCCTGTATGTTATGTAATCCTCTTCTGTTCTGCTCCTCAACCAAATGCCATAAGCTTTCTTTTTACTGCTCACAATACTTCTTATTTCTTCAGACCACCATGTTGAGAGCTTACGCCCTATGTTACCTTTCCTTTTAGTTCCACATATTTCTTGTGCTATTTTCATAGTGGTGTCTCTGAAATTCAACCATTCTGTATTTACCCCAAGAGTGTTTTGTGGAAGCTGTTCATAATTTTCCTGTAATTTTTGCTGAAACGCTCGCCTGTTTTCTTCACACTCTAGTTCTTTCCATTTTATTATGTCACTTTTATTACATTTCTTTTTGGTTTGATAACTTATCTTGATTTTTCTGTCAAGGATCACCATCCTATGATCTGTATCTAAACTCAAGTTTGGTATAACTCTCGCATCTGTAACTTGATGAAAGTCTCTTTTTCTTGTCAAGATGTAATCAGTCTGACTCTTGGTATCTGGATCATTCCATTTATACCATGTAAAAACTTGTGAAGCTCTATGTTGAAAAAAGGTGTTGGTAATAACAAGGTCATGTTGTGTACATATATCCAACAGTCTTTCGCCATTTTCATTTCTAATGCTGTTGTCTCCATAATTGCCTAGGTATCTTGTGAATGTTCTTCTGTCTCGTCCTGTCTTACCGTTAAAATCACCCATCACGATCAGTTTCTCGTTATTATCTATCTTACAAATTTCATCATCCAGGTTCTCAAAGAAATAATCTAAATCCTCTTCACTGTAATTTCCATTGCACGGAGCATATATCTGAAAAAACACCTCCGAACTATTTCCTACTTGTAATTTCAAACTTATAATTCTTTCCGAGATGTAGTTAACTTCAAGTATATTTTTTGCAGTTTCGGGATCGATGACAAATCCCACTCCATGCTTCGCACGTTGCATTTCCTCTACTCCCGATTGTATCAAAACGTAATTTTTATGTAGTTTCTTCATTCCTCGTCCTTTCATTCTCACTTCTGATAAGCCTAATACTTTAACATTATATTTCTCCATTAATTCGATCACTTGTTCTTCTTTATTGCCCCATCCACATATATTGATTGTCCCTACCCTGGTCTTAACCTTCTGCTGGCCTCTATTTTCCCTATTTCTAAAACATCTCCTATTTTCATCTTGGGCATTTCTTTTTGAACCGCTGAATCCTCCGCCGACTTGCCGGGCCTGTCGCGAATTCATCTTCAACTGAACAACTACACTACTCTAACACATTTAACATTCTTTCCAGGAATAAACATATCTTTTAGTCACAATTTTCGGCGAACGTTGTTTATGCCGTCATGAATATCTGCAGGTTGAATGTACCTTTAGAGATACTGTGGAATAAATTGTAATTCCTGTTACAGGCTAATCAGTCAGAATATGCACGCATTGTTTAAAGAATATTAAGAAAAGATGAATATTCTTGTGTGCACATATACACAGAGAGAAAAAGCCAACATTTGTATGTGTGTAACAAGATAAGGAAATGTTTATTTTTTATTTATCTGAAGCCTGGAGAAAATGACTCCAAACTTTCAGAGTCTAGTGACACTACCCTTGCAACTGCTGGCCTCAAGGATGGAGACACTTTACTAATGGTGTTACCTAACAGGTATGTTTCAGCCTAAATTGTTTCATTGTGAGTTTTAATGATGCTAGTTTAATTCTTTTTGTGTGGAATGGAGCTGTGGTAAGTTAACAAGTTAGTTGCATATTCTTTGCAGGACTTCTTAAACGTCAGCATTTATTGGCTTTTGTGTGTTTTTACTAGGCAATTTTACGTTAGTTTGTTTACCATTGCTTTATGAATGGTATAACACTCATACTACTGTTGAAGTTATCCATAATGCATTTCAGGACTGAATATTTTAAAATGCTAAAAGTTCAGTATCTCACTTCAGTTAGTCGAATGCATTTTTAGTTTGTTAGTTTCTAGTAGAGGAAAGTCTGTGGTTATAGTAATATCGTAATCATCAATGTCCTGTTGTGGCATTATATGTCACATAGGGCTCGCAGTCTGTTTCTCTGTTCTTTTTTATCTTGTCTCTTTCAAGTGATAAGGATTAATAATAATACATCCCAAGACAAAATTTATGTCAATGTCATGGACGGAATCCATTCCAGCACCTTTGGCGCCTCTCTTGTCAGTGTTAATTTTATAATTTCTTTTTTTACGTCCTTGCTTCCTCAGACTTTTTATTTCCCGTTTTAGTGCCTCTTTGTTCTTATGATGAGTCCAGTCTAGCGCCAATATTTAATAGTTGGATATATTTAATAGTTAAAATAATAAGCTCATTCTTATCATTAGTAAAAATATGTCTGTTGGTGTTTGTTTTTATTGTTTATGATATTTTGTCTTTACTGAGGTTTGTCTAGCACATACAGTTTTCATGAACATATTTATAATAACATTGTAAGCAATGTAAGCACTTTACTTTGAAGACCTTTTTTTTTGATAGTGATATAACACTGCCTAGTATCTTAAGTTGGCAAATTATTCTTCACAAAATGTAACTACATGCCCATGACATTTCAATTGCCTGTTGAGGTGGATATTACAAATGGAGCTAACTGTGGGTATCAGAATGTCCTGGGAAGTAAAGTCGTTTGGCAGATGTGGACTATATTAGCCATCGAGTGTCAGTTGGTCTAAAAAAGTATGTGATTCTCATCAGCCCAGCATATCTCAGGTATAAGAAACGGGGCCTTCACATTTTTACTGACCTCTAACAACTCTGAGACTCCACATGGATGTGACTGTATACATGTAAGGATCACATGTCTCTTCTAATTCACATTCACTCCCCATATGGGTTCCAGGGCTGCATTTGGAAAGGCAGAAAAGGGGGAAGAAAGAGGGGGAGGGGGTTAGTAGATCCCCTGCATCATAACAAAAAGGTGACTAATTAAGAGTTTTGCCACTGATGAGCCGTGGAAAAATCCAGGTTGGCCGCTACACATTTCTGCTAAATCATGTAACAGCATAAGGTAGTAGTATCTCTTCCAGGATTGCAGTCTGTGGGATTAACACACCTCAAGAATGTGAATCAAACAGGTACAAATCCCTATTCAGCTGTATAAAAGTTATATTGGGGTAGCTGACAGTTCCGTAACCATTAGTCTAATCTGGGCTGGGAATAAGGACAATAACTCTTGTGGCAGTGATTCTGGCACTTAACGTGCCAGCAACATGAATCGGTGTTTGGTTAGCTGTCAGGTGAGCTGCAAAACAATTTTCCCTGTTTTGGTGGTCAGCGGATGTATATTTTAAAAAACGTGAAGTAAACCACAACACAGTGTACCTACTGCATTTTTTTAAAAGAGCAAGTGCAGAAGAAAAGGAAAGGGAAAAAAAAAAAGTATTAACATTTACTATGGTCATAATAGTGGGTTTAGAGTCCATTCTTTTAGCTTAATTCTTAAAAAGCTAATTTACTTGTCTGGCAGAATACAATTGTTATGCTGCAAACATCTATCATTTCAGTAATTCCAGCCCACATCTAGAGGGTCCAATAAATGGGACATCTGGTGTTGAAGCTTCAGGTGATCCAAAATGGTCTATAACATTGCTGAACAGGCTAGCTGGTGTAAGATGCTTCTTTTTTAATTAAATTTTTTTTTTTAAAGTTTGTGTTCTTATTATTAACTGTAATATTGTGCATTTTATTTTTATTTCACAGATTAGGTTTTTTATTGCTTCTCTGTAGTTATATTTTATTTTGAATCTTTCAATCCCAAATACTTTATAATGTTGACTTCTTCATTTCCTGTGAATTATAGATTACTTTACCCTGTTGCCCATACGAGTTTAGGTCTATGCTTGTCTGTTGAAATTAAAAAAAAATGGCATGGTATTTTTAGACAGTTGTCACAACACCTGTATATTAACTTTGTAGCTGGTTGCAACTACATAATATGTAGACATGGTGGGAATGATTATATTTGCCGAACAGAATTTCTCTTCAGATATTATTTGGGGTTAAAAAATAATAGGTTTCTAAACATTGTGATACAATTGCGACGTCATATAATTTCACAGTTGCATCACATCGCTTTTTGATGGAAAAGTGATCAGAACCACTTTTAGATGGTTAAATAGAACAAAATCAACTCTTGGCTCTGTTTGTGTTTAGTAATTACTTTCCTTTTTTTGGGGGGCGGGGGGAGACCTTTCCCAATTCAGACATTCGGTGACCCGAAACAATTTTTTACTTTGTTTTTAGTGGCGTGATGTCATCATAGAAGCAGAGGACATCATTCCTGCCTGTCTGCTTGGTGGTCTAGGGTTTGACACCCCTTGATATTTTTAAAACTGCCATGGATTCCAAAATTCTTTGGCTTTCTCTCTTATATTGTTTTTTTCATGTTTTTTAATTTAAAGATTCTTTTGTGGTGGAAGGGTTATTATATTATTGTTTTTTACATTTTATGAAAAGATCCAAAAGACGTCAGGCTACCCCAGTGGCCATCCCACTGTTTATTTAATTGTTAAAATTAATGAACTGATATGTTATTTTCATAGTTGTTTTGTCTAGATATTTTATAGTGTTTGTACATCAGCCACTTGTTATAAAATGATGGGGCTAGTACTGTACCCATTACATTATTCATCATGGCATGAAACAGGATCAGATTTTAGTATAATTAATCTCTCTGTTTTCACAGAATGACAATCCACATACTTGCAAAAGTATTCCAATGAGAACCACAGCATCCACAGTACGTAAATTGTTTTAATAGTATATGTGTGTGTAAATATAAGTCTGTGTGTAAATATATATGTGTGTGTGTGTGTGTGTGTGTATATATATAAATATTAATTGAAGATTTTAGCATTTTAAATCCAATTAACAATATGAATATAGATTATAGCTGTCTCTGTGTGGGTACCAGGGCTCCATTGTATTTGAGGGGGGGGGGGTGGAATAGACCCAAGTACGAGTCGACTAATTAGGGGTTTATTTCAAAGTCGAAGTGCCTCTGCGGGAAGGCAAGGAACCAACAGTTTGCATACAAATAAGTCAGATATGCAAAACAGATTTGCATGCCAAACTCAAATTATGTGCACCTTACCAGCCAGGTCTTAACATTGAAAAAAAAAAAAAAAAAAAAAACCCCACTCACCCTCAGTTTCTATTTAGAATCTTTACTTTCATGTCAGGCACTTCTTTGAATGTTTTTAATTTAGGTTCTTTCACAGTGAGCAGTAGCTGGCCAAATGAATGATTAACCCACTGACTACCAAGCACATTAACCCTTGCATTTCCCCAGATACCACGTATTTTAGTGTGTACTAAAAATGCCATAGCTTCACAACTATTTGATATAATCTCACAATATTTTGTATTTTTGCACCAAACTGAATGAAGAACAAATTTCAAGAAAAAAAAAAGTTGTTTATTTTGTTTTGCATCATCATCATGTGGCTGTAGATTAGTGCAAAAGAGGCAACCGAAAAATCTTTTATCTGACAACAATAAAGACTAATAAAAATGTCTTATTTTCAAAAAATATTTAACAAAAATGTATAATATTTTGTATTTTTTGCACAAAATTAAACCAAGAACCCATTTAAAGAAAATAAAAATAAGGTTTACTCTGACATAGTCATCATCATCATGTGGCTGTAGATTGTTGCAAAAAAGGCAACTGAAAATCTTTTATCTGACAACAATAAAGACTGATAGTGATGATTTTTTTTTCAAAAATATTCAACAAACATGTATTACATTTTGTATTTTTGCACAAAATTGAAGCGAGAACAATGTGAAGACAAAAAATGGGGTTTACTTTGTCTGCCATAATCATCATCATCATGTGGTTGTAGATTGTTGCAAAAAAGGCAACTGAAAAATCCTTTATCTGACAATAATTCAGACTCCCAAAAAATGTCACAGCTTCACAACTGTTCAATATCACTTATCATATCTGATATTGTTTGCACCAAATTAAATAGATAACAAATATCAAGACATATGTAGATTTACTGTTTTATATCATCATCATGTGGCTGTAGATATGGTGCTGAAAAGGCAACAGACAAATCTGTTATCTGACAGCAATATATAGAAAACGCCCCCGTGACTTGATGGTGGCAGCAAATGATGAGTGGATAGATGGATATAGACTCCGGTAGTCTGAAATAGACGGCTTTTTCACAACACATGTGACGCAACAGTACAAGAAACCATGTTACTTCATTTGGGGTTGTGTGTTTCTAGTTCTTGGGAAAACAGGTGTCTGGTTTCGCACCAATCTTTGCCTCAGCATAACGGTTTGTTTCTGTAGCAAACACAGCCAGAATTTCTTTACTGAAGAAAATATTCAGTGGTTCATTTGTTCCTGCTGGCAGAAATAAACCAAAAGTGCCAGTAAATGGGGGTACTCCAGGAAAGCCTTCTAAATCACAATGCCAGTCATCAACCGTGGGGGGGGGGTGTCACACCTTCCCCGGACTCGTCAGATGATGATGATTCTGAATCAAAAGCGGCAATGATATCTTCGTCATGTGCAGACTCATGCACATAATCTTTATAATCTGTGGGCTTTGACTGAATACTCTTACAAGAACTATCAGCATCATGAACTGCAGGACTAGTACTTGCAGCCGACAACACTGTTTTTGTCAGACTTGACTTCGAAGCTTCTTACTGTCGTTTTACAGTCTACAATGTTTTGAATGGCACTTCGTTAAATTTATTATAGTCATAGCCATCAAACTGTTGAGAAGTGTCTCCAAATTCACTTTTTGAAGCAAAATCAAGAAAATCGAATGCATCATTAGAAAAATTAGGAGAGATATGGCCATCACGATGGTTCTGATAATTTGACGCCATGATGAATTTTTCGTCAATGTCTCACCGTCATGGGAGCTAACTAAAAAATTTGTCAAATATTTACTTCAAGCACTACGAAGTTATTTCCATTAATTAACCATACAGAAATGAATAAGCTAGAGGTTTCAACTAAATCCATCATAAAAATCACGATTTTAACATGACGGCGAGCGTCTAAAGCTAAAATCGCAAAGGGTGTGACGTTGGCAGAAGGAAGTAAACGTCGCCTCGTCGCATTACGTGCGATGCTGGTAGTCAGTGGGTTAAGGAACAGTGGGTTCTCCCAGGTTCAGACCCTCAGTAAGGTTATGATTTTTTTTTTCTGTTGGTGACATTTCTTCATTTTTTTAGAAATCTGTTTAAGTTCTGAACAGTAAAACTGGCCCTGCCTCTTTTTTTTTTTTTTTTTTGGTAAATGTTTTTAAACCCTAACTTTCCCAAGCAATATGGCATATGTTATTAGATCTTCTTCATGAAACCTAACCATCCTGTAGTGTGTCCTTTAACTGTTTATATTTTGTCAAAACATGGTAAATAAATCTGGTTCCCCATTTACCATTTACATTGTGTATGTAATTTAAGTGTAAGTTAAAGTAAAGAAAAAGTATTTTAATGCATGAAGCTTTTAACTAAAGATTATTCCTCTTATGAATATCTATATTATGAATATCTGTAGTGAAATATTCTGGGACAGATAAAACTAATATTTTAGACACTCCCTCTTCCATCAGTGTGTTGCTGGGGCCTAGAAGGTAAGCAAAGAGTAGTGAGACTGTAACCTATAGTGCAAGTCATAAAAGGTAATTAAGAAAGATTGGCTTGAGATTGACTACCTAATCCAGTAGAAAACTTTAGCTGTAAAATCCTACCAGTCACAACAAGTTTACAGAGATCTTAGGGTGGGTTGATTGAGATCCTATGCACCATTGAGAGATAAAATGATAAATAAACTTTCTCTTCTCCCAGTAATGCATAAGTTTATCTTTGTTGCATCCTGTTTGTATGTAAAACTGTCTCTTGCAGTTGCTGCTGAAAATTGTCAATGCAGTGTGTCACTATTTCAGACATTGATGGAGTTGAAGTTACAAGCCCTAAATTTACTTCAAGTGGATAGTATTCTATTTGATACCACACGACTGCGGCAGAACCATCAGACTATGGGGCTGTACCCTCCATGTGAGTATACAACCTTGCGACCTGATATAATAAATATGTTTTATTATGACTGTAACAGCTTACTTGCTGAATGTTTGACTGGGTTATGTTTGGGTGTTTTGCTGTAACTAGTGGTGTGATAACCATGTTGTGATGTTTGTCAAGTTAAGAGTGTGTATTTGTATTTTTGCATATTATAATAATAAGCTAGGCTGCAAACAGGTAAATACTTTAAAAAAAAATGTACTGATAGGGCTGTCTGTATGCTCTCTAATGACTACTGATTTTTTAAAACTAGTATACAAGCTGCTGTTGGTACCAGCAGCTTTAAAACACTTAGTTGGCTGCTGAGTATGGTGACGAAGCACTTATGGAATTCTCCAGAGGGCTGTGCTGTCAATTCTTTGCTATTGTTGCTTTGTTTTCTTTCTAAAGGCTACTGTTGGGTCTCCTCAAGGGCTTTCCAACAGGTTCCGATAAGATTTTCATCTAGATTTCTTTTAGAAAAATACCAATATGTCTGTTTTGAAAGGGAGGGCAGGAAACATTTTAAGGACTTCTGAAATGCTTTCTTGTGACTTCTAGTTGGAGGATAAGTGGGGTGTTTCTAGCAACCTATTTTTACAGCTTCTAGCAGGCTGTCTAAAGACTATGGCTTTGTATAGGAATTTCTATACAACATTATTCTCTAAGATAGAATAGATTGGAGGAGACGCACAAGCTAGAATACAAGTCATGTATGGGGAAAAACAAATGCTTTTGATAGCTGGTTACTTCATCGGCTACCCTCATTCTGAATATGTAGAGTAATTTCCGGTAACCTGTGAGTGAACAAATGATATGCAGTTCACGGTCTCATTGTTTGCTTTATGAAGTATGATGGTGCAGAGTGAGCTATCTTCACCCCCCCCCCCCTTTTCTTGCCCTCCTTCCCTCCCTCCCTTCCCATCCATCTTCAAGTGATTTATCAAGGTCATGTGGCACCTAATGCGGAACACCCATCACACACACAAACACTTATGTACGTGGCGTAATTTTAAAAACACATTTTTTGCCATTTTTTTACTGATTTGTGAATTTGAATTGTTTTGTTTTTTACGCTATGTAAAGCGAAGTGGAATTTTATTTTACTTGGAAACTACCTTGCATTCAGACTACATGCATTCATCATCATCATCAGTTCTCGTTGTGCCCAGTGGCACATGAGGCTTCAGAGAGGACTTTCCATGCTTTCTTGTCCTGTGCAATCTTCAGTGCAGTTTTCCATGTCAAAGATGCCGCACTCAGGTCACTTTCCATCGTTCTTCTCCATGTTGTTTTTGGGCGCACCTGTTTTCTCTTTCCCTCTGGTGTCCATATGAGAGCTGTTTTGGCAGGTATATAAGGATTCATTCTCATAGCGTGGCCAAGCCATTTCCATCTTATCTTGGTTATCATATTATCATGTTTCTTGGTTTGTGACTTGAAGTAGTTTAGTGAGATTGTATCTGGCTAGAAAATTTTGATAATTCTACGTAGACATGTGTGGTGGAAGGTAGACAGCTTGTGTGCATCCTTTTTGGTCATTCTCCAGCATTCCGCTCCATAAAGAAGAACTGGCAAAATGATGCTCTTGTAGAGTCGGAGTTTTGTTCCTCTGCAGTAATTGTTGGATTTCCAGATTTGCCTCATCCTTCCTAAAGCAGCTCTAGCTTTGCTCAGACGTGACTGTATGTCCTCTTTGGTCCCTCCCGGCAGGGACACCACACTGCCAAGATATGTGGAATGTTTGGTTATTTATGGTCACTGGTTGTTGGTTTGCACTGCTTGTCATGATCTTAGTTTTCTTTGTATTTATTCTCAGTCCCACCATTTCTGCTGTTCTGTGTAGTCTGTTACTTTTTTCTTGTATTTGTATATGTTTATGTGATAGGAGTGCTATATCATCTGCAAAATCAAGGTCCTCAAGCATGGTGAATGGAGTCCATCGTATGCCTCTCAGTATTCTGTCTACTGTGTTCTTTAGTATCCAATCAATCACAAGGTTGAAGAGGAGAGATGACATAACACATCCCTGTCTTACACCTGTATTTACTGGAAAAGATGTATTGTAATTTTTTATACTGCAGGAAAAGTCTTTATAGAAGAGAGCAATTATGTTGACTATTTTTTCTGGAATTCCATAATGTTGTAAAATTTTCCATAGACTGTCTCTATGTACGCTGTCAAAAGCTTTCTCAAAGTCCACAAAATTAATATATATACTTCTCTGCCATTCATTGCATTGTTCTAAGATGTTGCGTATGGCGAAGATGTGTTCAGTTGTTCCTCTGCCCTTTCTGAATCCTGCTTGTTCTACTCGTAGGCATTTATCTACTCCTTTTTCAAGCCTCATTATGATGATTTTACAAAATTTTTTGCTTGGTACTGAGAGTAGAGTAATTCCCCTCCAATTATTGCAGTCTGTTAAGTCTCCTTTTTGGGGGATTTGGACTATTGTTCCTTCGGTCCAGTCATCAGGCAACACTTCTTTTCCCCAAATATCCTTGAACAATGGTTCTAGACCTCTGAGAGGTTCTGCTGGCAGTTCGTCTTTGCCTGGTGCTTTGTTGTTCTTTAAAGTGTGGATAGCTTTAAGGATTTCTTGTTTGCTTGGTGGTTCAGTAATAATGTCAATGTCCTGAGAGGCTGGTTGAATATCTGGGGGATTTTCAGGATCAGGTCTGTTCAAGAGGTCGGAGAAGTGTTTAGTCCACTGCATGTCTTGTTTTTGTTCTGTGGTGAGCAGTCTGCCTCGGTTATCTCTGATGGGTATGCTGTGATAATTGTTTCTGCTTCTGCAAATTTGCTGGGTCATTTTGTGTAGGGTTTGTAGATCATGTGCTTTAGCAGCATTTTCTGCTGTTTCAGCTAGATTTTTTCCTTCAGTTTTACTAATGCTAATAGTAATCAGTCCTTCTACTGGCTCTGCTGTGCCACCAAGTCTTATAAAGTTGTGAAAACACCAAGCAGGCACCATTATGCCTGATGCAGCCTTGTAAAAAAAAAAAAAAAATCAAGAATACCTTAAAAATGTTGGTGAATTTGGTTATGAACTCTGTATTAATTAATTAATTGTTTCTTAATTTGTATCTGTTTCAGTACGAGAAGGTTTGACTTTAGCTGACGCTGGGCTTTCAAATGGCGTGTTTCTAGTTTTGGAGAATGGGAAACCACCTCAGGATTCTGAAGTAAGAAAATGGTTGTGGGTACAAACTTATGTTTACATCCAAATGCTGTTTGATGTAGTAGATAATAATTGTTTCCCAGTCCTGATAAAATTAAGTTTTGCGTGTACGTCCAATTTACTGACCTATATGATTGAAATGATTTGTCTAATTTCTTGAATAAAAACGCATGTAATATTATCGTTCACCACTTTGAATGGGACAAATGTATGTTAGTGCTTAGGCATTTTTTTAAATCACCAAATTAAGTTGACACAGCCTCTTGAAATGTAATCCATAATCCAAATTCTTCTCTGAATGCTTTAAAATTTCTGAGAAAGAAAGTGATAAATGAGGGGAAGGTCTCTGCACCTCACTATTTCATGACCTGGTATTTGTAAAAGCTCAACACATCTGCCACTGGAGAAGATTTGGGCCTTTATTATGTAATATTCCCATAGCTGGCAGTGCATACATTGCAACCGATCTCCAGTTTATTGACAGCAACGATTTTGTAGAAAGTGAAAAAATTTGTTTGCACTTCTCGCTCATCCTTATAGCAGCATTCCATTAACTGTCCTTTACCTCTATCAGAGGGAACGAGGTCGTAGCATATATACAATACTAAACCTGGAAACATAGGAGACAATCTGGGCAGGAAAGTGTGTGAGGCTGGAAAGCTTGTGGGTGACTCAGTTTCTTTTAGGCAGGCTGTGACGGGAGCTATCTTTTGTAAAGTACAGGGTTTCCTCAGTTTACGACCAAGTTCTGTTTTAACAGGTCGTAAGTCGAATTTATATTCTTTATCACTATTTTTTTCCAAACGCGTTATACAAATTGTGTATAAAACACACAAATTCAATCTGTGTTGGTATAATTAATATACATAATATAACAAATATGTATGTACTGTTTTTATTTATTTAATTGTTGTAGTCGTAAGCTGAGAAGGTGTACCTACTACAAGATGATCATTAGGTATGCACTGATAGAACAAAACACCTTTTAAAAGTTATGACATACTGAATGAGTGAAGTGTTTTCTACCGTTAAATAAAACTGAATATGAACTTGTAATGTAGAGCTAAATTTGTATATGCCATGTGTCTCCAAATAGATGACTGTTCGTGTCAACAAAGTCGTCGGTGGAAAGTTGTTGTCTGTTCAGGAATTTTTGGTCGACAGACAACAGACTGTGTCAGAGATGCTGCAGACTTCGTGTAAGCTGATGAATTGTGAAGGTAAGTCTTTGGTCGATTGTCTACGTTTTCTTTATGAGCCCTCTTTCATTTGCTATTTCTTGATGTTATAATTTGAAGAAATAAGAGTATTATTAAGAAGGCAGAATGGAGATTACAGACCAGACAGTGACTGCATAAACAAACTCAACAGGAAAGAACAAACATCAATTTTTAGACTTCGGACTGGACACTGTGGTCTTCGAGCACACCTGTACAGGATAGGCATAAAAGAATCTGCTGCCTTTGATTGTGGAGCAGAAAGACAGACTTCTGAGCACATACTGCAGTACTGCCCTTACCTCTCCCAGCAAAGACTGTGGATCTGGCCCAGGGGATCCACATTTCGAGAGAAGCTATGGGGGACCGGTGGCGACCTTAAATGCACATTCCTATTTTTGACCCAGACGGGACTCAATGTTTAGCATGACTGATGTCGAACGCAGAAGAAGAAAAGTATTGTACTTTTTGCCCTGTAAGGGGTTGGCATTACAACTTTGGACAGCTGCCTTATGCCTGTGTAAGATCTTTGTCTCATGAAAAGATATCAGACCAAATGAAAACAATGTCACAACGGCAATTGACAGGCGAAAGTTGTGGCTAGAGAGCCTTCATCATCAAATACATAAATCTATAATACCACAAATAAAAACAGGAATACACAACATCACTTTACGGATGTATCTCCAATAGAAATCACATTTCTGTCTGGCCAGGGAATATATGTGTGGCCATTGGAAATAAATACTGGCCAGAAAAAGTCACTGGTGACAAGGGCATTAACTCAAAAATGTTACATAAAACTGTGTCAAATGTTATGTCTTCTAGTTAAATAGGTGCCCTTGAGATGAATAAGGCGGTTCTTAAGGATTTATAGATAGAAATAGGACTGTCACCGGAGTGGCTAGACTGTTTGGCCATAACCTCCATGCAATTGCATAGTGTAGGCAGGGTATCATATTTAGTAAAACAGCATACAAATTATTTTTTCAGATGAAGAAAAGCCATCTTTAGTCACTGTAATGTCGTTGTATTTTGGACAATATCAGATAGAGTACTATTAGTAAAACTTCGCGGCAGACCGTTTGACATCAACTTAGTACAGATTTATGCCCCAACAGCAGATAGTTCAGAGGAAGACATTGACGCATTTTATGATGAGTTAGACATGGCTGTTGATCAATGCAAAAATTGTGAAGTAACAATGGTACTTGGAGATTTCAACGCAAAAGTAGGAAGTGAAAAAGTGTACGAAATAACGGGTGGATATGGACTAGGAGAAAAGAATGTGAGAGGTGACAGATTAATAGCATGGGCTGAGTCGCGCAGCATGATAATAGGTAACACCTGGTTTTAAACACCATCCTCGAAGATTGTGGACTTGGAAAAGTCCTGGTGATAATGTCCGCAATCATATTGATTATATTTTGATTTCAAGAAGATTTGGAGCTAAAACTAGACCAGGGGCAGACTGCTTCAGACCATGTTCCAGTTGTAGGAAAAATTAGAATAAAACTAAAAGAACATTAGAAAAAACACCACAGAAACATCAAGTTAAATTTAGGAATTCTTAGAACGGATAAAGAAATTAAGGAACAGTACAACGTCACTGTAAAAAACGGTATAATGCAATGGAAATTATACAAAACAATTGATGAACAGTGGGATATGTTGCGTGAGTCAATTCAGCAGACATCAAAAGAGACAATCCCACCAACCCATACAGTTGCAAAAAAGAAATGGATGTCAACCGAAATTCTGCAGTTGATGGATGAAAGAAGGAAGAAAAAGAATGATAAAGAAGAATACTCTAGAATACAAAAAAGAAATAGTGAACAAATTGCAAAGTGGCTAAAGAAGCCTGGCTGAATCAAATGTGTACAGAGATTGGGGAAAATCACGGGAAAGACTCACATTCCATGTACCAACAGATAAATATGTTAACAGGAAAGATGACACGTAGCAGCACTGGATGTTTGATATCAAAGGATGGTGACTTATTAATGGGACATAGTAATATAATTAACAGATGGACAGAGTATATAGGGAAATTGTATGATGATAATAGACCAGACGTAGAACTGCAGAACAACAATGATGGTCCACCAATAATGACTGCAGAAGTTGAGGATGCAATACATCATATGAAGAAAGGAAAAGCACCCGGGCCAGACAACATCTCACTGGAAGAAATCGAAGCACTGGGAAATTTTGGAATTGAAATAATAACTAAACTTTTAAATGATATTTATAACAGTGGGTATATTCCAAATGACCTTTTAAAATCCATGTTTATAGCTCTGCCGAAGAAACCAGGCACTTTAAAATGTGAAGACCATCGCACAATAAGTCTTATGAGTCACATGACTAAGATTTTACTGAGAATAATTATGAGAAGAATAAGAAACAAAATTAAACCAGAAATCAGCGATGAACAATGTAGATTTGTAGAAGGAAAAGGTACAAACAATGCCATATACATCCTAAGGACATTGTCAGAAAGAGCTATAGAAGTAAAGACTGATTTGTACTTATGCTTCATAGACTATACAAAAGCATTTGACTGTGTGAAGCATGAAGAAGTAATCAAACTGTTAGAAAAATTAAACATTGATGGGAAAGATCTAAGAATAATAAAGAATATGTATTGGCAGCAAACAGCAGCTTTAAGAATTAACAACTGTTTAGGTACATTTCAAAGCATAAAGAGGGGCGTACGACAAGGATGTGTACTTTCACCTGATTTGTTTTCAATATACAGTGAATATATTATGAGATCTTTAATTGATATGCCCGGAATCGTGGTTGGTGGGCACAATATAAACAATTTACGTTATGCTGATGACACATTCTTGATAGCAACAAGTCAGAAAGAATTACAGGAAATGATAGACATTGTGGTGTTAGAAAGTGGAAGAATGGGCCTCAGTTTGAATAATGGGAAGACAGAAGTAATGGTGGTATCAAAGAAAACAAATTATTCCTAAATGTGTAATAAAAGTCAATGGTGTTATTTTAAGATAAGTACAGAAATTTAAGTACCTGGGCACATGGATAACATCAGATGGAAGATGCATAACTGAAATAAGAAACAGAATTGGACAGGCAAAAAAACTGCATTTTATAAAATGAAAAACATCTTGTGCAATATATCATTGTCATTGAGAGTTAGAAAAAGAATTCTTGCTTGCTACATACATCCAGTTTTAACATATGGATGTGAATCCTGGACAATCGGTAGGCAGGCCAAACAATTTTTTGGAGGCCTCAGAGATGTGGTTTTACAGAAGAATGCTTAGAATACCTTGGACAGCCAAAAAGAGCAACCAAGAGGTTTTAAAAGAGGCGGGAGACCGAAGACAACTTATCACTGACATCAGAAGGAGACAGTCATCATTTTTCGGCCATGTTATGAGAAGAGGGAAAATAGAACATGTTGTGACCACTGGAAAGATCTGTGGAAAGAGGGATAGAGGAAGACAACGAGAGAAGATGCTTGACAGTCTTGTTGCATGGCATGGAGGTGTGTCGGCACACGAACTGATACATGCTGCAGGAGATCGCGGATTATGGAGAGGCATGATCGCCCACGCCAGTCGGCAAGGCACCTGATGATGATGATGAATGTCGTTGTGACATGATGTTGAGCCACATGGCTAGGTCAACAAAAACTGTTTCTTGACGGAGGGTATAAATGCAGTTAATTTGGCAGGTTAAATGCATGCTGTAAGGGAAGGCTAAGGAAGGTTAGCTTGAGATAGACTACCCCATCCCATACACTGTAACTGCAAAATCTGACAGGTCATGAAGAAGTTCACAGATGGTTTCATGTAAGCTGGTTCAGGGCATATGCTCTGTTGAGAAGAAGAAAAACAATGGTTGCTTCAATGTCACCTGTTTCTAATTCTAGTTATGTTAAAAGAGAAATCATTATAGATATTTTTAAATTCTCAACTTAGCGTGCCTCTGTCCAAATGTCTTTGTAAGCTTAGATGAAGTAGTGTTCCATAGGGTGTTCTGTTTGTCTCTCACCCTGGTATAACTGTAAGCATTTTAACGTTCCCTTCTAATCCTGTTACCCTGAAAAGCCTTAAAACTGACACTTCTGGTTAGGTCAAGTCACCCACAAATATCATGTATCCGACTTTTCTGCAGTGGTGCGTTTGCAAAACATTTAGTCAGTGCTATTGGTTGCGTTCACCCTTGTGCAACATTTAGGAGGTCAGGATATGAATATATTTACTAAAAATAGTGTGGGGGGGGGGGGGGGGGGTTCTTGTGAATCAGATGGCTTTATAAAGTCACACTATTCCAAAGCCTCAGTGATGGAGGTCATGGGGTTACAGCATGAATCACTTAATACATATTTTTTAAAATCCACATTGTGTCACACTCTGTTTGTGTTTTTTAATTACTGCCTTTATATCATGATCAATTCTCTTTATGCCTAGTGGCACATGAGTCTTCAGAGAGGACTTTCCATGCTTTCCTGTCCTGTGCAATCTTCAGTGCAGTTTTTCATGTCAGAAATGCCGCATTCAGGTCACTCTCTACTGTTCGCCTCCATGTTGTTTTTGGGCACCCCTTCTTTCTCTTTCCCTCTGGTGTCTATGTGAGAGCTATTTTGGCAGATATATCACAATTCATTCTCATAACATGGACAAGCCATTTCCACCTTCTCATGGTTATCATTCTGTCTAGAGTTTCTTGTTTTTTGACTTGAAGTAGTTTAGTGTTTGAGATTGTATCCGGTCAGAAAATTTTTATAAGTCTACATAGACATGTGTGGTTGAAGGTACTGCCTTTATATTAAATTAAATTATTTGCGTATCCTTTACAGGACATTGCAGAACCAACCCTAGCACTTTCTGGCTGTTGTGGTTTTTCAAGGCGAATTTGCGTCCAGTAGTTTGTCATTGCTTTCTGGACAGTCGGCTCTCGGTACCACAGTTAAAACCATCGCAAGACAAACCATCCGCAGCAGGGATCGAACCTGGCACCCCGACATTACAAAGGGCGTTCGCAACGCCTAAGCCACAGGCGCCGATGCCTTTATATACCTGTATATGTTTCAAAAATCATTTTTTTTTTAAATGAAGAAAATGAAATTTGACAGAAAATGTATTAGTGACCTGTGAAAATAGTTGTTTTGTTTAAAAAAAAAATTTTTTTGAAATTCCTACAGGTTTATGACTCAGTTTTGTTAGCGCTGATGGTGACAGGCTTAATACCCCCTCCCCCCGTCTTCTACAAGTATTGATTCCTACCACCAAGTTTAATAATTTATGCAATTTTGTGTTCTCAAACAGGAACCCACTGGTATCTCAGCAAAACAGATGCATTTGGAGACCCTGCTGATCCTCTGGAAGACAGCACAGCCACACTCCTGGACCTATTGATCAACGATGGAGATACACTTGTCTTGCAGCAAGGCTCTTTCTTGAAGAAGGTAAGCATATTCTGTCATTGTGTGCTGTTCCTGAATCAGAACTATCATGAGTTTTGATCATATGAAAGGCTGAATTAATTTGTACTGCTCTTTCAGCAAAAAAAAAAAAAAAAAAAAGAAGTTAGGATGTACTTTTTCACCTACAGATACTTAATAACAATTAATTTGGTCAAAAACTGTTGTTTGTGCATGCCTCGTTTAGCATGTGTGTGTTATTTTTGTTAAAAAAGTCTTCAGTGCTTTTTCTACCCTAGATATATTGTGCCGCCTTTGCACTTTGGAACTTTGAAAGCAGACTTGTTTTTTAATTTTTTAAAATTATTATTGTCATCATAAATTAATACTTCTGTCTTTGCATTCTTATTATCTGTAGGCTACTTTAGAAAAAAACTAACATTTTGGTCATTTTTATAGATGAAAGTTAGCTTTATCCTTGTCAAAAGCAGATTTAGACCGTGTTAAATAATGACAGATGTTCAGATCTGAACAATCATAAACACTCGATTTGCAGATTGATTCACGCTGCTATTTTCACATCATATTTAATTACAATGTTTTATTTTGTGTTTCAAGGTTATGTATAGAAACAAAAATAATATTGCTCTTTATTTGATCTGATAACAAGTTGGACATAGAAATGTAAAATGCAAACCTAGCAACACAATTTTTTTCTCAAATGGGTATCCAGTGAAGAGTTGTTAATCTTTTTACTTCATCAGCTTGAAGGTAGAAGGCAGTATGTTGTGTTTTCTTTGTTTAAAAGTGTTTATAAATGAGAGTATAAGCTTCTTTGCAAACCATTTGATCCCATTAGGTTTTTATAAAAGAGATCACTTTTTTGCACATTGTTTAATTCCATATGGTTTTTATAAAAGATGATCAGCGTCATTGCACAGCATTTAATTCTATGTTTTAAAAAAAAATCATTAATGAACCTCATTGCACAGTTTTTCTTTTCTTCCTCTTTTCATTTGTCTGAGTGACGTGATTGTGTTGTGCCTGCTTACAGCACTACTGTGATATTTGCACCTTTCAGCTGACACATTCTACTTCATCAGGCATTTGTTGACCAGGTTAGCCTTCCCAGTTGGTTTAATGGGGCTTGATGTTGCCTCATTTTTGTGGGATCCTCTTTGTTCATTAATCTACAGGTGTTGCCCCTGGAGAACCTATTCAGGGTGCCCTAACTGGTTGGCCCTTAAGGGAAGGCAGGGGCAGATCATGGTATTTCCCGCCATCCAGGGGCTTCCATTAATGCAGAGTAATGATGCTCTGGTCCTGGGCTCACCCAAGGAATCATCACGTCCTGCACATGACTGTTTAAGCACAGTGTTTAATCACATATAGTTTTTAATCAAAGATCGGATCGACCTCATTGCATTTAATCCCATATGTTTGTATAATTGTTTTTTGTTTTGTTTTGGTCATCCTGGAGAAATGGCTTGCTTTGTTATAAACTGTGTATTGGCATAATTTTATTACTACAAAGGTAAGGGATACTAATAAGTAAACATTGAATTCACTGCAGGATCAGGTTTGTGTGAGTGTGTGGCTTGCTCCGTACCATCAGCCATCGCCTACAGCACTGAAGGAAGTAACAGGCGGTGGGGATGTTGCCATGCAGCAAGACGAAGAGGACAAAGTAATGTGTGAGTTTGTCAGTCAAGTACTTTTTTTTGGGTTGTTAGTTCACTAAGTACTTACATGTTTGTCAGTTCTGGAAGTACTACTAAGTACTTTAGTTATCAGGCTATCAACTGGGATTCCACTGCAAACAGATCACCCAATCATTGCTTCATCCACCATGGGAGGGTGAGTTGGGCTTGAGCAAGATAGGGTAAGAGATATCAAGAGTCTTGTATTGCGCCTTTCTTATTTGGTTGTTAGTCATCAGGTACTTATTTGGTTGTTAGTCATCAGGTACTTATTTGGTTAGTTCATCAGGTACTCCTTTGGTTGTTAGTTTATCAGGTACTCATTTGGTTGTGAGTTATCAAGTACTTATTTGGTTAGTTCATCAGGTACTCATTTAGTTGTTACTTCATCAGATATTCATTTGATTGTTAATTCATCGGGTATTCATTTGGTTGTTACTTCATCAAGTACTTTTTTGGTTAGTTTATCAGGTACTCATTTGGTTGTTAGTTCATCAATTTGTGTCTAGCATTTTTGTTCATCATCTCCCTCTGCCTCTCTTTCCCTCAGCCTTTGTCATTGTCATAACATACTCCAGTTTTTCCCTTCTCATGATGAGACCAAAGAATATAGATGGCAGATGGAAACAGTAAGAAGGTCACACCCCTAATTATTCGACTTTTCTGACATACTGGGAAAGGGGGGGGGGGGGGGGGGGGGCTATTCTTTTCCCTCTCAAAATGGGGGACCTGGAAAACACAAAGGGATTTATTTTACCAGTACAACAGAATAATGCATATGTAATTAATTAAATTAAATGCCTGAATGATTTGCTTCTCCAGTGGAGTTGGCAGCAAAATTGTCCTTGAACGAATGTGTGTCCAGCAACCATTTGAATCCACTTAATGACCGCCTGTACCCTGACATGGAGCAGCTGTTTGAAGCACCGGTACTGTGTTTTAGTTTTCTACCTCTAGTTCTCCTCATTCTTTAAAGGGC
This sequence comes from Candidula unifasciata, assembly GCA_905116865.2. Lineage (NCBI taxonomy): Eukaryota > Metazoa > Mollusca > Gastropoda > Stylommatophora > Geomitridae > Candidula > Candidula unifasciata. The sequence continues at coordinate 518,083 of CAJHNH020001046.1, forward strand.
AGTTGGCTCTTTGTGTTGTGGTTTACAGCCAGGCTGTAATATCAGCACCTTTTAACCCAACACTTCTCATTTCAGCAGACTCCTAATTAGGCGCCTTTGACAACATGTTTGTTAGTGGGTAATATCTCATCCCCTTCGGTCTAATGAGGCATTGGGACACACAAATTTAAACTGAACTCACTCAGTACTAAGCAACTCACCATACGTTCTGTTAAGTTCTACAGCAATTGTTACACACAACCACACTGCTCTAGTGGTAACTCCTCTTGTAAGGTAGTAAATTTTAAAAGGTAGTAAATTCATTGAGGCCTAAAGATGGATTACTTAAACATTAAAAAAAAACTTTTTAGGAGAGAATGGGCTAAGTTATGGCTTCCATATACTGAAAGAGTTACAGAGCACCACGAGATTTGTTTTATCTTGTGAAGTATGCACCTTCCAAGAGAAACACCGACCCCTTGCATCAGGGAGAGTTGGCTGATAAACAACATCCTGTCCAGAAAGTTGAGTTATTTAGGAAATGTAGCCAAAGGGGGCAGTGAGGGACCCAGAAACGATGCAGGGGTCGACCTCCACAAAGGTTGCGCATGCATTGACTTTGAAAGCACATAGGGCTAGAGACAGCAGGACTTTTAGATGTTCCATGAAGAGAGCGATTTTCTGTCAATAACCTTCTGTTTAATGATGCATCAGAGGAAACACAGGAGGAGACAAACAGAGGAATTAAAGTATTTGGGAGTAATTTTTACATCCGATGGAAAATTGCACAGAGAAATTAGCTCGAGATGTACCAAAGCTAATCAAGTTCTGGGGCAGCTATCTTCCCTGTTGACACACACAGATTCCCTGGAGTACTAAAGTGAATCTTATCAGAACTATTTTTTTGGCTAACAGTATGTGCCCTCAGTGCCAAACGTGGACACTTACATCCTCCAATCAACGTCAGATTGTGACAGCAGAGATAAAAGGCCTTAGAAGAGCTGCAGAAGTTTCAAGAAAAGACAAAATACGAAATCACACACTCATACAAATGCTAGGAATAAAGCGAGTCTCACAGGTCATCAAAGAACAATAAATGAAGTGGTTTGGACATTTAACAAGAATGCCCTGGTACTATCTACCACAGCAAGCCACACTGAAACATTTAAATGGGTATAGAGCGAGGGAAAGACCTCATTAAATATAGAGTTATGGCATAAAGAACAGCCTTACAGAAATGAACATCAGTCTTATTAGTAGGGCTGTACCGAATATTCGCTTCGGGGCCGAATAGTGGACCTATTGACTATTCGGTATTCGGCGGAATACGAATAGTAGTTACCTTACACCCGTTTCTGCATACAAGGCCTTAATGCTGACGACATAGAATGATTGGTTTTGTTGAAAGCTAATGCAGCTTTCCTGCATTAACTAAGCTGTCAGTGACAATTTCCAAGTTTAGTTACTTGTTTTAATACTTAGGATTCTTTCCTTCCTAGTTATTAGTTATCACAGACTGACTGAAGGATGCAAAACAAAAGTTTTGAAATGTTTATTATTCTGTACGAATACTAACTAGACATGGAAAGAATATAAACTCCGGCCACATCCAAGTTGATAATATGAAAATCAAACGATTGTACTTGGGTGCAACCTTCAACTGCTCCAACTAGCTAAGAGAAGAAATACAATCTAGAATACAATCTAGAAATAAAGTATACTATGCCTTTCAACATCTGCTAACATCAAAGTGTCTGTCTCGCAACACCAAATCAAAATATATAAACGTTGAAAAGACCAGTCGTTTTATATGGCTCTGAAACTTGAAGAGGAAATAAAAGAGATGAGGCCTTATTACAGGTTTTCGAATACACTCTTACGACAAATCTTTGGACCCATAAAAGATGTTAACAGCGGGGAATGGAAAGTGAGAAGCAACAACGTAACACTTAATCTGTTTAAATCACCATTGATCAAAGACATCATGAGAGCTAACAGATAAATTGATAAATTGGTTGTGGCATATTGAAAGTATGTCAGATGACAGAAGTAAAACTGTATACACCTGAGAGAGGAATGGGCGTAGACCACGAAGCAGACAAAAAAGAAGTTCGAGAGATAATGTCCAGCCAGATCTGCAAACAACTGGTGTCACAAATTGTGAAGATAAGGCCAGCAAGAGAGATGAATGGAGACTAGTGATATCTGCAGCAGTAAACCTCAAGGGCTCAGAATGCTAAAGAAGAAGATGACTATTCTGTGCTAATTTATGTGAAGTAAAAGTTCAGCGAACATTTGATATTATGAATATTTTTTTTTTAACACTATACACTATTCGTATTCGGCCGAATAGTTGGTCCCGTTATTCGTATTCAACCGAATAGTGAAAATCACTATTTGGTACAGCCCTACTTATTTGTGCTATTGACAGAGCTCATCAACGAACATTACAACCCCCCCCCCCCCCCCCCCCCCCAATTCCCAGATACTTCGCTGAGGTACAAGGAAGAGAAGAGGAGGAAGAAAATTTAGTCTACCTGAGCGTATCACGCTGAAATATTAACATTGTTTAATTTAAGATCATCTTCACTGCATATCAGACATGACCATAAGTGCTTTGTTGTCCACCTGAGTATGTCTGTAAGTGTTTTTAGACTAACAACTCCCATTCTATTTTAGTTGATGTAAAGACAGGTGGCTTCCGCATGGTTTTCTTGTCTCCCGGCTCCAACTGGTACACCCAGGGTATGCAGTCTATTCAGTAAAGAATCATTTTCCACACTTTTGAAAGCCTCACATAGTTAACTCTTTCTTAAGACATTGATGCTGTATCTCTTGTCCATAGATGGCCTGTTCTTGAAAGTCTGAGACAATGTGATGGCATAGATGGCCCATTCTTGAAAGTCTGAGACAATGTGATGGCAGAGTCGAGACCTTTGAAATGTGTTCCTGTCTCCCACTGGAAAAGTCATTACCCTAAAAGATAGGTGCTCTTCAATTGACAATATGAACATGGTCTTGAGATTGAACTAGGCAGCATCCCTCATATTAATTGTATTTGATCAGTACTGATCTTATTAATTTATTTTTCAAACTGGGAGAGCACACATGAATGCTCAGAATAAGTGTTGGTTCTCTGTTGGATTAGAACTAGGATACCTTTATTTCCTGATTTCATTTCCTGGAAGATAAAATAACTGTATGGTGGTGTTCAGTCAGTAGTTTGAAATGACTTTTTATTGATGATTTGTGAGGCAGTTTGTATTATCTAATGATTTATGTTTGATAGGTTGATTAAAGAATCCTGCAGAAGATTGTATGATGTCCTTGTTTGGGTTGTAATAATGTGAATTAAAAAAAAAAGACATATAAAGAACAAACTTATTTTATTTGCCCTCTGACAAGTAAATAACAGTATTGTTACATAAATTATTGACCTGTGTCTGCAGTTTGTGATACCCAAGTCCATGAGTGTGGAGGAACTAAAGCAAGCTTTGATGAGTACAGAAAAGATCCAGACTTTAAGAATTCCCACTTCCAATTTCATGAGGTTGAGGTTAATAGAGGGAAGCAGATTGAAAGCCGTCATCAGGAATAACTCTCAAGTGCTCAAGTATGAAACTGTTATAGATCTGTTGCTCGTCTAATGTTGCCTGTGATTATGAATACATTTGAAGATAGGTTCTCAAATTTAAGGGTTTCCTTGGTGAGGTTATCAAACTATTTGCCTTACACTCTGAAAGATGTTTACTTGTTTGCCTCAAGAGACACTAAAACCAACACTTTCAGTATGTGCCATGTCCCAGTGTGGCTATAGTTAGTTGCATATCCTTTACAGGATGTTGCAGAACCAACCCTAACAGCCCCTGGCTGTTGTGTGGTTTCTCTAGGCAATTTACATCCAGTAGTTTGCCATTGCTTTCTGGACAGTCGGCTTTCTTGATACCACTGTCGAAACCAACGCAAGGCGCATTGCCCGCAGCGGGGATCGAACCTGGCATCCCGGCATTACGAAGCGAAGCGTTCGCATCGACTTAGCCACAGAGCCGACAGTGTGGCTATAATGAGGCTTTAGTGACATTCACAAGAACTTCACTAACTAAGAGCATTGATTTTGTTGGCACTTGAGCAAATATTTCTTAGGTGCGCCAACAGCTATAGTGACTAAAAATAATATTTGTGGGTGGTTTTGTGTGAGAGACTGGCCTTTTTTTTTTTAAAGAGAAATTATGTAGTCATGATTTCCCATTATTTACAGTGGTCTCAAGCGGCTGGGTAAAAATGAGACACAGTATTAAATTTAATAACCTCAGGAAGGTGCAACTCAGTTGATTCTGTGGTGCATTCATTTTTACTGATTACTCCATTTCATCAATTCATAATTTTTATTTGCGTCTGAAAAAAAAAGATATATTTTATCATGAACACCTTAAGTTCCAAAGATAAGGGTTCTTAGCCTTGGTTCAGTTTTCTGGGTCGCCGGTATAAAAGGGTTAAGTTGCAAAATCCTTTACATGACATGGCATAACCAACATCAGCGTATTTTGGCTGTTTGTGATATCACTAGGCAATTTTACATTTGGAAGTTTACCATTGTGTGCTAAACTGTTGGCTCTCTATACCACTGTCGATGAAACAATGCAAGGTGATCTACTTCCAAATCGGCTAGAAGGTTGTGGGTTCGCTTTTTTGAACAGTTCATATTCCTGGCTGCAGTTTATTCGGTCCTTGGCTGTACACCTGTATCTTTGTGAGACTCTTTTAGTAGTGGGCCAGCCACTCTGTGGATAGAGACTGAGTCAGATGGATAATAACCTGTATTGTGAAGTCAATTCTCTCTCTTGTAATCTCTTTGTTTTTGAAAATTAATTTCTTCAAGTTTGTTGAAATGTTTATGTGTGAGACATTCATATTTATTTCTTAGTTCTTTTATGTTCAAGTTTGTTCAAATATTTATGTGTGAGGCATTTATATTTATGCCCCCTTTTTTAGCTGAAGAACACACACACACACACTTGCTGTGTGTTTTAATTCATTTGTATATTTATAAAAACAGTTTTGAGATGGTTATACTGGAGGAAAAGGATCAGTTGCTGAGGGGTTAAGAACAGTGGGTTGTCATTTGAGAGGCTAATTTGAATCCATGGTAAGGTGATGGCTTTTTCCTGTTAGGGGCACAAATAAAATCCAGACCTACACAAGTCCATTGGTACTGCACTAAATATGTGGCCCTAAATCCTCAGGCTTAGAAATTCCACCCCACTCCTCTCTTTCTATGCCGCCGTAAAAGGTTGTACATACAGGCAGTAACAGTTTAAGTTTATATTGGAGGAAGGGATTAGTACAAGGATGTGGTCATTACCTCATGCTTATACATCTACAGCAATTATTGATTTGATTATTTATCTTTATAATTTATTGTTCTAGTCTTACTTCTTCAGAGACATTTCCAAGATAATTGAGTGGTAGAAGTGGTTGATAAACACTTATTACTAGATTGTAGTTTTAATCTCATGTTAACTGAGAAATGTTTGTTTTATTTGTTTGTCAAATCAGATTGTAGTTTGAAATCTCATGTTAACTGAGAAATGTTTGTTTTATTTGTTTGTCACATCAGATTGTAGTTTGAAATCTCATGTTAACTGAGAAATGTTTGTTTTATTTGTTTGTCACATCAGATTGTAGTTTGAAATCTCATGTTAACTGAGAAATGTTTGTTTTATTTGTTTGTCACATCAGATTGTAGTTTGAAATCTCATGTTAACTGAGAAATGTTTGTTTTATTTGTTTGTCACATCATTGTAGACACATCAGTACCAAAGAAACTGTTAGCCTGGCAGTACAGGTTCTAAACTTTGAGGAAAACTTGGGGTAAGCATGCATGATTGTAACTTTAAAATGCATTTTAGTTGTTTTTGAACTCTTTTGGTTCTCTCTGTGTGTGTGAATGTGTTTATGCATGCATGCATGTCTTTATGTGTGAGTGACTGGGTGAAAGAGAAAGAGATTTGCATAATGTATGTGCGGAGTAAACTAGTAGAACTTAGCTATCATGGTAGGTAGCCCGGGATTAGTCTCGCAGTGACAGACTACTGTTCTTGGTCAAAAGTCTGCCTGTGTTTATACAATTTACAGAAACTTAAGGTTGTACTTACAACAGAGAGTAGAAGAGCAGCTAGAACAAAGTAATAAAAATATGTGCATTTGTCATCACTGTTACTGAAAAACCTTTGATTAAAAGGGCATTCATGATTATGGGCATAATTGGGGAACATTATAATTTAAAATGAAAAATGTGAACTATGTCTTCTTTGTATGTGTGTAAATTTAAGTGTGTGTGAGTTAATTTTCTTCAAAGACAGTAGGGCATAGATTTGTTTCCTTATACGATTTATTCGGTAACTGAAAAACCACATTGATTAAAACACTGATTATTATTATGGACATAATTTTGGAGTAGTTTTAATTTAACCTCCTGTCTGCCCAGAAAAATTCAAGACGTGTTAAAAATTGTTGATATCTTTTTCTAATGCAAGTAACCATTTGTAAGTTCAAATAAAAAAAAAAAACTCATTGATTTGTTGAAAACACATATATCTCCTCTAACTGTTATATCTGGGAACAATCATATCGTCAGATGGAAAATGTGTGACAGAGATTAAAAGCAGAATAGGTCAAGCGAAAGCTGCATTTCAGAAAGTGAAAAATATCTTATGCAATAAATCACTCTCATTTAATGTCAGAAAGAGTGTGCTAAAATGTTACATAGACCCTGTTCTGCTGTATGGCAACGAATCTTGGAATGTCACTGAACAAATTAAGAAGAATTTAGAAGCAACAGAAATGTTGTCTCTGAGGCAAATGTTACGAATACCTTGGACGGCCAGAGTAACTAACAAAGATTGCTTGAAAGAGGCTAATGAAAGTAGATCTCTATATACAACAATAAGAAAGAGACAAAACTGTTCTTTGGCCACATAATGAGAAGAGAGACATTTGAGAACATCGTGAGAACTGGAAAGATCAGTGGAAAAGGGGTAGAGGCAGACCAAGAGAGATGATGCTGGATGGGCTAAAACGATGGCATTGAGGGATATCATCAAGAGAGCTTTTCCAGTCAACCAGGGATCAGGATCTGTGGAGACGCATGAGCGCCTACGCCAGCTGGCAGGGCACATGATGATGATGAAACTGTGACATAATGGAGGTTTGCCACAGAGGATACCTCAGATGGCTAGCTTTGAAATTATTTATTTTATTCACAGAGTACACGAAACACTGCTGCTGTTGGCGAGAAAAATTGGGGGGACTCGCATTTACATGCCAGCTCAGGAATTTCTGTGGAATACATCAAGTGGGGTAGGGGCAGGAGATCTGAAGAGAGTGATAGCCACACGACTGTCTCTGCCACTGCATGATGTGTTGATTGCTAAATACAATCCTGAGGTGTGTGAATGGATAGTCCTCCGTGATCAGCCACAGGTAAGTAACATGTGTTTGTTTGTTATTTAACCAAATGTAATGTAATTCTAAGATAACTTATCACAAACTTCAGAAGAATGTGTGAAAGTGTATGTGTGTGTAAATATATGTGTATCTAGGTATGTGTGTGTGTTTACATTCACGTATTTATAAGGGAGCCACGGTGGCGTAGTGGCTAGATGCTGGCTAGCAGATCTGAATTATAATATCATTTTTGCTGACCGTTGGGCATCAGTGGATGAACTGATGGTCTGGACAGTGCCTCTACTAGTGCATAGTATGGAATACAGTTCCTCCAGTGTTACTCGATGGCCATCATGAATGATTTTATCAACTGGGTGAATGTTGTTTGAGCAACTGCGATTGATGGATGGTTAGTCTGCTTTGCTCCAGCAGCCATTGAGGATTGACCCACTTCAGCTTCGTCACAACGATATACCCAGCTTTGGACAGTGCTAACATCTGCTGTTGAATCTTCATAAACATTCTTCAAAATTATATGGGTGCAAGTTGGAGTGACGCCTTCAGCGTTGAGGAATTCTTTGACATTACGTTGTTTTAACCGAATGTCTTGTTCAATATCTCATGTGTTTAAATGTAGGTCCACACAGTATGCCTCCGTGGTATTTGACAGCACTGAGATTCATTCTCAGCTGTAATGATTTGAGTTTGAATATAGCTTCCATCCACTTGATTACATTACTTGCTTACAGAAAGTGCCTAAAAACAAAGGCAAGAAGAAATCAAGTGCCCACAAAACAAATGTCCGGCAAGCACCATACTTCATACAAGACGGTGATCTTATAGGAGTTAAGGTACAGTTTTAATTTTAATTTTAACTATGAAGTTTTCTGAATCCTTCCTTTCATTCTTTCCTAATCAAAAATGCCATTCCACAGCCACCACATGTTGCATTCTCTGTTTCTTTTGTCACCAGCATTTCAGCTTCCATTAGAGTTTATCTTGTATGTTTCTGTTATCTGGCCAGCACTTACTCAGACTTTCTTTCTGATGGCACTTTTCCATTAAGTACAATATTGAGCCAGTCATTGGATCTAGACATGTAATGATACTATAACAGTTTGCATGTTTTGTCACTTAAAAATAGGGATGTAGTGTCTTTAAGACATGATGTATTTTGTCAAGCTTGAGCAGTATATATGGTATGCATTTTTACATTCTAAGAAAAAGATGGTATTGTCTGTCAGTTCTGAGATTGTGAATCTGACATTTGTCTTTCTCGGATATGTTGAATTAAGAAATGACACCAGAGCACTCGGGACACTCCCATAAGCGCTCCATCCCTATCTTCAGCAGCAAGAGAAAAGTTTCAATTCCGATGGTACCAGTGTCTGATTGTATATCTTTATCATCTTTCCCCTGAGGGTTGCCACTCTGCACAGAGCACGCCTGTCTCCACCTTTCTCAACACACTCTGTGAGTCAGTTACAATTACGATTCTTGTTCGGACACTTTGACCCCCTTCTCCGTGAGCGCAGATATCAAAATATCATATCTGACATTTGTAGGCATCCTCAACATCAAGCGCTGCCACTACCGTCTCCTTTCTATTCTAGAACACCTCATAAATATCAAAAGCAAAAATAGCTGCATTTGACCAGATATCTTTCCTTGGCCGTTAACTACGAAAACATTTTGGCAAGAGCTCTTCCCTTTCCAAAATCATTTGTAGTTTAACTGCAATAATCTTCTCTAGAACCTTGCCAAAAGTATTTTGTAGGGTGATAATTCGGAAACCACTGAGTTTGGAATGATCTTTGCCTGGTTTTGGAAGTGGGATTAGATAGCTATGTACCCAGTCTTGGGCTGTTGAAGCCATCTCCTTTAAATCTTCGTTACTTATGCTCTTCATGTGGGCATACCTGACTCCGTCTGGCCCCAGCGCAGTGTTTTTTGCTTTTTGCAATATATATTTTATATCCTCCACCCTAATGATATCATGAATATAATTATCTTTTATAGTATCAAACATATTATCTCTAACTGAATTTTTAAGTTCCCTATCATTATGATCAGTTTGGGCTATAAATCTCTTAAAAATGCTTCCCTTTTCTTTTTGTCTGTTGCCATTGACATCAGTGTATATAATGCCTATTGTGATAGGCTGATCCTTTCTTTGCATCTGTCTGTAAAGTTTTCAAAACCTAATCACTGATTTATCCCCTCCAGTTTCCCTCATAAAATGTTCCCATTTAGTATTTTTTGTTTGTGTGTTTATCTGCTGCACACTGCTTGAACTTTTCTACTTTTTCTTTTCCAACTCTTTCTAGCTTCTTTACATCCTCCTGTAACCTGTGAGATGTCTTTTGGACTTTCTGTAACTGTTTTACTGCTGCTAGCTGCTTTTCTCTTGATATCTGTTTGACTACTTGGGTCCACCATAGAGGCTGCACAAGCAGAGGTACTGGTTCTGCTGCATATTTTATGTCGAAGGTGTCAAAGAAGGGTGCTAGCCCTCTCATACATCTTGCAAGTTCTCACAGCCTTGACCCTGATAGCTTTAGAAATCAAGACTGAGCATGGCATATTGTCACTCCCATGATTGCCTAGGACACTGCATTTTGTGTCCAGCACTGCTGACTGGGTAAGAAACACCAAATCAATAGCAGTGTCTGCATCACCAGGTCTTGTTGCCATTCTGGTTGGCCTACCGTCGTTTATACAGACTACATCTGCATCTATCATTGCCTCTGCTAAAGCATTGCCTAGTCTGTTTTCCCTAGTATCGTCCCATGCTCCGTTCTGCACATTGAAATCCCCACAAATAAGAAGCGTATTACCAAGATATCCTCCAACTCTTTGGAGTCAGTCCCAGTGTTCCTTTGTGACAGGAGCATCAGCAGCAACGTAAGCATTTACTTAATTCCAGGTTGTGTCCCCATTATCTATCTGCATACCCTGAACCTCTAGTGTACTATGATTCCACTGGCCAAGGTCAGGAACCACATGCTTCACCCCATTCTTCACCAGCAGACATTGCCCATGTCTTCCCCATCTGTAGGATTTATATAACTAATGTATCCAGACTCTCATATCTATCTGTGTTTAATTCCTGAAGCATGATGATAATCAAACTCATGAATCAGCCTCTTCAGCAAAACTGTACTTGGATATAAGTTAAAAACTGACCTCTCAGCACCCAGAAACCTCTGAGTCTCTGTTGATCTATCTTTTGAATCATCATCCTGTAGCAGGTCCTTTGCAGAACGCCGCTCTCATCACAGTCTGCCTGAAAGAAACTTAGTCTCTCATCATTTCTCCCGCCTCCTGCACTTTCACACTCAAGGAGTCACATACATCCTGTGCCCATCTTTGTGTCGGTCGGCCCCTGCTCCTCCTTCCTGGTACCATGCCTTCTGCTATAATCTTTTGAATACCAGTTTTTAATGTCTTCCCTTTCTCCTTTCTCTCATTCATTGTCGTGTTGTGTCATTATTTGTCACATAGGACTTGGAGTCCTTTTCTTCATTACGTTCTATCCTTTAATATCATGGATGGAATCCAGCTCAGCATCTTTGGCTTCTCTCCTCAGCGTTCACATTAGGGTTTCTCTTGAACGTTTTTGTTTTCTCAGTCCCTGTATTTTTCCTATTTCGTTGCCTTTTTGGTGATTCTCAATTTGTCTCTTCTCAGAATATGCCCAATAGAGTTGCCATCTTTGTTGTCTTATAACTGTTGATACTAGTGGTTGTCGAGGCATTTCTCTTATTTCTTCATTCCTCTTGAAGGCGTTCCATTTTATGTTCAGAATTTTCCTCAAGTGGATTTAAATATCGTTCCATATCTTTAGTGATTGTCATATGTTAAAACTAAAATAACATTAGAATTGAAAATACATAACTTGGTTCTACAACTACAATTTAAGAGTTCCATATTTTGTTCATGCTTTTACAAGCTGCTGATTCCTTACCAATGCATGTCATAATTGTTTCTTTGTGTTTCCTTGACTATCATTATTACTAACTATACAAGTAAATTGATCTGTTACTTTAATTTTTTTTGGGTCTCTAGTGTTAAATTTTTAATATGTCTGTCTTCGTAGATGTAATACTGTAGCCTGTACAGCATTTATATTTGGTAAAGAAAGAACAAAACGTCAAGCAATATGTGATCTTTAAAGTCGCACTGTGCCAACTTTGCCAGCACAGATTAAAGATAGTAGATAAAAAACATGATATTTCTTCTACAGCTCCTGTCCGCTGATAAAGGTATTTTAGATGCGGATGACTTTTCCACACAAGAAGACATTGAAAAGAGACAACTGATACTGCAGGCTGCTGAAGAAAAGAAGAGGATGTAAGTTGATGTTCCTCTTTCTCTTCTGGGCAGCATTTAATCTGAATTTTGTTTTGAACTGTAGTTATTAACTCTTTCTAAGGTTTGTTCCTTGAAAATGTTAAATATATGAGACTAAGTGAATTTTAAAAAACAAACAGCGCAGTCAGCTGAAGGCAAAGCAACCTTTGGGACTGGATAAATCAAGGAGTATGGAATAACTAGTAGACATTGTTTAGTTGCTTAGTGCTGTTCATCCATCACAGGTGATGAGAACCACTCTGTCTTTCATCCGTCATAAAACTATAGTTCAGTTCTGTGAGTCCAGGGGTGACTTTTAAGCCCAATAGGGGCCCGGAAGGATCTAGGACAATGAGTGCAGGGAACAGTGTCTGTAGGTAAAGGGCCGGTGACATGGGGTCTTTCTAGCCTTCATTCACTATTCAGCTGTTCTTTTTCAAGAAGCCTCGCAAGTTGCTACCCCTCTTTGGATAGACGTTTACCAGCCTCTGAAGTGTCAAGGTCTGTGTTTAAGGCTTAAAGTGATGCCTTTAGTGTATCCTTGAAGCTGTTTTTCTTTCTGGCTACCATGAGAATGCCTGCCTTCCTGTATCTCACCGCACAAGATTATTTTAGGGAGCTGATGGTCTGGCATGCAGACGACATGACCTGCCCATCGAACCTATGTCTGCATCAGAATGGTATTGATGCTGAGACTGCCAACTCTGTCCAGTACGACAGTATCTGGGACCCTGTCTTGCCACTTGATTTTCAGTAGTTTTCTTAGAATGTATGAAAGTAGTTAACCTTCTTTGCATGACATATGTATGCAGTCCATGTTTCACAAGCATACAGCAGCACTGAAAGCAGTGCAGCCCTGCATACCTTCAGTTTGGTCTGAAAAAGTTGCTTAGTATCAAATAATGGAAGAATTGGTTAGCAAATTTTATTTGTATTTTCTTTCTTTCCTTCTCAAACCTCTGTTAGCTGAAAATGCAGAGCAGAGCAATATTTTATGCTTTTCTGTATTTGAGATAAATACACGCACATGTAAGGATACATAATCATGCACACGCACGCATACACAGATATATATATATATATATTTCATGAAGTTACTGAGTTACTGATTGTTGTGATAGAGTGATGTCGTGTGAAGGAAGTTAGAGCCAAAAAATTGAAAAGACCCCTTAGCAGTTTTGTACTTGAGTGGTTAACATTAGCTGACTATTGTAATGCTGATGTCAATGTAAACTTTTCTGTCATTTCAGGCGAGAGGACAAGAAAAAGACTCAAACAGACACATTTCCAGTAGTTCGACGTCCAGAAGTACCTCTCACGATTAGAGTTGACAAATTTTCATAAGGCATGAAACCAGTGTTTGTTCGCATGATTATTCTTCCTCCTGGATTTCTTCTACATCTGTTCTTGCTACAAGGCTGCAGTAGAGTTAATTCCCTGTTTTATGTCTGCTATTTATATTTATACAGATGATATATAGTTTTGTGTATGTCAAAAGTGTTTTGGAATGATTTCACCTTACTGTAGCTTCCAAGTTGTGGTTATACCATCCTATACATTTTTCATCTCTGTTAGTATGGATTCCTTTTTCATGTTATTGTCTCTTTTTTCTTTTAGTATTCTTTCCCAGGCAGATTACCTCACAACACTGTGTCATAAAGTTTTCACATTCTAGAACAACTGCTCGACCCAGCCTTGAGTGGGTACCAGCTGCAATCCCGGGAAGTAGAGGCGGCAGGCGTGATGCTGACCACATCACCCCTCTTGTGCCGTTGGTCTATAAAAATATAGGTCTAGCCCTATATGCCCTATACGCCTAAAGGCGTGGAAAGGGTCCTTTACTTTTTTAAATTTTTTTTTAGAACAACTGTTTGGTACTACAAAACTGAAAAATGCAGCTTTGAAGCAGAAGAAGCTAACAGTTTAAATAGGATACATCACCATAACAGAAGAATTGGACAGAAAGTGTAAAGAAATGTGTGCCCTTTAAAGAGTTACCAACGAACATATTGTGAGTTACCTGGTTCTGAAAGAGTTAATAAGGTCCCCTCCTTCTTAGCTTTCACTAGCTGTAAACTTCAGCAAACAGCTGTGGTTATTCATCACCCTCTGGACTTTGGTCTTGTTCCAGAACTTGAGTTTTGCATGCACATCCATTTGACTGTTATAGTTTATTCGTGTGCAGACTGTTGGTTCCTTACCTCTTTAGTAGATGAACTCTAACTTTGAAGGAAACAGTCCTGATTAGTTGTCTTTTGTAACTCTACGTCATGCTTACACAGGGAGTTTTTTTTGGTTAAAACTGTAAAATAATTTGTTCCCCTTCTATCTAATATTTAAAAAAAAGTAAATAAATAAATAAATAAAGGATTTCTGTGTGAAGTGTTCCAAGTCCCATTTTTTTTAAGGGTAAAAGAAGAAGAAGTTTTTCTTAACTCTTTCAGTCCCAGGAGTTAAGCCTCAGAGGCCCAAGGGATAGTCAAGATAGATGTAAAATTGGCGCATTTTGCTTTCACTGGGCTTCTAGGTAGGAACCTGTGAACACATGATACTTTCCTTAGGACTGAAAGAGTTAATTCTTTCTGTCTGGCTTTTCTCTTGTCAAGTAGCTTTTATTCTTTTTCATTGGTCATTTCACATATCATGTCTCTCTCCTTCTCTTGTTTCATGTGCGCGATATAAAATGGCTTTGCATTGTTCCCCACCATGAAGCCCTGAAACAGACTCTTGCAGTGTTGATGTGATCAAAGGGAACAGACCCAAACATTGTCGCTACCAGCCACAAAGTCATCTACCGGCGAGTCCTGTTGCAGATGCTGAGAGACAGAGCTTATGTAATCTATATGCCCGGCTCTCTAGCGAAGTTGGTTAAACCTGACTTTCGCGGCGGCCGGGTGACCAACTCCTTGTGGTCCGGGTTCACTCCCGGGGGTAGGCAGAAAAGCCACATTTCTCCCAGATTTACGGCACCTATAATGTAATCAATGCCGAAGGGTTGCGATATCCATAGTACCGAGCCAAAGGGTTTACAACTCATGGTTTCTGGATACGTTTAAAAAAAAAATGTTATCTATATACAGACACTTACCACACACGGAAAAAGTGAGTTGAATGTCCTCAACAGGACATCACTTATCATTCAACCCAGGCATTTGTTGTCAGTTGTATGGTGTTACTATGTTATTTTACATTAAATTGTTTGTCATTCCTTTCTGAGTGGTATGTTCATACCATTGTCAAAGTCAACACAGAGCAGTCCGCTGCCAAATTGACTAGCTGACTTCAGATTCATGATGTTCAGATTGTGTACTGCACACACAATCCCTAAGCTACAGCTGTTGACCTTATGGGGAGTTTTTGTTATTTGTTTGCATTCACCAGCTGTAAACCCCCTGCATCCGTTTTACAGATCTTGTTTAATTGTATGCAGACTGTTGGTTCCTTGCCTCTCAGGCAGATGCACTCCGACTTTGAAGGAAGCCCCCAATTAGTCAACTCTTATGACAGGCTTGTTGGGGAGACAGTGGGTCTGTTCTGGTTTTTCCCACAATGGAATTCTGGAACCTACACAGCGAGGGATCTTATGGGGAGTGAATTGCTATGACTTTGACACAATGTTGGTCACTACTGTTTATTGTCACACAGTCTTCTTCTTCTTCCTCCATTTACTGGCTGGAAACTCTGGCATAAAGTTCTGGTTTTTTTGGGTCCACTCCTGGACTTTGGTCTTGTTAGTTTTCTGTGTGCATCCATTTTACAGATATGGCTTTTTTGTATGCAGGCTGTTGGTTCCTTGCCTTTTAGCCAAATGCACTCTGACTTTGAAGGAAACACTTCTGATTTTTGTTTTTCATTTCTCTTGGTTAAATTTTAAACACCACGTGGTTTTCTAACTGTGTCTTATCTTTCATAACTTCAAGGATTTTTCCTGACTGAATTCTTTGATTAAATCTAAAAATTTCCTGTTTTTAACCTTGCTCGGCTCTCTTCAAGAAATATTATAGCCTTGATGAATATTTTGCTATGGTCTTTTCTTATGAATTTTTTTTCTGAGCATCACAACTTTTCTTAACAGGATATCCTCATAGAATCTTGTTTGATTTACTCCATGAGTAATGCTTTATAATCTGTTTATTATATTGTTCCAAGAATGGCAGGAGAGAGAACTTATTTGAACAATTGTGCCTTATCCATCGTCCATCATCAACATCATCATCAGTTGATTGAAAGTTTTTATTTTGGTTATTGCTGTAGTGTTTTTCATGTATGTGTCAGTTAAATAGACAGTTTATCCTGGAGTAACTCTAGGTGTTCCTTGTCTGTAAACAGCAGACTTGTGTATCCTGCTTCAGTTACTGATGCATGTCTGCGTGAAACGGTCAACTTCTACCCATCTTGTAATATTGATTGTGTGTTTTACTTTTGTCTTGAAAGACCAGCACAGATAATACTGATATAATGTGTGTTACATCCGTGTGTTACTTCACTCAGTCAAATTGAATATTAATGTAGTGAAATTGCATTGGTTTTGTTAGTTTATAAATTATGATTTAGGTATCTAATGTTGTTTTATTGCCATGTTGACTGTTAAAGGCAGCATCAACAATTGGTGTGATTTATGATGTTTCTGTGCAGGTATTACTGTTAAATACATCATCACACTCATGTGGTTTGGGGATGTTTCTTTCATGCAATGATTCCCGGCGGGTTTGCTTGCACCTTTTAGGGGCGCCGTGGCTGCTCCAAGAAAATTAATAAAAATGAAATTTAAGATTTAGAAATAAAAAAGGAGAAACACAATAAGAAAACTAGAAATTGAATTCTGGAAGGAAATTTTCCAAGTTGAATCTTGCACTTTCTCTACTTGATCATTCTGCTGCTAGAGGCTCCAGAATTGTAACACAAGACGACAGACAAACAAACAGACAGTGTTTCAAAACCAACGTCTACTGTAGTTTTGGCTGCAATTACAAAACAAATTTAAAATCTTGTCTGAGAAAGTGAAATTTGAATTGCTGCCATTCTCAGCTACATGTCTCTGTGCAGCAAGATTATCTGCATATACAGATGCCAAAAGTAAATACAGAAGGCACTTAATTTCTGAACTATACATTCGCCTGCACTTATCAGTTGAACCTGAAATAAGTCTTATGTCGGTTTTGACACTAATGTGTGTATTTGTGGTAGTCAAGATTAAATTGACTGTTATGGTAAATTTTGCACAGTTGTTTTTTGTTCATCTTTTGCTAAACTTGGTCACAATACAGATACAGCAGTAACATCCAGAGGTCGACCACGTAGAAGATGGACCGCAGAAATATCAGGGACACTGAAAAGTACTTTATATGAAGCGAACAGAAGGGCCCGTTCCAGCGAACTCTTTCTGCCCTGACGCTGCGAGGCTTTCCAGGAGTAGAGAAAAGAGGAAGAAGAAGGAGGTGACAGTTTGGTAAACAATTCTTCTGTATTTCACAGTATTTCAGAGCTGACCAGTTTACATTGTGGAAGAGTAACACCGTTGGTTGCTTCAGTATTTATTAAAGTAAAAGTAAGTAAAGGTCCCTTTTCCACGCCTTTAGGCATATTGGGAATAAAGGGCTTAACTTCTATTTGTATAGACCAGTCGGCACTTGGTGGGTGATGTTCAGTATTTATTAAGCTGAAATTAAATAATCTGCCTGAATGAAGTGCGGCTCTGTAGCACAGAGGTTAGTGAATGAGTGTTACAGTGGGATGATCCATGAGCGCTAGAGTTCAAGCGTTGATGGTTGACATTGAAATAAAAAAGCTCACTGTCGTGGTGTTTTGATGCTTGTATGAGAGTCATACCATGGAAGAGATTGGAGTCGCTTCACATAATATTCCTAAACACAGCAGAGGGTTCACTGTGACCAACCTTCATTGTGAAGATAGCACTTTGAAAAAATGTATGTGTACAGTTTTGTTTCACATTCTTGTCATTTACAAGGACATATTTATTTATGTTTTCATACCTTGTGTGACATACAAATTTACCTGTATGCATTGCAACTTTGTGACTGAGGCCATGTTTTTATATTGAGCTTTGTTATGTTAACATATTTTAAAGTCATGAGTCTTACAGTGACATATAATGTTGTAAATCAGATTCACATAAATAAACTCAGGGTTTGACACATATCCCATATATTGTGTATTAAATTTATCTTATGCACAAGATTTTGTAGATGAGTAAAATTGCAGAAAATAAAGTCTAAACATGCAAACTGCAGTAGTGTGGTGACTGCATAACACACCTGCTGTGGTTGTTTAATAAGTACACAGCCTTTGTATGGTTAACAAAATTAGTATGTGATTCAGAGAGTTAAGTAATCTGTGCTTGCATAGTAGGTAGGTTGTATGCTTGCCTGCCATTCTTTTGGTTATGCATTCAAATCCTCATCTTGGCTGATTAAAAAAAAAAAAATTTGAACAACCAGTTCACCCATGGGTACTGAAAAATTGGTGCTTTCTTAATTTCCTACCCCAAACAGGGGAAACCCACAGGTCACGGGACAGTCTAATATTTCAGGGGGTGGTAGAGATGCGGCACTCTCTCATGGGACATAGATGGGTTGGGGTTAGGGCCAGTTCTAGATGTTTTGGGGTCATTAAAAGCATCAGAAAACTGGGAAACCCAGTCTTACCACCCTCTAAAATGTTGGACTGTCCTTTTTAGTTATCTGGAGTAGGATTTTACGAAAGAACTTGGAAATGTTCTTGGGTGGAAAGGTGGCCTGAATGCTATTGAGCATTTCATTCACTGGGTATTAATCGATCTATAAAATGTTGAGGTAGCACTGCATGCCTAATACACCCCAAGGAATGCAAAGAGGCTTGAAAAAAAAAATGAATGAACTTTTCTTTTACGCCAGTGTTATATTGTGCATGTCATATTAGACTCATAATTATGGAATAACTGGCGCTCGGTGGGTGATATGGTATGGTCACCATCAAGGTGACCGCCTTTACATCCCAGGACATTATCGGGTACCCAGTAATAAGAAGGACTCCACAGGTGAGCATGTGCAGCAGGGGTTCACCTTCATCAGTAGAAAGATCCTTCATCGACGATTGTTTCAGCCCGTTACTTCCTATACAATATCGGAAGGTGGGCTTGACCTGGTTCATGACTCCAGGCCTCGATCTTACCCTGCTGCATTTTTTGGTACTCTCGGACAGGGACAAGACGATATGGTGACTTTGCAAACAGGTATTGTGATATTTATGCCAAATTGTTGCTGCAGTAGCAAATTAGATCAGTTGATTACCTTCACGACCAGAGTGGCAAGCTTATGGTTGGTTCATCGGACAAATGTTAGACTTTGGCATTTGACAGAGAGACATCAGCAGACATTGTTAGCCAAACAGATCTGTTATTTAACATTTATTACAAAGAATACAGATAATAAACTATTTGTTTTTCACAGATGGTTCAACTGATACTAAAACTGTTACTAAAATTTGCATTACTGTAGAATAGTGCAGACAAAAGTATTGTAGACATATACACAGCCAAACATTGATATTATGAAACTAAAATAGCTTGCCAGTGAGGAAAAAATTGTGACAGGGAGACAAAGAAAGTGTAAAATAAATTGTTAATTTTGTTTGGAGTAACCTCATTGCACTCAGAATGTTTATGGGTGTCCGAATCTTCTTATAAATCCTTTAGAGTAAAGTCAAGTCCACTTCAGTCGAACTCGGATAAGTCGAATTTCAGTTAAGCCGACATGACCAGCCTAGTCCCTGTAATTTTTTTTTTGATTGTGTGTGCTGTCTGGATTAGCAGAAATCCTGATGCATTTTCTTAGGTCCCTGCCACTTCTACTTATCCAGACTCGATTGTAGTACTGTAATTAACTGTAAAATTTGGTATTCGTTGGTTTACTTGGGGACTAAAAAAACTAAAAAAATCACCAAGCAGATACTGCAGTGGGAAAGAAATAGATAGAAGAAATGAGAACACCCAAAGAGAAACCTTATGATGATGATGATTAAGAGAGGCTGAAGGTGCTGGACTGGATTCCATCCTTGACACAATATGAGGACTATACTGTGAGCCCTATGTGACATATAATATGACAACAAGTAGATGATGATAGCTGATACCAGGGCTGTTAAACTAAGTTTATTCAGGAGTCAAAAGGTTCAAAATGGGAATTATCATCAGCCAAGGGCCCAATTCCCAGTGTAGAATCATCGTTAGTACAATACAGTTGGCAATAATCCGTGGGCCTGTTTTGCTATGCCTCTGCAGGCTGGCTTTAGTCCATGGGCCACCAGTTACATAGCCCTGGCTTATAATTTACCGACAGAAGATGTAAGGTGAATCCTTCTCTTCCAGTTGACTGTGGGATCTGTGGTGGGTAAGAATTCGATACTCACTTAGTACCAGTCACCGAATTGGGATAACCTGCAGTCTTCAATGATGTAGGCATCTCGACAGACAAATGAATGTACATCAGAGCATAGACAACTTAAAATGCATTGGTGTCTCTACAGGCAAGGTTGGTAACAGTACGCCTACTGCTGTCTTTTGGGTGTTGAGCTCCCAGTATCTTGAATTGTACGACTATCATATGTCTTCTTCACTTCCTCTGTTACCGCTTTGGGTATCGAGGGAGATAGCATATTCGCCTCTCAACCATAAACTGTTGTAAAGTTCCTCTGATATTTTCATCTTGTTCTTGTGCTACCTTGTGCTCTACGCCCTTCTCTTCTTGTGGTGCATATAATTTAGATGTGTGAGGTAACGAGCAGTCTGATACATTAACTGCTGCCACTCATGCGTGCGGTAAGCTACATTATGATAAAGCGGATGTTATGAAGCCTCTGTGGGATCAAACGGACAGTGCAGTAGAACCGATAGAGAATCAATACATTGAAAGAATAATTTAAATCGTGCGTGTGTAGAGGTTCCGGAACATATTCAACTCTGAGGGCGAAGCAGGGGCGGACTTTTAATCAAGTTGCTAGTATTAGTATTTCGACTTTTCGTTGGCTACTGAAGAAGGGGGTCGGCTCTGTGGCTAAGTCGATGCGAACGCTTCGTAATGCCGGGATGCCGGGTTCGATCCCAGCTGCGGGCCATGCGCCTTGCGTTGGTTTCGACAGTGGTATCAAGAAAGCCGACCGTCCAGGAAGCAATGGCAAACTACTGGACGTAAATTTGTCTAGAAAACCACACAACAGCCAGGGGCTGTTGGGGTTGGTTCTGCAACGTCCTGCAAAGTATACGCAACTTACTAACTGAAGAAGAGGACGGAACACACGTGGCAATGTCCCGTTTGTTCATTCGTTCTTTCAGTAATGTTCTTTTCATTCGCAGTCTTTCCATAACCTCTGTTTTTGATTGTTTTTGTTTCCATGAAATTCTGTATATTCACATTTTCAGAGACTTAAATCGATTTTCTATTTGCCTTTTCGTTATCCAACTTTCTGCACCACACAGCAGGTTTTAGTATACATAGCAATTGACGATTCTGATGTTTTGTGTGTTGTTAATCCGTCTAGCTGGCAATAATTTTCGCATCTTATTGGAGATAATTTTAGCCATTCCCACTCTCCTTTTGATTTCTGTTTTACTTCTGCCATCATCTTTTGCTACATATTCAAGATAGGACTGTGTTACTTGTCCTAATCTCTCTCCGTTTGCTGTGATATTCACTGATGGTCGCCTTCTTTTCCATTTTGTTTAAATTACTGTATTTGTCTAATAATGTTAATATCTGTTCAGTACTCTGCACTCCGCCTGTTGACTTGATCCACGAGATCTTGTCACTCCTGAAACTCCATCCCCAAATGGGATTAAATTTTTTGTTATCTTAAAGCCCCATCCCGGCTTTCGCCGGGGCCCCTAGTATAACCTAACGGTTGAACGGAGTTTCTGCTACTTTCGCCTGGGGAATTCTCATCCACTTGATGGCACTTTGTTTCACAGTGTGCTTCGCCCGTCTCTCTAGCGTAGTTGGCTAAACCGGATTGCGCGGTGAGCGGGTGACGAACTCCTCGTGGTCCGGGTTCACTCCCGGGGGTGGGCAGAAAAGCCACATTTCTCCCAGATTTACGGTATTTAAAATGGAATTAATGCCGAAAGGTTGCGATATCCATAATACCGAGCCTAAGGGTTAACAACTTATGGCTTATGGATACTAAAACAAACAAACACAGTGTGCTTTTCCCTCGTTGTGCCGTCCTGGTAGGGTTGAACGTCACTCAATCACTCCGGCTCGCTTTTTGTATAGAACTTCATGAAACATATGTAAAGAAATAAAAAAAAAAATATTAGTATGGATAATATTATTTTCCTTTTACGCTTTGAAATAGTCTTGCCCGTGCTCACGTTAAACCATGATTACAAAATACAACGGACTTGTGATAATCACGTTTTGCCCGCGACTCTGTGTGAAATCTGGCATGTGGTATAGATAAGAGTTACCGTGTTTAATTATACAGTTTATGACACTGTAACACATTTCTGCAGATTCAGATACGTTCAAATGGTGCTAAGTATGGAAACTTGCCGGCTTACAAATTGATAACTAGTATTTTCGGATGCAAACACTCCATCTCTAATGACTGACTCTATCCGCATCCTCATCATCATCACTGTCTTTATCATTATCGCATTCTTGTGTAAAATCACATCTAGGAGGCTTTAGGATATTTTAGGCTTTTTTCTCTCTCTAGAATTCACACTATGTCTATCTATCTATCTATCTATCTATCTATCTATCTATCTATCTATCTATCTATCTATCTATCTATCTATCTATCTATCTATCTATCTATCTATCTATCTATCTATCTATCTATCTATCTATCTATCTGTCTGTCTGTCTGTCTGTCTGTCTGTCTGTCTGTCTGTCTGTCTGTCTGTCTGTCTGTCTGTCTGTCTGTCTGTCTGTCTGTCTGTCTGTCTGTCTGTCCGTCCGTCCGTCCGTCCGTCCGTCCGTCCGTCCGTCCGTCCGTCCGTCCGTCCGTCCGTCCGTCCGTCCGTCCGTCCGTCCGTCCGTCCGTCCGTCCGTCCGTCCGTCCGTCGGTCGGTCGGTCGGTCGGTCGGTCGTCTGTCTGTCTCTCTCTATCTAATCTATCTATCTATCTATCTATCTATCTATCTATCTATCTATCTATCTATCTATCTATCTATCTATCTATCTATCTATCTATCTATCTATCTATCTATCTATCTATCTATCTATCTGTCTATCTATCTGTCTGTCTGTCTGTCTGTCTGTCTGTCTGTCTGTCTGTCTGTCTGTCTGTCTGTCTGTCTGTCTGTCTGTCTGTCTGTCTGTCTGTCTGTCTGTCTGTCTGTCTGTCTGTCTGTCTGTGTCTGTCTGTCTGTGTCTGTCTGTCTGTGTCTGTCTGTCTGTCTGTCTGACTGTGTCTGTATGTCGCAGACACGACTAATAATCGCCATACCCCGAGACCACTCAACCACCCCCCCCCCCCCCCAACTCCCCGGGATTGATAGCATGAATATCAGGTGTTTCGTGTTTAACAGGTTTTTAGATAATTGAGAATTCCTCCAAACAGTGCCCAACCATCTCAGGCTTGATTAAATGGTTTGTCATTGGACAGGCCAACAATAGTTCTAAGTATTTCTGGGACGATAGTCAGTTTCGCAGTTGTACTTTGACCACCTCTGGGTTTCTCTGCTAGCTCAACATTCTTCCTAGCACCCCCACCCCCCCCCCCCCCCCTTTTCACGTAAAACGGTTACGAATTTACCTGTAGTTCAGTGAAGGTTGGTTTTTGTGCTATTTTCTTTTTGCATGTAAGACAAAGCACTGCAGCACAGTGGCTAACACGCTTGATTATATCGGTCTAGTGGCCACGGGTTAACCCCCGCCCCCCAACCCTCGAGCTCAAAAGCACGCGAAATATTAAGCCACGGTTGCAGGCCCTTACAGATTACCTTCGCCGGCTGTTGATTTTCAGTTACATAGAAACGTTCCTTCGCTTCCGGACACACCCTAGGCCACGTGTCAGAATCAACGGGAAGCCAGTATGTTTCCCTATCAGCCTTCTTCAGCTTTGGTATGTCTTATTTCCTGTTGGGACTATCGATGGTCCCACTGGATAACTTTCTATTAAAATCACCTTGACCCGTTTTCATCCGTCAAAGCTTAAACAATGACCCGGCACCTGACGACTGGTGCGAAAATTGCCACTAACCGCTGGCCACTGAGAGGTGATGAAGCTGTTACGAGCCTATTGTCCAGCGTATCTGCCGATTTACCTGTAGTTTCAAGAGATAATTACTTTTCTGACCACCTGTTTAATTATTCATCCCTCAATTTACTCGACTACCAGTGAGTGAAATAGAAACTGAATTTAACAATAACGTTGTTGTATTACAAATTTAACAGGACGTTTGTTGGAATATTACAAATGGAGGCAAGTGTTAGGCATGAGGTAACTGAAACTGTTAGAAAGCTGCCGGCTAAGATGTCAGTCTATCGGATGTGGCCAGATGCTTGCTCCAAAGTAAATTTCTTTTCCACATATAGTTAGTTTCATATCCCTTACAGAATATTGCAGAACCAACCTCTGAAATGTTTGGCTGCTGTGATTTTTCGAGGCAATTTACTTTCAGTAGTTTGCCATTGCCTCTGAAGGATCAACTCTCAAAACCAAAGCAAGGCGATCTGCTGCTTTTTCCAGATACCTTCTCAGAAATAGACATCGGCGATCTTGACGTTCCAATCCTCTTTGCCGTGAAATATTTTGATGATTTATATATTTTATTATATGTAGCCTCTTTATCCGTCTTTCTCTGTGGTCAAAGGCATTCGCTGTAAGTGGACAAACCATTGTATCTGCTGTTTGTATTTTAATATTGGTTCTCTGCAGTTTTTTTCTCTTATGACCTCATTTTGTTCTCTTTTGGTCACTCCTGCTGTCCGTCTTTGACATCTCGTTTCTTTGGTTACAAATTTGTTGAATGGTTTGTTGTGAGTGACCATTTCTGGTACTGCTAGCATATAATTATTTTATAACCAATCGGTACTCAGTGGGTGATAATGTACACATCACGCAGCCTGCCTTTACTTCCCATGCCGTTACCTGTTACCCATTTTAGGCTGGTTCGAACTGAGATTCCTGGTAAATTTTTAGAGAGAAAAAATCCGACTCAATGCCCATTTAAACCTACAATCTTCGGGCCCAAGACGAGCAGCAATATACCAGCTAAGTAAAACGTCTAATGGTTGAGAGACTGTCATATGGGCACACACAAATATTTCTTGGAAGCTCACTTACTAATCGTTACCCCCCCCCCCCCCCCCCTTTTTTCTTTTTCTTGAATGCTACCTGCGAAGGTCTGATACTCCGGCAACTTGAATATATTGGATATTATTTCAAAAGGACAGATCCCCAGTTCAACCTTCCTAAAAAGTTTTAACTAAGTCACCAGTAATTACTACATCAAGTACTTGGTGTTCCCTGCTGTCCTAACAGGCAGGGCGCCCCGTTAATGATTTACCAGGGTCAACGACTTCGTTTTGTTCGAGGTTATTCATTTGTAATGCAGGTAGGAACCACGTGTACCAACATACGGATGTGAGTCACGGACTATCTCGCAGTCCTTAAAAGAAAGAAAATGTGGGAACAGAAATAAATGCCAAGTAAAGATTATCAGAATACCATGGGAAAAATAAATAAATATCATCAAGGAAATATTGGCTAGTAAACGGCATCTTGTGCATGGTGCCAGGTAAGAGGGTCAGGGGCCGACCAGCGTAAAGAGGGGCAGATTATTCATCATATATGTCATATCTTAGGTAGAAAAGTGCACGAGGCTGGAGATTTGGCGAAAGGACGGGGTTTTTCCCCAGAGAGGTTGTGTTTAGAGCGACACTTTGTGAATGACCTGCTATGTGATAGCTAGTTAGTTAGTTGATTAGTTAGATAGTCAATCAGTCAGATTATCCTCATTGCACATGGAACCATAAAGTCCATAAGAGCTCAAATCTCCTGCTCAGTAAATTCCATAGAGTGAAGCAGTTGACGACACCAGTTCTGTGATTTCTTATTGTTCTTTGGCTTCCTGCATAATGCTCTTGTCTGGCCACACCCCTTTTAACATACTGTTCTTGCAGTCGGGTCATAGTTGAAGATTCACAATCATCACATGGTTCTCGCAAATGTTTTACTTCTCGTAAAGTATTCAGTATACCAACATGATCCATGGCTCGTCCGATCTGCAAGCTAGCTTTACCTGCAAGCCTATCAGCTTGCTTTTTTAACTGCACACCTGCGTACGAATATTGCCACCCCAAAGATTATGCCTTTGTAGGATTAAAAACTATGATGTAAACAAACATCTTGTTATTTTTTTTGGGCGCCTTTTTTGTCGTATATGACAAAACAGAAACAAATTCAAATCATGCGATTACCATGTGTACAGTAAACTGATTAATGCGAAGTTGGTACACACACACACAAAGCCCCATCAAGTTGCCAAGGTTTTTGAGATAATCTGTGTGAAAATACCAAGGCACACGCATTTTGTCCATAAGGAAGTGGATACTTTAGGTACTACCATAATGATTAGTGATTGGCGCATTTGAAGTAAACGACTTGTGTCTATTTATATATGTGTGTGTGTGTGTATAAATATATATATATATATATATCATCAGGTGCCTTGCCTACTGGCGGGGGCGATCATGCCTCTCCACAATCTGCGATCTCCTGCAGCATGTATCAGTTCGTGTGCCAACACACCTCCATGCCATGCGACAAGACTGTCAAGAATCTGATCTCGTTGTCTTCTTCTATCCCTTCTTCCACAGATCTTTCCAGGGGTCACAACATGTTCTATTTTCCCCTCGTCTCATAACATGGCCGAAAAATGATAACTGTCTCCTTCTGATGTATGTGATAAGTTGTCTTCGGGCTCCCGCCTCTTAAAAACCTCTTGGTTGCTCTTTTTGGCTGTCCAAGGTATTCTAAGCATTCTTCTGTAAAACCACATCTCTAAGGCCTCAACAAATTGCCCGGCCTGCCTTCTGATTGTCCAGGATTCACAGCCATATGTTAAAACTGGACTATGTAGCAAGCAAGAATTCTTTTTCTAACTCTCAATGACAAGGATATATTGCACAAGATATTTTTCATTTTATAAAATGCATTTTTTGCCTGTCCTATTCTGTTTCTTATTTCAGTTATGTATCCTCCATCTGATGTTATCCCTGTGCCCAGATACCTAATTTTATGTACTTGTCCCATATATATATATATATATATATATATATATATATATATATATATATATATATATATATATATATAGGTTAGTTGCGTATCCTTTACAGGACGTTGCAGAACCAACACCAACAGCCCCTAGCTGTTGTGTGGTTTTTCTAGGCAAAGTTACGTCCAGTAGTTTGCCATTGCTACTGGACGGTCGGCATTCTTGATACCACTGTCGAAACCAATGCAAGGCGCATGGCCCGCAGCTGTGATCGAACCCGGCATTACGAAGCGTTCGCATCGACTTAGCCACAGAGCCGACAGTGAAGTCATAAGGGCATGAAAAGTCTAAGACCACGTGTTGATCCGTACAGTCGAGATATTTGTTAAGTTTGAGGGTACGACTTTTGGAACGGACCAAAGCCTCCATACCTTTTTAGCCCAATCTTTACCTTATCGATGTCGGCTCTATTGCTAAGTCGATGCGAACGCTTTGTAATGCCAGGATGCTGGGTTCGATTCCAGCTGCGGGCCATACGCCTTGCATTGGTTTCGACAGTGGTATCAAGAAAGCCTACCGTCCAGAGAGCAATGACAAACTATTGGACGTAAATTTGCCTAGAATAAAAAAAACCACGGAACAGCCAGGGGCTGTAGGGGTTGGTTCTGCAACATCCTGTAAAGGATACGCACCTAACCTAACAGGTCAACATTACGTCAGGCCCCTTTTATTTCTAGTGACATTTCCCGGTATTTATTTTCGGCTTGGTCTAGAAGGAAGCTCATAAATAAATGGTAAAATCCATCGGATGTGAATCTGAAATAAAGAATCGAACTAAAACCCGACCTTCAGAGTCTATTGTGCCTACGCTACCGCTACTCCAGCTGAACCAGTAACAGAATGTTGTTAACGTTTATCGGCAAAGCCCTAAACTTTTCACCGATTTTAGGACCAATATCATTTGTGTTAACGCTATAGTGCGGATAAATGACGCAACGTTGAGGCTGACGTCTGACACAAAGATATCTAACCTCCCTATTCCCCCCCCCCCCCCATTCTCGGCCCACCACCACGGGTGCCCATGCCGTCACCTGGGGAGGCCGTGGGATAAGACAACGGTTTAAACCCCCAAGCGATGGTTCGCGCTCACTACGGCAGTCTGAACGGCACATATGTGATCGAAGTTTGAATTCACAAGGTGTGAAAATACGGTGTGGAGACAATTTTTACCCTATTTTTAATGTTGCTATTGTTTTAAAACAATAAACAGAATATTCGTTAGATATTGTCGATATTTCGGCCGATATTTCTTTCCATATGCCCGATACGCCTATGGCGTAAAGGGGGATCTTTTTTTTATTGTTGATTTTAAATGTCAACATATGGAAACAAAAGGAAGAAACCCAAACGCATGGACCAACAGTCGTCAAAGGTTAAAATCAAAACTTAAAAAAATTAATTCTTAACTAAGGTCTGGAGTTTAAGTGAAGTACTCATTCCGTAGTAAGTTTGCGGGTTTAGAAGTAAGAAGCATTTTCGTACACGCTTGTGTCTGTAAAGGTATATTGAACTACCTAGGATTTCTTTTTCTTTTTCTACTCTGCTTTCATCCTTGAAAAGGGCGGTTGACACGCTATGTTGGAGTTTACTGTTATGTTGCGACATGTGCTCTTTTCAGCCCAGTAAATCCAGATTTTTTTAGTCGTCCTTTACGACATGCTTGTTAACGGACTGTCGGTCTATCCTTCCTCCCCCTTTCTCTAAAAATAGGGGCCGCCTGGAACCCAGAAAACCAATGCCTAGGATTAATATGCTTCTTCTTCTCTTCTTCTTCTTCACTTCCTCTTTTACCGCTGTGGGTGTCGAGGGAGATATAAGGTTCTGTTTCTAGCTCTTCTGGCTGCCTCGACCATAGGCACATCGTGCTGTTGTAGAGTTTCTCTGATGTTATCCTTCCATCTTGTTCTTGGTCTACCCCGTGCTCTACGTCCGTCTTCTCTTCCCATGTATGCTTTGTATGGTATGGTGTCACAAGGCATTCTCTCTAAGTGGGCAAACCATTTCACTTGCTGTCTTTGTATGTAATCCAGAATTGGTTCTGTGCCGACTTGTTCTCTTATGATCTCATTTCTGATCTTATCTCTTATGGTCACTCCTACAGCCCTTCTCAGACATCTCATTTCCGTGGTTACTAATTTTCTTTTATGGTTTGTTGTGAGTGACCATGTCTGGCACTGGTAGCACAGAGTTGGAATAAATATGCTTTGAATAAGATGTCTCTTTGTGCTGACTGGGATTGTCTTATGCTGTAAGAGGGGGGCTAGCTGTCCCAATACTTGGTTTGCTTTACTGCATCTAATGTCAATTTCTTTATCCAATTTCCCATCTTCGGTAAATGTAGTTCCTAGATATTTAAACTCAGATGCCTGTTTAATGTATTGGTATTCTATTGCTATGTTTAGATCTGTTTTATTTTTTCCTATTGACATTACTTCTGTCGTTTCAGTGTTGATTTTCATATTATTTGTTTTACATTCTTCATTCATGGATGTTAGATTAATATGCAAAGTAATAAAGTAAACCGATGGCTAAAAAGTCAAGTCAACACCGCCAAATTCAAGATAACGAGCACGTGTATTTCACTTATAACAGAAATGACCACCACATGACGCAAATCACACGTTGCCGCCGGTCATAATCAAGGAGTCCAGGTAACCATGACCACACGGTAGCCAGTACACACCACGGAACCTATTGTTGTGGTAGCCAGTGTGGGTTTCGATACATCGAACTGCCATCGCCTATCTTGGAGAGTCTGCCTTCAGTATTTACACGATTTTCATTAGAACGGGTTAATTGTGAACTTCCGAGCACTCCCCTAATCAGTTACTGTTGGAGTAGTAAAATTTTTTTAACGGACATTTCTGAGGGTTTGACTATTTTAGTTGATGTGTACATACTCAATATTGCAGGGAAACAGCTGTTGCTTCTTTCATTTCTTAACAAGAGGGTTGACATTATAGTACACACTTTTTCAAACAGCCAGTGTCGAAGATTGATTAGCAGCCACTATTTTGATACACAAATTACGGGATTCTGTTACTAAGCTTGACGATTGTATTGCGATATGTAATGTTTAAGTGTAAAATTTATTTCACTATTGAAAACTAGTAGTAGTGATAAACAGAAAACTAGGCGTGTGTCAGTTCTAAAGTAAAATATAAGCTTATTCAGCCAGCGTTTATTTCCTAACGAAATCTTCCTTACAACATATAACAGTTAGGTAATACAAATTAAACGTAAACATCAACGTATGTCGACGATTGCCTCTTTCTTCTATCGGTTGTGTTAAATGTGATACTAGTGTTAGAAAACTTCTTGACAACATTACAAGGGGACTTAACTGGAGGTAGATATGAATGTTTCCCAAGACAATCAAGGTGACGAAACTGCAGGTAAGAATTGTAATAACCCTTGTAAAACTCTTACATAAGCACAATTTTACATTCATAATGCGATCTTTTCACATTCCATGTAGCTTCCTGTGTGGGTTCAAGGGTGCCATTGTAAGGAAAGCAAGAATAGACACACAAGCCTCCCCAACAAGCATGTCGTAGGAGTCGACTAATTGGGAGCTTCCTTAGAAGTCGGAGTGCATCTGCCTGAGCGGTAAAAAGCAACCAACCGCACACTAATAAATAGCCAGTAAACTGGCTGTACTCGCAAAATTCAGGCCCTGGCACGAAGTCTAAATGTACGAACAACTAAGACTTTCAGCAGGAGCTTACTTACAGCCGGTGAGCAGAGAAGAAAAAGATTCCTGTATCACTACCGACACAAAGAAGTGGAAAAAAGGGAAAAGGGGGGTTGGGGGGATATTGATCAACATTCAGTCAATAACAAATTTTATTTGATGGAGGTAATAGAAGGCCTAAAAAGCCAAAGCCTTGTTTAGGTGCTCATTAGTAATAATGCGCTTCTTGACAATAATGAGTACAATATATTTAAAATAAAATAATATGTATTACAAAAAAACGACGAGAGAAAGAACTTCTATAAATGGCAGGGGAGGGCTAAACAGGTGAGGCTCTCTCTAACATGTTTTGGTGAGGGGGGTGGGAAGAGGGGAGCCCGCCCCGGTCCCCATGGTGGTAATCACATCGACAGCCTTCCATCCTTAAAGAATGTTAATACGTTTTGAATTATCCCCCCCCCCCCTTTTCCCTTTTCCACTGCATAGTGTAAAATTAATGGGGAGAAGCATGACCAGAGCTGATTTCATCATCAGCACTGTACGGAATAAGGTGAGGGATGTTGAATATCTGATGCTTACGCGATTGCGTGGCCTAGGACTCAAGCTTGGTGAAGCACGTCTATGTCGACTTTGATGTAAAGACAGGAGATACTATAACCAGCTTCTCATAGGAACAATGCGTAGAGGTACCTTCGACTGGCTGTTGCATCGGAGGACTGAGTACACATGGGAATACCACAATGTGCTCTTATTTGGCTTCCTTCTTTCTTTCCTCACCTCCAACTTGCGCATTGCCACAATATTTGCCCACGTTGTCCTTTCTATTCTCTTCTTCTTCTTCTACCTATTACCCCATCAAAGTGTCGGGGAGAGATGTAATGCTCGTTGATGAGCTCTGTCAAGAGCGCTATTAAGACTGATGTTCATTTCTGTAAGGCTGTTCTTAATGCCATCACTCCATATTTTCCGAGGTCTTCCACTCGCTCTATACCCTTTATAACGTTTTAGTGTGGCTCGCTGTGGTGGATAGTACCAGGGCATTTTTGTTAGGTGTCCAAACCACTTCATTTGTTGTTCTTTGATGACCTGTAAGACTGGCTTTATTCCTAGCATTCGTCGATTTCGTGATTTCATATTCTGTCTTTCCTTGAAACTCCTGCAGCTTTTCTGAGGCATTCATCTCTGTCATCTTCTATGACTTGGTGAAAAAATGCGGACTGTCTTCATCTGATGCTGGCAATCACTTCTCTTCGGAAATATCTTTCTTTGAATGTCTTGTTTTTCTTGCCTTTTTTATTACTTTGTTTTTTCCCAAGGTATTCTTACATTCTTCTGTAAGCTGTACTGCTCAGATGAACCTGCTGTAAACTTCGATGAAAAGATCTGGTTGTTCATCCACTTCTGGACTTGGGTCTTGTTCAGAACTTTTTGCATGCACATCCGTTTTATATATATATGGCTTATTTGTATGCAAACTGCTGGTTTCTTGCCTCACAGGCAGATGTACTCCGACTTTGAAAAAACACCTCTAATTAGTTGATTTTTAGGACATGCTTGTTGGCGGGGAGGTTGGGGGGGGGGGGGAGGGGGTCTATCCCCCACAGTAGGGCGGACTGCGGAAAAAAATGACCTCTAATTTAGATTCCTTTTCTCAAGAACGGCCACTTAATCTTTGTACCACAACGGAGCCCAGCAAGAAAGTTGGTGTCCGGCATTCTACTTTAGACGGACAAGTTGGTTGTGTGTCCTTTACAGGGACGTTTGCAGAACCAACCCCAGAAGTTTTGTTGTTTCACTAGGCAATTTTACTGTCAGTATTTGCCATTCCTACTGAACGATACCACTGTTGAAACCAACACAAGGTGGACTGCTGCCAGATCTCCCGCAGCTGAGGTCGAACCTGCGGACGATTTGCCTTGCGTTGGTTTCGACATTGGTACCGAGAGCTGACTGTTCACACAGCAGTGGCAAACAAAGGTTGCAGCCCCTGGCTGTTGTGTGGTTTTTCTAGGCAAATTTACGTCCAGGAGTTCGCCATTGCTACTGGACGGTCGGCTTTCTTGATACCACAGTCGAAACCAAGGCAAGGCGCATAGCCCACAGTTGGGATCGAACCTGGCATCCCGGCATTTCGAAGCGTTCGCATCGACATAGCCACAGAGTCGACAAACTACCTAACGTAAAATTTGCCTAGAGAAACCACAAGAGCCAAAAAATGTTGGGGTTGGTTCTGCAACGTCCTGTATAGGAAATTCGCAACAAACATTTCTTTTTTCTTAGTCATAGTTCAGTGTTTTCAATTTTTAAAATCAGCTTTAATTGCAGTCACGCTCGATTTTCATCTGTTCTATCAGCAGTACAGTCTGATGATTCAGATCTGACATGTAGACCAGAACAGCCCTTAAATCTGTCGCCGGACAGTGACACCAATGACCCTTTCAAAGAGGACCCTCTGGAGAATCAAGATCCTGACGTCACGTCTGAAACCCTGCCCGAACTTCCGCCATACCTTCTGGCAAAGGTACCTAACGGGAAAAGAATTTACGGGTAAGAATTGGCAGTGCTGTCTTTATAGCGTGGTAACCTGTGTTACAACCTGTGAACAAGTTTATGGTGTGGTAACCTGTGTTACAACCTGTGAACAACTTTATAGCGTGGTAACCTGTGTTACAACCTGTGAACAAGTTTATAGCGTGGTAACCTGTGTTACAACCTGTATACAAGTTTATAGCGTGGTAACCTGTGTTACAACCTGTATACAAGTTTATAGCGTGGTAACCTGTGTTACAACATGTATACAAGTTTATAGCGTGGTAACCTGTGTTACAACCTGTATACAAGTTTATAGCGTGGTAACCTGTGTTACAACCTGTATACAAGTTTATAGCGTGGTAACCTGTGAACAAGTTTATGGCGGTACTGAAATGCAGGACAGCATGAGAGGTAATTTTTTGGGAATCGCCGTGGTGTAGGGGCAAGACGCTCGCCTGCGGATCGGAAGGTCGTGGGTTCGGGTCCTGACGGAGACGGACATTTTTTTCAAAAATGACCTTGACTCTCAGGTCGACCCAGCTTTGAGTGGGTACCGGGTACAGTCCTGGGAAGTAAAGTGGCCGGCGTGATACTGACCACATCACCCACCCAGTGCTGATTGGTCTATAAAATATAGGTATAGCCCTATACGCCCAAGGCGTGAAAAATGGACCTTTACTCAATGACAGGTATTTCTGCATACAAAGACCAGTCACACTACCACAGAGAAAAGGTGGAGGAGAGGGATTTAAGCCCCTTCCCTTCCCCAGTAATTTTCTAGGACAGCCTCAAGCCTTGTTTGAGATTTGCGCAATTTGTAATTGTGTAATGATATATTTTTTTCTTAAACATTTCTTCTTACATTTCTTAATATTTAAATTATATAACCTTTTTGTGTGTGTGCCAGTCATTAAGCACACCAGTTTAATGTTTCGCACTAGTTTTGACTATTTCTTCTCTATTACTGTTTTCCAAGACTTTCAACTGAATACCTCTAGTTCTCTCTGGGTTCTGTTATCAGCGTGCATGAATATCCCTGTATTTTATTGTTATTATATATTTACTTATCCCCCCCCCCCCCCCCCAAGCCAGTTTGCTAATCAATATAATATTCAACGTTATCAACGTTTTGCAGAGCCTGTGTTCGTAAACAATGTCAAGGGGTAACCACTTATCTCCTGGACTATGATGTATGGCAGATTTTCTGCGCTGAAGGCAACGAGATGATCATTACCAAGAAGGGCAGGTAAGTACTGTGTTATTAGAAAGACGTTTTGTTCATGCTATAGTCCGTTGTCGGCTCTGTGGCTAAGTCGATGCGAACGCTTGGTAATGCCAGGGTACCGGGTTCGATCCCAACTGCGGGCCATACGCCTTACATTGGTTTCGACAGTGGTATCAGGGAGCCGACCGTTTAGTAAGCAATGGCAAACTACTGGACGTAAATTTGCCTAGTGAAACCACAAAACAGCCAGGGGCTGATGGAGTTGGTTCCGAAACGTCCTGTAAAGGATACGCAACTAACCTTAAACATTTGATAGTCCATTCCAGGGAGTCGCCGTGGCAGAGCAGCTAGACGTGCGCCGCGGATCGGAAGGTCGTGGGTTCTCTCCCTGGCGGAGCCAAACTTTTTTCAAAAATGACCTAGGCTCCCAGGGCGACTTAGCCTTGAATGGGTACCAGAGGCATTCCCGGGAAGTAAAGGCGGCTGGTGTGATGCTGGCCACATCACCTATCTTGTGCCGATTGGTCTATAAAATTTAGGTTTAGGCCTATTTGCTCTATACGCCCAAAGGCGTGGAGAAGGGTCCTTCACTATTTGTACTTTATAGTCCGTTCCTGAACTCTTGCCTAACTAAAAAAAAAAAAAATCTTCAACTGAGTAACCCTTCGGTTTAACTTTTTGAAATCTGGCATGCAACTTGTTAATAATCATGTCCTTGTAAGAATAAAAAAAAAAAAAAATGTAAACAAGCATCTAATTTTCATTTTGCTTTTTTTTTTTTTTTTTTTGCGGTATTTAAACCCCCCCCCCCCCCCCCCCAAAAAAAAAAAAAAACCCAGATTTAAAGCAAACAACCAGAATGTTTACAGTAAATTGAGTAACGGGAACCTTTCAACAATCAGATTGCAGGAGTTTCATATGCGTTTTAATGTTAGATTGTCATCTCCAGCATTAGCCTCACGTGAGTTATATGAACAAAATGTTTCATTCATTGTATGCGGAATAGGCTTACAAAACAAAAATCACCACTCATCTTTGCAATGTGAATTCATTTCCCAGCACTTTACTTGATCGTGCCAAGTACTGTACATTCTTTTTTAAGCGTACAAAAAATATTAGTCAAACAAAGATAAAAGAAACTGGCCGCTCAAACCAGCACCGTTGTAGCTAAATTATAAAATCTGAAGGATATGGGCAATCTAAGGAAACATGCAAAAATTCATGTTGGTCCTTATAGGAGTTTTGTAGATATTTGTTTTAGCGCAAAAACATGACTTCAGGGACGCACTACAGCAACAGCTATACTGCTGTAGTGTTCCATCTATGTGTGTTGGCTCTTGTATGACTTGTTCCCTGTGTGGGTTTGCGACCCCATTGTGTATGTGTGTGTGTGGGGGAGGGGGGGGGGTTTGATCCACTACCCCTCAACAAGCGAGTTCTAAAAGTAGACTATTTAGTTTTTTTTTTTTTTTTTTGGGAAGGCATCTGACTGAAAGTCAAGGAACGAGCAGTCTGCTTACAAATAAGCCAGATCTGTAAAATGGATATCCAAACAAAACTGAAGTCTTGCAACAAGACTGAAGTACATAAGTGGATAAACAAGCAGAGCTTTCGACCAGTGTAGGCAAAGAACGAGAAGAAGAAGAAGTATGACTTGTTAGCTGGTGACGTCTTAGTTTTTTTCCATGGACGTTAACAATGTTCACCTAGAGCTTGAGGGTGTTCTTCAAACTGTGGTATCTGCAATCATCGCTTAAAAAACACCGAGCACATTTTAACTAAGACGTTGTTGATGTTGTTTATTATAATAATTCACCGCTAAAATAAGGTATGAGTGGGAGAATGTATGCACGGGGTGAGGTCAAGTGGGCAGAACGTAAGACCGCTTGTGTGCCCAAATCTTGAAAATATTGTTCATTCGTTCTTCCTTTCTTTTCTATTCGTTCCTTCCTTCTTTCCTTCCTTCGTTTCTTCCTTCCCTCCCTCTCTCCACAAGTTCCTTGTATGTTATCACTGTATCTCATCACCATGTTCTTGGTCCATCTCGGTCTCTAGTCTCTCTTCTATTTTTGTTAATGCCGTTTTTGGTCTGCCGTCACGAAACAACCTCTCCAACAATTTTATTTACACCCTTTGTGTGTACTCAAGTGTTAGTACTGTAGGACTCTTTCTCGTACGATTTTAATCCTAATTCTTTCTCTATTATTTCATCAATATCAACCTGCTGAACAAAAACTAAACATTTTTAATAATTAATATTTACCTCATTGGGACTCACATATTCAACCATCTAATGTTCGCGTCATGTACTGAAATGATTCTCTCAGGCTCTAATCGCATGCAGCCTTCTCGAAAAAAAAACACTAAAAGATAGTTCAACATACTCTTGAACACGAAACAGAAACGTTGGAAACGCCACATCGCTAATCAGTTTTGGTTTCAACAACTGTTCTCCTTTGTTAAGGCAAAAGGGGTATAAACGTCTATGGGACTCTAGGTCGGCCACATATATCAACGAATTCAACGTTGCATTCACATTATGACCAAATACAGCGCTTCCAAACTTAGACACTTCAAGATCTCACCAGAATGCATTTACAACCAATCACACGGACAGCATTGCAAGATGTCAGGCTGAACAAGATGACATGCACTTGCTTGTAGATTCACTCAGGCTTTTCCTCTTCCAGCGCCACCAGTCATCACTATCCCAGGGTAGAAAACAAGACTGAAACAACTCGATCATTCCAAGTTTAAATAGTCAGTTTCCTTCTCGAGTTCTCGAACGTTCGACACATGTTTCATGCCATTTCTCAACTGGCACATTTTCAGCCAACTCGCACACCTGTCTCGAGTTATTCAATACTCGGTCCTGTTCCTGCATACCTTACACTTCATAATCGATTCAGTTCAACCAAACTCAGGCACATAATTTATATTACGTAGTTAAGCTCATTAAAAATGAGAAAATGACTTATTACATGTACAGACATAGCCAATTAGTCTTCTAATATTATTTCTGCCAACAGGAGAATGTTTCCGGTGCCATCATTTTTCATATGTGACCTTGAACCTGGGAAGTTGTATGAGTTGTCTCTGGAGCTGAACGCTGTGAACAATCGTGTAAGCATTTCACTTCATTGTAGGCAGTTGGTCGATTAGTGAAACAATTACGTGGAAGCTGTGCAAAGAGGTTCTGTGGACGAATTATGGAAACACTCATGTCAGATTGCAAAGTAATGAAGATGTTTGAAAAGAATATAATCCAGAGAAAAGAAGTGATTGTCCACAGCAAAAAGCGACAATCTGTTTTTGTTGGTTATGTCACGAGAAAGTTAAAACTGA
Source organism: Candidula unifasciata (assembly GCA_905116865.2). Lineage (NCBI taxonomy): Eukaryota > Metazoa > Mollusca > Gastropoda > Stylommatophora > Geomitridae > Candidula > Candidula unifasciata. The sequence continues at coordinate 555,940 of CAJHNH020001046.1, forward strand.
AGTTTGTAGTGACGATGGGAGAGTGTTAAGGTAGGAGAGGCAGAGGGAGACCTAGAGAGAAGATGCTGGATAGTTCATCATCATGACATGGAAGATCACCCTTGTCATTAGGTGAGACAGAAGATAGACACGACTAGCAACGTCACACTGGGAGTTATGTTTAGGATATTCATGGTACCATGATTCAGAAAGAGATAAACCAGTATGCTTGGCCGAATTTATTGAGCACTGACCTGATTTGTGATTCTGGTTATCATATGGGATAGCTTAACATCAAGCCGTGTTCATTGTGCGCTTTTTTCTATCGCATTGCTTTTCCAGAAGTCTCTTTGTGCTCAAAACGTATGCGGTTCTTTTTATCGCCGTTGGTTATAGTTGTGACCAGTTCACGAAAGGTAATGGAATAAGATAAACGTCTGGACAGACACTGGTATCAACAGATATCACACAAAGTCGATGACACCATATTGGTTACAGCATGTGAAGAAGCCAGCAGGGCATCATCAAACTAGTAATCCAGTGGGAAAGATGGATTGAGGAAACGAAAATCCAAGACACACCCTAAAAAGAATGTTGATGAGAGATATCAAAGGTGCTAGACAGGATTCCATAGAATATAACAAAAGGATCACATAATTTAACGGAATAGAAGAACAGACTGTGAACAATGTGTGACAGATGATAGATGCAACAGTTTGGTGCTGAGGTTATTGTTGTAAACTTTGTGAATTATCAGGAAGACTGGGTTTTAAGTTATGACTTTCTCGTGTGGATTTCGGGACCCCGTTGTAGGGATTAAAAAAGAAAGAAAGAATAGACCTGCTGTCTCCCCCACAAAAGCATGTCGTAGGTGTTGTCTAACTGGGGGGTTTCCTTCGAAATCGGAGTGCATGTGCAAAAGAGGCAAGGAATAAACACTCTTCATACAAATAAGTCTGATACGCACGCAAAACGCAGGCTCTGGAGCAAGATTATAGTCCAGAGGTGGACGAACAACCATAACTTTCTTCCAGAGTTTACAGTCGGTGAACGCAAAGTAGAAGAGGAAGTTTTTACTCTTTAAGGCAATTGTATTGAGAATCAGTTCATCCATCAATATTTTATTTTCCTAATAATTTGATAAGTTCCTCATGTCTGACGTCGCAGTCAGATGCTATCATAAAGTCAATAAAGTCAACTACAGATCAGTTATTACTTCTATGGCTCTGTCCGACACTTGAAGACGTATAATGACATTGTTTCTACACTTTCTCTATATAGTTCCACATTGCTGCTTTTCGCTGATTTCTGGTTTACTCTCGTTTCTGATTCTTCTCATAATTATTCTCAGTAACATCTTTCTCACATGACTAACAAGACTTTACTGTGTGATGATCTTCACATTTTAATATCTGATTTCTTTGGGAAAGCAATGGATGTGGATTTAAATAGGTTGTTAGGAAAATACTTATTATTATAAATGTCATTTCAAATGTTTGTTAGTATTTTTTTTCTAAAATCTTCCAACGCTTCCATTTCCTCCAACGTGAGGCTGCGTACCTGGCCCAGGGACCTATCGTTTCTTCATGTAATGTAATGTATCCTCAACTTCTGCAACCCGTATTTGTTGGCCTATACTGTTGGCTCGAAATTCTACATCTAGCCTATTGTCTTCACACACTTCCCCTGTGAATTCTGTCCATCTGTTACTATAAAAGTAAAGGACCCCTTTAGACGCCAGGGGCGCATTTGAGGCTAGGCTCGATAAGTGATGTCATCAACACCACGCCGGCCCTCTGTACTTCCCATGGAACCCATTCAAAATTGGGTCGACCGGGGAGTCAATATCATGTTTAAAAAAAATCGGCTCAGTAATGCGGTTTTGAACCCACGATCTTCGGATCCGCAAGCGAGCATCTAGCCGCGCCACCATGGCATCTCCCTAGTAATATTACTGTGCTCTAGTAATATTTTACCCTCCTTAGATTTTAAGCACCCAGCGCTCTTGCATCTCTTCTGCCCTAATAATCATTCATTCATTCAGTAGCATGTCCCTCGCGGAACCTCGCTGCCATAACAACCCTCCGGAAAACCTTCCTATCCTGAGCAAGATGTCCTGCGTCTGATACACCCATCTGGAGATCATCTGCCACATCCTGCACCCATCTTCTCCTTGGCCTTCCTCTTCCTCTCTTCCCAGGCATATACCCCTCCATTAATGTTCTCTCTAGACTTCGATGACGTTTCAAGTGACCAAAATATTTCAATTTTCTTTGTTTTATTGTCTTTACTAGCCAACCCTCTTCAATATTCAGCTCTTGAAGTATGGATGCATTTGTTCTTTTCTTTACCCAAGATATTCTTAGAACCTGTCTGTAACATTTATATTCAAATACATTTATGCGCTGTTCCGCTTGTTTAGTAAGTGTCCAGGTCTCACAGGCCCTAATAATAGTTTTTTTTTTTTTTAATTACTTGATATTCACACATTGTTGTACCATAAAATTAATGAACATGTTCACTCTCATCAGGTGTATAAATATACCAACGGCAAATGGGTTGCAACTAAGGAGGGGTCTTATCGATACCCTACACCGGTACCAGGGCGAGATGCTTATGTGCACTATCATTCTCCTAACACCGGAGATTACTGGATGAGGGAGCCAGTATCCTTTGCCACGCTGAAGATTTCCAATAATCTAGACGCTCTTGGAACGGTGAGGCTATATTTATTCTTCTTCTGCCTTTCTATCCCCCAATGGAGCATAGGCCCTCAACCAACTCACGCCAAGTCGTTCTATCCTTCGCCATTGCATGGAGTTCTCCCCGTGTCCTCCCCATCTTTCTAACCTCATTCTCCAGCTCTCTTCTCCATGTGTTTTTTGGCCTTCTTTTATTCCTATGCCCCTGTGGGTTCCAATGCAAAGACATTCTAGTTATGCTGTTCTCCTGTTTTCTCAGTGTGTGCCCTATCCAACGCCAGCGTCTTTTCTTCACCTCCTGATCCACTGGAGCCTGTTTAGTTCTCTCCCAAAGTTCTACATTAGTTATTCTATCATACCATTTTATTCCCTCTATTCTGCGCAGGCACCAGTTAATGAATGTCTGCAATTTATTAGTAATTGCCTTCGTTGTTCTCCATGTTTCCGCCCCATACAATAGTACTGATTTGACATTAGAATTAACATTTTTTAGTTTAGTATTTATTTTAATTTCTTTTGACCTCTACAAATTCCCTAGTGCTTTGAAAGCCCCTCTTGCCTTTTGTATTCTTATTTTAATATCTCTATCAGTTCCTCCATCTTTATCTACATTACTGCCCAAATAGGTGTACGACTCCACGTCTTGGAGTGGGGTGCCATTAAGAGAAACCACATTACTATTTGCCTGATTTATTCTCATTATCTTTGTCTTTCCTTTATGGATTTTCAGACCAAGCTGCTGTGATCTCGCATTAAGTATATTTAATTTATCTTGCATCTGATTCCGTGAATGGGACAGAAGAGCAATATCATCAGCGAAGTCCAGATCATCAAGCTGTTTTGTAGGGGTCCACTGAATTCCATTCTTGGTGTGAGCAGTTACTGTTTTCATAGTCCAGTCTATAGCCAGTAAAAATAAGAGAGGCGACAAAAGACATCCCTGTCGCACACCTGTTTTTATTTCAAATGCATCTGTTAGCTTTCCCTCATGAAGAACTCGACATTTCATGTCTTTATATGTTGCCTTTACTAAGTTGATAATTTTCTGTGGGATTCCATAGTGCCCCATCAATTTCCAGAGAGATTCCCTATCTATGCTGTCAAATTTTCATAGTCTATAAATCCAATGTAAAGTGGTGAGTTCAATTCAATGCTTTGCTCTATTATAATACGTAATGTGGCTATCTGATCAGTACAGGATCTGTTTGACCGAAAACCTGCCTGCTCATCTCTTAGCATTTTATCAATAGCATCTTTTAATCTTTCCAAAATAATTCTACTTAATATTTTTCCAGGAACTGACAGCAACATAATTCCTCTATAGTTTTCACACTCCTGTAGATCACCTTTTTTGGGCAGTTTCACAAGATATCCTTCTCTCCAGTCTGCTGGTATTTCTTCGGTCTCCCAGACTTTACTGAATAATCTATGTAGCAATTCTGTTGATGTGTTAATGTTGGTCCTGATGGCTTCACCTGGGATACCATCTGGGCCTGACGCCTTTCCTTCCTTAAGAAGATTTATAGCTTTTCTAATTTCCTCTTTGGATGGTATCTCACAGTTGATATCCAGTTCCATTTCTAAAGGCTGGATATCTGGGGAACCTCTGGGCCTGGTCTATTTAGAAGCATTTCAAAATATTCAACCCATCTGTCCATTTGATCTTTAGTGTTAGTAAGTACCTTTCCTCCTTGACTATTTTTGATTGATCCAGTTGGCTGACTATATTTACCTACTAATTTTCTTGTGTTACTGTAAAGTTCTCTGAGGTTTCCTTTTGCTGCTGCTGTCTCCGCTTCTTGTGTTAGATCATTTAGATATTTCACTTTATCTGCCCTTATATGCCTCCTAACTTCCTCGTTGGCTTCTGTGTAATTCTTCTGAGCTCTAGCTTTAGCAGCTCTAGTTTTGCTATTGTTTAATTCTGCCTTTTTTACTTTTCCTATCTTCAATCAGTTTAATGGTTTCTGGTGTTATCCATGCTTTATGTTTCCTTTCTTTCTTGCCAAGAACTTCTACGCAAGATTCATTCCAGATTCCTTTGATCTGATCCCAGCAGACTTCTGTGTTGACATCTTCAGCTAACTGCTGCAACACCTGGTACTTATTAGAGACCGTAACTGAGAACTGTTCCTTAATTTCTTTATCTCTGAGAAAGCCTACATTATATTGGTTTCTATGATTATAAGATGTTATATATCTTTTTAGTTTCAACTTGATTTTACTTATCACCAGGAAATGGTCAGTAAATACATCGGCACCTCTGAAAGCCCTAACATCGTAAAGGGATGATCTAAACTTTTTGTTAATACATATGTGGTCAATTTGATTAGTTGTCTTATGGTCTGGTGATTCCCATATTGCCTTATGTATTCTTTTATGGGGAAAAATACTTCCACCAATAACATACTGGTTACCTGCACAAAAAATTGTGAACTATTCTCCATTTTCATTCATTACTCCTAGAGCTGCATATCGCTGAGAAGATCACGACAAGCAGGACTCAGTATCCTTGGCCAGGTTGATGGACATGGGAGTGCAACATGGAGTAGCCAGATACGAACATTTTCACCTAGAGCACAAGGCGTCTGATTAATCAAAACAGAATGGGGAGCTATCAATCGTTTTACTCTTATGGGGCAACTGAGGAGAAGGTCGAAGCCCCTATGGATTTGTCTAGAGTGCTGTGGTGATAGTCCTCACTAATCACTAACCACCAACAGACTGAAATGGCAGATGACAGCAGCAAAAACGTGCACATAAAGGAGCTGAATGACGGCAGACCAGGGGGCAGCCAAGAATATTGTATATAGTTTAGTTGAGTTTGTTCAAGAACCGACATCACAGCACTCAGGGCATTCCCATAAGAGCCCCGTCCCCATCCTCAGCAGCCAATAATGAGTTCCGATACTATTGTGCCAATATCATTCTGATTAAACGCCCGTCTTGCCTTTCGTCTGAGCCTCGAGCGTCTGCCAGAACCTCTCGTTACTTCCCGCTGCATCAATCTCACCAGACTGTGGTGATACAGCTGCTTCTCCGAACTGTACACGCTCTTCCACAAGGCACTAACCTTGTCTGCCTTATGCATCAGTATTTCACCAAGTTGTGCAGAGCCAGCCAGTCTGTCCACCTGTTCATTTCCCAACACATCGGCGTATCCCAGTGAAAAAATGCAGACCAATACTCCTCATCCGTGTTCTCCGCAGTGAAGCATGCCACTCTGCACGAAGCATGCCTGCCCTGAATTTCCTCAGCATGATTTCTGCTGCAGAAAGCCACCTGGGGATCTGGCCAACGCTCGACACTCAAGGGAAAAGCCAGACGGGTGTACAGACAGTTACTGGTGCCATCGGAACTGGAAATCTTTGCTTGCTACAGAAGATAGGGACGGAGCGGTTAAGGAAGTATCCCGAGTGCTGTGATATCGATTCTTAATTCAACATTCAATATTAGGTTCTTAATCTATAACGTACCCCAAACAGGAAATCCCCGTGGGAAATCCACAGCTGACCTGACAGTCCATTATTTCAAGGGGTGCAAGTGTGCTGTTGTGTGGTGCTTTTTTTGAGTGTTCATCTAGTGTCTTCTAATCCTAACCCTAACCCTAACCCTAACCCTAAACTTGACTGTAGATAAATCGCGAGAAACTACAACCTGAACACCCTAGAATTTATTGGGAATGTCTCCCGTGACGTTGTCGTGACATCAGTGGTAAGTTATAAATTAAGTACCCAATATTATCATAGAAGAGCGATCGCTAAGTTTGCTTGTGTATCTATTATTTCAGATCGTCCTGCAGTCCATGAGAAAGTACGTGATGGTGCTAATTGTTTGTGATCGAGAAGCCGGTTCAAAAATCAGAATCAGACTGCCGGAAACTGTCTTTGTTGCCGTCACACAGTACCAGAATGACAACATTACTAAGATGAAAATAGAACATAATCCTTTCGCAAATGCGTTTCGCATGTCGTCTGCTAAAAGGTAGGATTGCATGTGTTTGTTGTGAGTAATGATTGAATTGTAAAGTTGATTGATAACTAATATTATAAATAAACTGGAGCTAGTCATACAGCTCATTAAAGTACAGGAGGTTAGACACAACTAACACATACTGCGGTATCTACTAGCACAGAGAGCCACTGTGACGAAATATATTGAGCACAAAGCAACGGGTAAACCAAGAAAGTATTGGCCGAAGGCATTAAAAGTAACTTAGAGAAATGAATCTCAACTTACACAGCTCATTATACAGCATATTCACGACATCCGTCCCGATACTACCAACACTTGCCGAGGTAAAGTGGAAAAGAAAAGAAAATGATAGAGAAAGAGAAGGGGACGGAGGGGGTAAGAAGAAGAAGAAGAAGAAATAAAAGAAGAAAAAGAAGAAGAAGAAGGGTGGGGGAGGGGGGTGGGAAGGAGGAGGGAATGGATACCATTCCGATAAAGAAACGAGGCAAGTAGTGCTGGTGTAAAGAGTGCATGTATGACGGTTATAGACTATGGCAAAGGCAACAAAATTAGCATGTATGGCAGACGGAATAAAGAGATAACAACATATTAGTGTTAAATGAAGATAGGTGGCCGACAGCAGATTCAAGAGTTGTTTACACAATTGTTTACCATGGAAGGAGCAAGCATTATGATCACACGCGGAGAAGCGAAATGTGTGTTAGTATGGGAGCCTATTTGCAGCACTAAAATATCCCTTTCCACGCCCTTAGGCGCATCGGGCATATGGAACGAGCGCCCTTATTTTTACAGACACTAGGTGGGTAATGTGGTCAGCATTACGCCAGCCGTCTTTACCTCCACAGGACAGCCATACTGGTACCCAAATAAAACATAGAACAAACATTAAATACATTCGAAAACAAATGCCAGAGGCAAAAAGTGAAGATAAATTGAGAGCAAAGAAATAAGAGAAATGTCTGGGTAACCATTAGTATTTGTTATAAAGCAGAAGTTAACACTACACTGGAGACATCCTGAAAAGAAACAAGGAAAGAATCACCAGACAAGCAATAATATGGAAAATAAAGGGATTAAGGAGACGAAGACACAAAGAAACCCTAAAGTGAATGTTGATTAAAAAGGCCCAAGGTGATGGACTTGATTCCATCCATGATACTTAACTGATTAAAGAGGATAGAAAGGAATGAATGTATAAACTGCGAGCTCCAGACAACACACAATAGTGCGATCAATAAATGAATGAAAGTCTACACAGTTCTATGGACACAAGGGTCAATTACATAATCCTTGTAGAAAATTAATGTACAGCAAAAAGTCAGTCCCCTATAAACGTAAAATATAAAAACATCAAAACATGTTTAATTGCCTTCATGGGTAATGCGTTGCTAGGGACAGAAGAAGTTTCACATGTAAAGGACTGAAAGAACCAACTGTCTGCCTGTGAGTCTGTCTTAGGTTTGTCTATCTTTATGTCTGTCTATCTGTGGATCCTTTAAGTGTGTGTCGTTATAACTGCCTATCTGTCCATCTCTTCACCCGGTCTGTGTGTCTGTTGTTGTTTTTTTCACCGTGTGTGGTTGTCTGTACAGTCTTTCCTACCCTATACCTGCCAGTATGTATTTATTATTCTTTCATTCGTGCGCAATTTATTAACATTTAACGCTGTGTCCTCAGTAAAGAGAAAGACAAAGAAAAGTCAAAAAGACAACTCCCCGTGGAAGAGACTCTCCATGGAAGGGACTCCCCGTGGAATAGACTCCCCATGGAAGAGACTCCCCGTGGTATGTAAACTCATTGCACCATATTCTTGTCCAGTACGTCTCTTACCGTCAGTGTGTATATATATATATATATATATATATATATATATATATATATATATATATATATATATATATATATATATATATAAATATATATATAAATATATATATATATATATATATATATATATATATATAAAAGAAGAAGAATACTGTGCAGATGTTGACGTCCCTGGCTTAGGGGTAAGGACGTCCTTTCATAATTCCAACATCCCAGGGCTGACCCAGCTGTATGTGATTTGGCTCTGCGTTGATCGGTTTTCAATCTTGTTAAGAGAACGTACGGGAGCTGCAGTAAAGCTAATCAAAATACTGGTACTATGCAGAAATAAGCCAAGGCGAGGAGAAGAACTAGTTAACTTCTTCCAGGAAACATAATCACGTAAGACAAAATGAAACTTGTGACTTGAAAACGTTCATCAGCATACAGAGACACGGAAAATATTGTGGAAACAGGCAGCAAAAACATTTAGTGGCAGTTGTTGACGCGCGCGAGCGCGCGCGCACACCACACACACGCACGCACGCGCACACACGCACGCGACACACACACACACAGAAAGAGAGAGAGACAGAGAAGGGGGGGGGGGGGGGTTACACAAAATGTGATATAGTGTTATTGCCATAGGCGCATAACCTCATATCAAACTTGACATTCTATGACAAATTATCTTTTGTTTTTGGGATATTCTTATAGTTTTCGACGAAAGGGAAAGTGGAAAGAAAGAAAAGGGGGGGGGGGGGTGTAGTCTGTGTCATGCTGATTGGGTTCCTTTTCTTCTCTGGGCATCATTGTCATTTACAAATACCATTACATCTTCCTTCGTTCGACCAGCTATCCACGCATATTTTGGCGGTTTATTTTACTGGTTATGACCATAGATTTCGTTGTTTTAAGCCACTCTGCTCTACGAAAATATAATTGCTTTTAAATTATAAGGTTAAGCTTTCAGTAAACTATGTATAAAGTATTTAATTAGCCCGATTGTTTATTTCATTGAAATGTTAACATATGACCTTGTAATGTTGTCCCTGCTGGCTGCGTGAATTTTATCATGGTATGGGGCGTTGCAGGTCGACCCCGCCTAAAATGGGTACCAGGATGTATGTTCTGGGGAAGTAAAGAAGGCAGGCGTAATGCTGACCGCATTACCCACCTAGTGCTGATTGGTCTAAAAATATGGGTGCTCTTCCCATATGCCCGATGCCCCTAAAAGGCGTGAAAAGGGATCTTTGCTTTGTAATGTTGTATTACTGAGTTTTAATTTAAACCTTATTGTCAGGAGTCTTGTGATTTAAGGGATTACTAAGATTTAGATGACAAGGCGAACAGAGTTCAAGTTAACATCAGTAGGATTGAAGATAACCGTTAACAAGGCTCAAACGACTTAGAGAATAAAGTCTATAAAGTTTAATATCTGTAGGGTTGAAGATAACCGTTAACACGTCCTAAAATACTGCGAGAATAACGTCAATAGAGTTTAAGTTAACATCAGGACCTTTAATATGGTTTAAAAGAACAGTGTGGATAGGGTTCAAGAGAACAAAGTGATTATGGTTAAAGAGAAGTTGGAAAGAGTTAACAGTGTGGTTAGGGTTAAATGGAAGAACATGAATACAACTCAAGAGAGGAACGCCAATAGGATTGAAAACGACAGCAACATGGGCAGGATTCAGGAAAACTGTTAGAAAAGTGTTCACAGATAAGCCACGTGTGACAAGTGAAGCCTGCTATGAAATCGAGCGGTGTGTTAGCAGTAAACACGCTATGTACCTGGAATATTCGTAGAGCATAGTCGCAGTAAGGAAACACACAAGCATCTTGGTGGAAACGAAGAAAGAAATCAAAATTTTGTGTGTGTGTGTGTGTGTTTTATTCGCATGCCAGATATCAGATGGAAGGTACGTACGTTATCGGGTGGGTTTACTGTGTTTATTCAGGAGTGGGTTGGGGGAAACCCCTAGGATCTTTCTGAATTTCTAAGCTGTAAAAACTAAAACTAGTAAAAAAGCTGATTGTTAGTTTTAGTCTCCAAAGTTTGTGGTTAAACTAAATAAAAACATTGCCATTTGCTGAGAATTATTTATTTTAACTGGCGGAAAAAAAGACCTAATTGATTCTACATGTGAATTATGTAAATTAAATGATGAGTGTAGATACAGGCATGAATAATTTCTACTGTACATTGAATCACCATCAGTCAGCTCGTCCTTCACAGAGCGCGGCTTTCTCCACGACATACCTGAAAGTCCCCCTCTTTCTCCGGTCAGTTCTCCGGCCTTATGTTCTTTCATAGCCAATACATCCTCAACGTTGTGTATTCAACTTCCAAGAATTTCGATGCTGCATCTCCCCATGTCGCTGCTGAACATGGCCAGCGCGTTTACTTAAAAAAAAATATGTAGTCTTTAAAGCGGGTCTCGGCTGCCTGTATGTATAATGGAGCGTAGATTAGTTCCCCTGGTATAGATTCCTCACGTTCCGTTACGATCATTGTTTTCGTCTAGGACAGAGCTATCCACTACAACGTTCATCATGTCTGTCGCCGTACACTGCATAAGGTTAGTTGCGTATCCTTTACAGGACGTTGCAGAACCAACCCCAACAGCCCCTGGCTGTTGTGTGGTTTTTCTAGGCAACTTGACGTCCAGTAGTTTGCCATTACTCTAGATACCACTGTCGAAACCAACGCAAGGCGCATGGCCTGCAGCTGGGATCGAACCAGGCATCCCGGCATTACGAAGCGTTCGCAACGACTTAGCCACAAAGCAGACACACTGCATAAGAGGAGAAAGAAACCGACATAAATGTCAAACTGGATTCTACGGATAGGGTGTGAAAGAAGATAAGGTTGTTGCGTATCCTCTAGAGGACGTTGCAGAACCAACCCTAACAGCCCCTGGCTGTTGTGTGGTTTCTCTAGGCAAATTTACGTCCAGTAGTTTGCCATTGCTTTCTGGACGGTCGGCTTTTTTGATACCACTGTCGAAACCAACGCAAGGCGCATTGCCCGCAGCTGGGATCGAACCTGGCATCCCGGCATTACGAAGCGAAGTGTTCGCATCGACTTAGCCACAGAGCCGACGAAAGAAGATAGGATAGGCTAAATAATTAGAAATAAACTAGAATACATTAATAAGTTGTAAAGAAATGTGAAAATTGTAAATTATTGTGTAAATACACATATAAGCATTCGTCCCCATGTGAGATGCAGTTTTTCTTTTGGTTATTTTGAAGCCCTACCCTGGCTTTTGCCGGGGGCCCTAAACATGGCCTTACGACTAAGCAGGGTTTCTGGGACCTCTCCACTGATGATCCTTATCCGCATGGTGACACCTTGTGTCACCGGGTGTTTATGATTTCCTGTTGGGGTACAACTGACTAGTTGCATTATTGTGTAAGTGGCTAAATCAAAAGTTCATTGGCACTGGGACAAATACATATATTAATAAGTTAGAAAACACGAAGCACCATTAGGTGTTTAAAATGTGACAATTGTGAGCATTAACTTTTTGTGGAGAAAACTGATTTCCCACATACATATCTACATTGTCTGGGTATTCTTCTTTTTATTGTGGTGACTTTCTGACTGACACCAACAGGCAAGTTTTTATAATAAAATAGACTGTTTTTAGGAGTTCCCTCTTTTAGTTCTCTATAACCGTGTGAAAGGTGATGATTCGTTGAATCAGTATTCCCTTTTTAATGGGCTGTACAAGGTACATTCTTGCAGAACATGTTCTTCAGTTTGCTACACACCCTACATAGACACAATGGTGAACTACTCAGAGGAAACCTGTACATATGCTTATTAAGTTTGTTATGTCCTGAAGCGTAGAATGATGACTTGTCCATGCGGGTCAAATAAGTGGTAGTCGTCTTTGGCCAGATTATGGCCCCTTCTGGCTCACTGGATGGCCCTTTTCCCTCAAAGTGTGTAATCACATTGTCTTCCCGTTCGCCTTCTGTCCCATTTCTTAGCAAGTTTGTCGTTGCGTTTCCATGTATACCACAGTGGGATGGCACCCACTGGACTACAGTACGCTTTTGTGCAGCCACCTTGCTAAGTTCAGATTTCAAGTGAGGAAGTATACCACTCTTGTGGGCTTGTAGCATCCGAGAAGATGACCACTTGGTGGCAGTCAGAACTACTGTTGTGTAACATTTCGGCAGCTTGCCCTAGTGCTGGAATCTCTGCTGTGTAGTTGGAATAGAATTTACCCGTGGGTATGTACTTTGTGTGGTGGTGGTAAAGATAAAGATGCCGGCATTTTTAACAACACTGTTTGCTGATCCGTCTGTGTATGTATGTACACACCACTGTCCGGGATAGTTTTCCTGGATCATATTAAGTACAGCTGATTGTTTTGGAAGTTCATTGTACTCATCTCCAGCTGTGAGTCTTGTAAGTCATCTTTGTTTTGTCGCTGGCATGCTCCCAACGTACAGGCTATAGGATAGATTTCAGCGATGGTTCATTAATTCTTGATATTCAAGTGTACTGGAGCACTAATCTCTGTAGTTGCGTCGACACCCTATGGGATGACTTCTTTTACAGCTTGAAGATTATTATTTTATTGAAATCTTGTGCTATAACACTGATGTCCCCATTTTGTACACTGAGAGCAGACAGCAGTGTATTTGTCTTGCCTCCGTATATGCTCCAGTTGGCTTCTTTAAAGTTCCAACGTGTGATGACTGGGCCCGTATTAATTGATACTCTTTACAGTAAGAAAAATCTGACGATGATCACTGCCCCCAGTAGGTCTCTCACCCCCCTACTTATAATTCCAGATATATCTGGGGTAGAAAGGTAAGATCTGGGGTTGACGTTGTCTGCCACCTTCTAGAGTAGAAGTTACGAGTTTGTGAGGGGGCGTTAACCAGGATCAGATAGTAGTCATCTTGCCAGGTTTCCACCACTTCATCCCTATTGTCGAGACAGTTTTAGCTCCAACTCTGTGAATGACTGTTAAAAATCTCCTACTGCAATAAATTTGGTGCTTGGTACCGGCACAGAGCTGAGACTTAAGGTTTGTCACTGGAGCAGTAGTATTTTAGGACGTTTATTTCCAGTTTGTCAGTTTTGAGTTGTAGCAGTTGGTACTGTGCTTCATGCATATATTCTGAAATGAATGAATACTTTTTTTTTTCACAAATGTAAGTAAGAGTTCTTTCATAAGTTCTTCTCCTTTCCGTCTGCTTTGTCTGTCAGATCTGAAGCACTGGTAGTCTTTCACTTTAAAGATCTGGACCCGCTTGCAAGCGGGTCTCGTGGATGTAGCACACACTGACTGACTTTTCGTACAGGGTGTTTACCATGTCTATTATTTTGATGTAGCCAGCCTGTTTACTATTGACTTCCTCTGCATTATGACAAAAGGCAATTCAGTGTCTTCCAATTTGTTTTCGTCAGTTACTATACTTTCCTTACTCCTAACTCCATAAGACGGTCTTAGACATTGGTTCTCAATCTTCCTAATGCCGCGACCCTTTAATACAGTTCCCGATGTTGTGGTGACCCCCCAACCGTAAACATATTTTCGTTGCTTCTTCATAACTTCAATGCAAATGTCTTTTCCCATGGTCTTAGGCAACCTGTGTGAAATGGTCGTTCGACCCCCAAAGGGGTCGCCACCCACAGATTGAGAACCGCTGGTCTAAGATGTCTTCTAGTAGTTCGGGGTGGATTCTTTCGAGGCTTAGAACCCGGAACTACACCTTCCTGGTGAAACCCCACAGAGCGAGCAACACAACCAGTCAATGTATTCATCCATAGCGGGAGTTGACAAATACTGAAGTTTTTGATTCGCTTTCTAGCCGAGTATTTCCGACTTCAGGATCTCGCCTTATCTCTTTTGTTGTTCAAATCAGTTTCCGGCTGGGGGTTGAGATCCCAACCTTCCACTTGATTGCTGTGATGAACAGGGTCACTACGTAAAGGTGAGGTAGACTTGAGCACGAGAGGCTGATAGTCTTGTCTTGGCATCGTTGCTCAATTTTGACCCCAGAGTTAATATGCACAGTAATATATATAATTAATTTACTAAAGGCAAAGCGGAACTAAATTATTGGAGCAGACCTTCAAGATAGTGAGGAAGGTTCGGCAATGCTTGTTACAGGCGTTGAAGAACGAAGTACACGGAACATTGCAATAAGAACGTATTATACATTACACGAAGAAATAGACACCTAGACCAGAGAACAAGGTTGTGACCCTCAGGGGGTCAAAAGTGTCAAAGATAAAGATCGACAGAGGAAGAGGATGCTTGAAGAGTTGACAAGAAAGTCCGAAAGGCAGAACAACTGCGGAATTGATTAAGAGTACACGGGGAAGATAACTATAAAACTGCATGGTTTCCAAAAACCCATGCATCATATGAGATAATAAAGGTTGCAGGTGAGCAACTTCTCTCTCTCTCTCTCTCTCTCTCTCTCTCTCTCTCTCTCTCTCTCTCTCTCTCTCTCTCTCTCTCTCTCTCTCTCTATCTCTCTTGCACGCGTGTGCGCTTTACAGGGTATGAAAGGTTTTTCTCGAATTTTCCCCAGATTCTGACGATGAGGGCGAAACCCATGAGGTGAGCTCAACTAACCAAACACCGCCAGGGCAGCCACTTCCAGAAAATATGTGGGCCGTAGGCAGACCAGATCTCTGGCGCACAAATGCTTTTCAAATATCGGCTTTTCTAGAACAGAGACGACAAATGCTTCAGAACCTGTTGCCACCTGGTTCTGACAGACTAAATGTTACCTCACCGCAACAAGTTCAGGCTGGTAACAATGTTATCGGTTGGCCACATGGCTTCCCACAGCACGCACTCGGACAACCTCTCTACCCGCCACCTCAATTACCAGAGATGTCAATGGATGGTAGGTATATGTTTCCTCTCCAAGGATTCAATCCCCTGGCGCAAGTTAGACAATTTGGAGAGCTCAATCGATGTTCAGATCTCGAAGTTCCCTTGTCTCTAGTGAAGAAAATGAAGCCCCATTATAATATGATGCCCAGCGACTGTAACAATAACCCAGAACCACAGAACTTCAGACAAAGTCCCATGAATATCAGACCTGTGCCTGGAAATTCACAGACTGAAGGATCCCTCTCTCATCGGCAGATGCAGCTGCCAGCAGGACATATACCTACTGACGCAAACATGGGCCTTGCTAATGTGCCTAGCCAATACAATAGGCTTGTCCCAGACATCGGGGTGATGACTCAGTTTTCAGGTGAGAGATTTCCTCGCACCGGCTCACAAGTACCTGGCCAAAATGTTTCTAGTCACGGTCGAAGTACATTACCAGAGAGGGGAGCAGTACCAACACCGTTAGAGACTGCACACAATTACGTAAGTTTTATTCTTTTTTTTTACGTTTATCTGTGATGACAAGCAGGTGTAGTAAATGACAACAACGCTTATTACTTCTTATTACTTCAAGCAACATGTCTGGAGGGTTTCTTCCCCTGTTCCTTTGCTTTGTTTAAATAAAAAAAAATTCGTCACGTTTAACCAGATTATCAGATGGAGGAGCTTATGGTTATACGTGTGACTAGGTTATTTGTGCCAATTAAAAGTGCTAGTATTGTCGCCACCAAATAGCACTGAAAAGGACTCTTGCAGAGTTTATGGGATCAAAAGAGAAGAAGTCGTCTACCGGCCAGCCACTGGGCAACCTGGTCGCAAACTGAAGAACATGTTCTGCAAGAATATACCTTGTACAGCCCATTAGGAAGACAATACTGATCCAGTGCGTCAACATCATAAGCATAGTTATATGGAGCTAAAGAAGGGACTCCTAAAACCAGACCTACGATGCTCTCTCACTATTATTGGCTGTTCACATTTCATAATCATATCAGCTCATATAAATAATCAGCAATATCCTATGATGCACGTTCAAAATTACTCACCTTTCATATCTTATGTGCACTAATATAAACTCATCATTAACGTGAAATGCACACTCACTTTCACTAGCATTCAAATGTCGCCTGCACTTACAAAAACTCACTATTAACCTGTGATGCACATTGTCACTACTCATCGTTCATATGTTGTTTGTACTCACATACACTCACATAAACTCATCATTAACCTGCAATACACTTTGACTATTACTCACAGTTTATAAGTCATGTACACTCATATAAAACCACTTTGAACCTGAGATTTGATTTTGATTTGATTTGATTCAAGAACCGACATCATAGCACCCGGGGCATTTCCATCAGCGCTCCGATCCCATCTTCAGCAGCCAGCGAAGAGTTCCGATACTAATGGTGCCAGTAGCTTTCTGATTCAACGTCCGTCTTGTCTTTCCTCTGAGCCTTGAGCTTCCGCCAGAATTTCAACCTGAGAAGGCGAAAAGACATGTCCAAGTCCCGCTCCTCCAGGACAGGTCTGCAGTTCATTGTAGGTCGTACTCACCCTCTGCCGAGGAATGTCAACTATGCTGAATGTCTCATTGCTGGCGCGCCATGTACCTAGATGCGGTGCTGGAGTACCTGGACGCTGAGGTGCTGGAGTTGGCTGGCAACGCTGCCTGTGACAATGAGAAAACCGGAATCATCCCTCGTAACCTTCAACTTACCATCCGCAATGACGAAGAGTTGAAGAGGTGTCACTATCACTCAGAGTCGTGTGCTGCCGTACATCCGGGCTGTGCTCCTGCCGGAGAAGTCGCAGAAAGTCACCTGCAAGAATACTGTCACTGCTGCACCCCTAATAAGCTACCACACCGCTGTATATATCAGTATATTTTAAAAATGTGTTGTCTCTAAAAATAAATGTTTCGACGACTTTCTTCTGTACTGAATTTAAACGGGAGCCGTCGCGGTGTAGCTCGAAGTTCGCCTGATGATCCGAAAGTCGTGGGTTGAATTCCGAGCGGAACTAGATGTTTCAAAAATAACCTTGGCTCCCAGGTAGACCCAGCGTTTAATGAGTACCAGAAAAGTTCTGGTAAGTAAAATGAACGCCGATTGGCCTATAAAATATATGGTCTAGTAGCATCATATGCCCAATACATTTGAAGGCCTGGAAAGGGTCCTTTCTTTATTGTATGGTCTCCAGTATTTAAATGGTGGTTTTTTTTTGGGCCTGTTTTTTTTTTTTTTAAACCTCATTTTTGTGCGCGAGTATGACTTTAAATTTCTGCGATTTAACTGACATGTTCATAATCATCATTACTATCAAGTGTTTTGTCGACTGGTATTCGTGATAATCTCTCTTCACAACTTGCGAGGTAAGAGAAGAGGCGGGTCCTTCCAGTACGACATTATACCTGGCTGCATGTGTAAACACGAAATCACCCGTACGCTTAGACTAAACTTATATTTTATAGACCAATCGGCACTTGGAGGGTAATGTGATCACCATCACACCGGTCGCCTTAACTTACTATTGCTGGTACCCGGTACCCATTTAGGGCGTGGTCGACCTGGGAGTTAAGGTCATTTTTGAAAAAAGTCTGGCTCCATCAGGATCTGAACCCACAATCGTCGGATCCGCGAGCGTCTATCCGCTACACCACGGCCGTTTATTGTAAGGTGATCTGCTGCCAAATCGCTCGCAGCTGGGATGGAACCCCAGAATTACGAAGCCTGTTCGCAACGCTGAAGCCACAGGCGCCCACATTGTCCAGTTAACTCAGACTAATTTGTTTTTGTTGCGATATTTTACTTCCACTAAATGCAGCCTCCATCAATGCCCACATACAACAGTTCATGGTTGGCCAAACCTGAGGTGATTTTGAGAAACCGTGACCTGTGGGCCACAACACACGAAGTAATTCTCAGTTCTAGCGGAAGGTAAGACTGTTTCGACCGAATTACTTATTTCAACACGCTGGGCATGTGAAAAGTGTAGCTTTCTGTTTTCTTTTACGTCTCGAGGCGTTGTGTTTGTTATCATGTCTCAACTACAACCAGTCATGTCTGAAACAATGTTTCTCTCTCCAGTGAAGCCAACGATATCTTTTTTTCTTGGTCCCCTACTACCCCCTGTCTGTTCATCTGTCTGTCTACCACCCCTCCCCATCCCTATCATTGTGAGGACGATATATTGCAGTAGTTCCTCGAAGAGCGACTGGTCGGACGGTGAAAAGCGGTGGGCTGTCATGTACGAGACCCAGGTTCGAATCTTTAGTGAGTCATTGGTTTTTTTCTTTCGGAGGAATAACATAAATTCGTGACCTGCACAGTCCATGGCGACAGCACTAGCTATACGACCATAATTGCTTAGGCTCAAAGACCCGCCTGCATACACTGCGAGAGGGGTAAATTCAGCTAGCAATTGTTCCTACCCCATGACATGCCCAAAGAACGGAGTTTGACTTCACGTCATTCATTTATAAATCCACACGTAAGCAGCTTCCACATCATTCTGCACTAACTTTCTGAGTGTCCATTCCGTGATCTAAAACTAGTTTCCTTTCGCTTTTCATTTCACTTACCAAATCACGTTTGCAAATCTTCTTCTTCAGTATTCCGAGCCCTTAATGATCATTGCTGCAGATATCACCTGAAGATATATTATCAATAAGGGTCGGGTGGTGGCAACCAGTTTTACGGTGGCAAGGAACAAGATCCCCACGGTTCTGGAGGAACCGGTGAAGAGTCTCGGTCGCGTTTACGATTCCAAGTTATCCGATAGAGCGGAGGTCCGGCGAATACATGAGTCACTGGCTACAGCCTGCTCGCGATCGAGCGATGCAGGCTGGTCGGGAAATTCAAGGTATGGTGTCTCCAATTCATGTTGATTCCGAAACTCCTATGGCCACTGTCAGTCTACGAGGTGACGATGACTGCAGTGGAAGCCATGGAAAAGAAAATCAACACAGCCTTGAGAAAGTGGATTGGTGCACCGCCTTGTCTGACCGACGTGGCTCTGTATTGTTAACAGGCTAAGCTGGTACTTCCGTTCAAGTCGATAACCGAAGAGTTTAAAGTCGGCAAGGTAAGACTCGCCATGCTTCTGCGCGAGTCTTCAGACCCAAATGTCATCGCTGTCCAGCCCGCTCTAAAGACTGGAACCAAATGGAGAGTCCTCGATGCGATAGAATCTGCTCAGAACGCACTACAATTGAGAGAGATTATGGGTTACACACAAACCGACCGTCGAGGCCTAGGGCACGGGAAGGTCAATTGGTGGTCGAAGGCCTCAGCCAAAGAACGCCGAGACATGGTAATACAAACGGTGAGGGACAACGAAAACGAGGTTCGGGTCCAGAAAGCAGCCCAGCAGTCGCAGCAGGGCCATTGGGTCAACCTGGAGAGCGCATTGCCAAGAATACTCACAAGGGGTGAGATCTGGCCGATGACCCCGCTGCGACTGAGCTTTATCGTTCGTTCGGCGTACGATGTATTACCGTCCGGTGTTAACATGGTTAAATCACGACCGGCTCCAGCTGACGGGCCGTGCTGCTGACGTCACCGGGTCGGGCAAACGATGCATTAACGCAGCATTTCTCAAACTGGGTGCTGAGGCAGCCTGGGGTGTCCTGAGCGTATGCCAGGGCTGCCGCGTAATAAAGAAAAGTCGGCTAAAAATGTGAAATAATGAAGAAGGCATGTAGATACTTAAAGATAAAATTTAAGTTGTCTTTCCTTGCCACTGTCGAAAATAGTTTATATCTTGTTTGAGAACCGCTGCGTTACCGCATCGTTAGCCTGACGCGGTGACGTCAGCAGCACGGCCCGTCAGCTGGAGCCGGTCATGGTTAAATGGTCTGCGACCAACGATCCGACTTGCCCGTTGTGCAAATCAAAGCAAACTCTTGAGCACGTCCTGTCCGCGTGCAGGAAAGCTCTAGGTCAAGGCCGCTATACCTGGCGCCACAACAAGGTGCTTAAAGAGTTAGCAGCCGTTGTCGACCAGGCTAGAATGAGGGCTAATGCCAGAGCCAGTTCTAGTATCGTCCCCATTCGTTTCCTCGAGGCTGGGCAGGTTCCAATTGGTAAGGTAAATACAAAAACGCATTCGCTCCATCTGTGCTAGACTCTGCGAGGGACTCTGCTAATAAAAGTCCAACATGTGTCCGGTAAACCAAAATAAGCTTGTCGCTCGGTCGTCCAGGCATGCGGACTATTTTAATTACGCTGCCGCGGCGGCTTCTTATCTCACAGTACCTCCTTCGAAACCACCAAGTCGTCTTGTCTCTGGCCGAAAGTATTACACCATCCGGTAATTCCGTGCAGCGGGAAACCAGCCCTGAGCGTCATGAACTCAGGAGGGCCCACCTCCGAATACGTCTAGGAATCGTGGGCCGAAACGTGTGTCGACGAGGATAATTTCTACTGATGACTAGTAGATTCCCGCTGTACTTGCTCCCTGTGAGTTTATTCCTATTGTGCACTGGCACAGGAACGGAGCAAGTATGGGGAAACCCAATTGCAGCGATGTTGAAACCTCGACTTAGAGCTAAGACTAAGATATCACCCGCCTCAAATCCTCATTCTGCTTAGCCTTTTCTTTCCAGCTGGTGACATAAAGTGATTGCAGGTCTGTCTGGATATTATCTCTCCATCGTCTTTTTGCTTCGCCTCTTTGTCTACGACAATTCAGCTCTCTCGTGTATACAGTTTTGTCCCAGCAATCTAAGTCTATTAGCCTATTTGTAATCCTTAAGGGTAAAAAAAAAATGATGACCGTCTCTTTCCAATATTGAGGTGCAGATTATCAGTACCTCGAGTTACATTCTAGTGCAGCAAACGATTATCTCACCATGCAGAGGTTTACATTGTGTGTATAAAAGTCATAACGGTTAGTGAGATGGGAGAACAGCACAGCGGATAATGACATACATTCACAGGCCGTCACATG
Organism: Candidula unifasciata; assembly: GCA_905116865.2. Lineage (NCBI taxonomy): Eukaryota > Metazoa > Mollusca > Gastropoda > Stylommatophora > Geomitridae > Candidula > Candidula unifasciata. The sequence continues at coordinate 577,244 of CAJHNH020001046.1, forward strand.
ACCACACTGTTGCTGACCACTTTCCACTGGTGCCATTTGCCATGTCTTTCTCCTGAAAATTGTCCGATACACATAAAGTAAGCGCCACAAAGCTGTGAATCAAGCGTGTACTAACTCACCACTCACACTGCCATGCTCTATCACCATGATTCGCCTTTCATATGTCATATGAGCTCAAATAAACTTAGCATTATCCTGAGATAAACACCCACTATTACTTACCGTTCATATGTCATGTGCACTAATATAAACTCACCATTAACGTGGAATGCACACTTACTTTTAGTAGCATTCAAATGTCGTTTATACTTACCAAACTCACTATTAACCTGCGAGGCACTTCCCTACTACTCATCGTTCCTCATATGTCGTTTGGACTCATTTAACTCACCATTAACCTGAAGTACGCTCTCACAATTACTGCCCATTCATAAATGATCTACACTCATATAAACTCAACAATAACCTGGGGTGCATGCTGACTATTCCTCGCAATTTTCCTGTCAAGCGGCCTCACATTATCTTACTATTCACTTATATTGAACATTACACTAACTCACTATTTTCCATACTCTAACACTACGATATTTCACTATTTACCTGTCACTCACACTCACATTATCTGGAAATTCACCTGTCTTTGACAATCACTATAGTACATCGTTTACCAGTCTTTCTCACTACGACAACTCACCAACCACCTGTCATTCCCTCTCAGATTATCTAACCATTCATCTATGACGCATACTCACCTGAAACCACAATTCCACTGGTGACTGACGTATTCATTCGCAGGCCGATGTTTCCATTCGTATCACTTTCCGTGAGCAAACTGCACCCAGCCCGGCAGTACAGCATCAGCCTAAAGATTGTTCCTTGCTCCAACCACCTCTATGAGTACCGCGACCACCAGTGGGTACCGTTACTTCAAGTATCGGAGGAGGCCAGAAACGCCGTCTACCCGCATCCAGACAACCCCAAGAATGGATGCCAGTGGGGGTCAGAGGTTATCTTTGACAAACTGAGACTGAGCACTTTAAGACAAGGAAAGAACATGGTAAGAATAAACGTGAAAAACTTATATCATGTATCCTCTAAAGAACTCTTTTTCTCCCTATGCCCCACCCTCCCTCAACCCCTGTTTTCATCTTTATCGGCGGTAAAATCACACAGCGGCACAGACTAGCTCCAAAATACCTGGGAATGTGGCTCAGGTTGTAGCCTCCACCGCCGCTTTACAAATATATGAGGCAAAGTGGTGGTTGTGGTGGTGCCTCAATAGACGTTATCCAAGTTTAGGAGCATAATAATAATTTTTCCCTGCTAATGTTGTTCATATTTAGCGAGTGTTAATGTGAACGAGTCTTTATTGTATTACAAATATATTGTTCTATTTATTTAGCATTGAACATATTATTGTTATTAATTATAATTATTATTACCAGGCCTTGAGTAAAAAAAAAAATAGGGGCTTTGGAACTGAAATGCGATAGAAAGATTATCAGAATACCATGGATAAAGAAGAGAAGAAATACTGACATTCTAAAAAATATGAATATCAATGAAGATTGCCTAACAAACAGCATATTGTCTCAGAAGCTGAAATATATTTGCTATATCAAGCGCTGGGGCACTGAAAAAATAATAGAAGGCAGGGTACCAGGAAGGAGGGGCAGCGGTCCATAAACACAAAGATGGGAATATGATATAAGCGACTCTTTGGGACATGAAAGTGCATGAAGCGAGAGCACTAAGGAGAGACCACATTTGTTGTTGTTGCGAGAAACCGAGTTCATCTTCCCTCCCCCTCAGGCAAACAGCGGTAACAGAGACGTTCGTTAAAGATATGCTACATCACGATGATTAATTATTATTAGGTATTTAAAGAAAACTGAAGCCCATTTAGGGTTGTCACCCTCTTTAAATATTTTGTAAAGGGATAAAGACACATCCCTCTCCCACCCCCCCCCCCCCCCCCCCCCCCCCAAATCAAGTTTCTTACACCCCTCCCCTATTTTTCGAATGATTACTTTGTGTGTGTCTGGTGAATTTTGATTTCTGATAAAATCTCAGAATATATAGAGAACGTTTATTGTAATAATCGGATGATTTCGGCGCTAATCGCCGGAAACTGTTCACGAATTTGTGAACGCACTGTAATATTTTTAGTGACGCGGGCCATTCAGAAAGAATTAGATGGAAAGGGACGAAGAATATGCTATTGCCCCTCTGAAGTGGGACCAGTGCGACCCCGAGCAACGAACAAAACACTTCAAACACGGGGTTATGGACTGAATCAAATCGACCGTTTAAGGTGTAATGTAGTGGAAGGAAAGCGTCTAAGAGGCATTGACTCTTGAAGCAGCAGCAGATGGGAGAATTGTCCAGGGTATAAAAGATGTTGCGACAAAGCTGGCATCACTCCATCTGTTGACGATTTTGTACTAGCGGTGTGAGTCATCGCGCAATGCCTACACTCTACAGAAGTAGTCTTTTAACATATACTCTTGTTGACTGACTGACTTTCTACCCCAACAGGACATCACACAAGCGATAAACACCCGATGACACAAAGTGCCACCATGTGGATTAGGATCACCGTGGAGAGGTCCCAGAAACCGCGTTCAGAAATTGGTCATATTTATGGCCTGCCTATATTGCGGCCCCTGGCAAAAAGGGTGGGGCTTCAAATAACAAAAAAATTACGTCCTAAAAAGGACGTGAGGATTTTTATGTTACCATGAACATGTTGTTGAAGACCTGAAAGGTTAGGCTTTCACATAAGCTAGGCGAGGAAATGTATACACAATAATTTGCTAGCTATGATATATGATGACAGATAACATTGAAAAAAATCACTATGCATTCAAGAGTTGATTGGGAGTAGACTATGAAGCGGACCAAGAAGAGGATGGAGAAATAATATTCATGCTGAGCTACAAACACTTTGAGTCACCAACTAGAGAGAAAAGGCCAGAAAACGAACACATTCTTTTTTAAAGGGGCACAAACTCGACACACAGACATATCTTACACACGATCCTCTCAAACGCTTCTCTTTCAAACATAAACTGGGTTTTTATCTGAAAATGCAGTTTATATTCGTAATAGCAAAAAATCAGGACTTGAATAGAAAGTAAAAGCACAAAGAGAAGAATAAAGCCGTGTGATATCTACAACGATGAATCTTGAGTGCTCGGAATGTAAAAGAAGAATGCTTAACTTAATGTTGTCACAATGTAACAAATATTATAGTGTATAACATAACAAATAGTATATATAGTACCTTCACAACTTTGTGAACAGTTTCCTGAGATTTTGCTAAAAATCATCCGATGTATATATAATATATGTAAACATATTCCCGACAGTCTTACATTTTGTAATGACAATCAAATCCACGGACACCTAAACAAAGTGGTGGGAGCTCTCAATTAAAAAATGTTGTTATTGCTGTTGTGAAAAAAAAAAGGGGGGGGGGGGGGAATCCCCTTTTACCATTACGTAGTAATGTTTTGATGCTATTCAAAACGGGTTTAAGATAGTTTCAAGATCGTCAATAATGATCACTATTCACCTATATTTTTCCAAATATATCAGCTGAAACTACAACTTCGGCGCCAGTACCTACCCCATGTGGTTATCGAGACAGACACTGAGCTTTGGGAGTTCCCGTTGAAAGATGCCATATTTATCACAGTGAAAATAGACAGGTAATTATGGTCTATGGCTAAGTAGGCTTGTCTGTGTGTAATAAAGAACATTAATGATGTAATGAAATATGCAAGTCGTAAAAGCATGGGGCTAGAGAGTATGTTTGTTGATACAACGAATCAACAAGGCACAAGGGTGGTAACCCATAAGTGCTCCGTTCTACTTCTAACTCAAGCCTTAGTCCGAAAAATTTCAGCTCAGTGCCCGAGCTTCGTAGTTCCGATAAGGATCCTGAATACTTTGGGTAGATTTCTACTAACTCTAAGTTTTGCCTGGGCAGCGCCGTTAGGCTACTCTTTTTCTATTTCCAACTGCCAAGGGATTTTTTACGTGCTCAACAATACACACGGGCGTCCGATCTCACTACCAAGAAACCAGGAAAATTACTAGAAGTCCAAGTAAAAAAATCCCAGCCTTCACCAGGGCTTAAACCCAGGACCTCCAGCATTCGAGGCGGATGCCATGCGTCCAGACCGCTTAGCTCCCGGGCTAGAGAGAAGTGGTTCTCAAACTTGTAGGCACGACCCTGGGGCAGGGTGTCGGCATCAGGCGATGTCAAATTTAGTGCATTTGTGCTGGTAACAATCTTTTATACAAACATTTGTTTCAATTTAATAATAATAAAAAAAAATATTTATAAAACCTCTTGTAATCACTATTTAAAAAAAAAAATTTTTGGGAGCTTGTCTTGCCATATTTTCAAGAGGCTGCCACCTGAAAAAGTTTGAAAACCACTGAGCTAGAGGCATTTGTCCAATACTTTACACGCTTACAGGGCATTTGATTTATCAGTATTCTGGGATGGTCATAAAAAACAGTTGCATATTCCTTAAAGCACCTCGGAAATACACCCCGGCATTAAAAACAGTAAAACAACAATCAACATAAAAAAAAAAAAAATATATGTCAGGGTGTATTTCCGAGGTGCTTTAAGGAATGTGTAACTGTTTTTAATGACCATCCCAAGACATCGACACTCACGCTGATGTCGAAATCAAGACAAAAGGGTCAGCTGCCATATCCTCTATAGCTAAATCTAACTGGGTATGCCGAAATTAGGAAACTAGCATTGTTGCCCCAGACACTGTTAGCGGGTGGCATACTTTAAGAAAACTGATAACATTTAGAATTGTTCTTTCTATGATATGTTTTAAAAGCAGTGACAGACGAAGAAGCTGTCGTGGGACCATATAAACTTGCCTTTTGAGAACCTGTTCGTTTCCATAAACTAACTCTTTACCATTAATACTCGTTTGCCTTGTAGGTCGAACTATATGATGCCTGAAACGTATAGTCCTGATGGCCAGAGGTAAGGTTTTTTTGTGTGTCTGTTGTTAATTGTTTTTATTATTCTCATTGCAGTTGTTGGAGTTGGTATTATTACTATTACTACCAAAGTTAATTTTGATGGTAGTAATAGGGGTAAGTCAAGACAAGGCATATAACTCGTTAACTTATTTTGATGGTAGTAATAGGGGTAAGTCAAGACAAGGCACATTGACTCGTTTAGTTTCAGAAATCAACTTACCTTTATGGATGGCTAGGGTAAAAAGAACAAGGCGTGTTGCTGACAATACCAATCAACGATTAACGACTGGACTATAACATTAGATGTCTAAAATCATACACCAGAAGCGCTACTAGCGTAGAAAGGCTCTTTAAAAAAAAAAAAAAAAAAAAAAAAAAAAAAAAAACCCCACATGTTTTAATAAGCATCTATCTAACTTATTCTATCATATTCTTCTCTTGCGTTCATCATTTCAACAGAATTGGCCATATCAACCCATCATCGTCATCATAATTTCTCAACACTCAGAATCATCATCATTTAGCTGCTTTTAAACAGAATGTCACTCGTATCACAGCCCACCTTCAAGAAACTCAACTTCAACAGTCCTGTTCCATTCAATTTCCCGTCCAAAGTGTCGTGGTGCTTGTCAAACCCTTCCTTCTTTACCAGATACCACGCGCCTCTCAAGCCCCTGCAACATTTAATATGCCCAAATCAATTGAGTTTCTTGGTGAGGGGAGGAGGGGGGGGGGCGAATTTAGTGTTCGCACTTTTCACTATTTTAACTCATTCCGTACGACTCAAAGGGCTGGTGGTGGCGCGGAGATGTCGGTCACAGGCATGAGAGAAAGTTAAGGCCTTTGTGTTGTGTTTAAGGAGTTACTCCGTACCTCACCTCGGATCCCAGCCGGATCTATGGTAGTTTTGCGGATCCTCACGCAAGACTCCTGGCGCACGTCCACATCGTCCGCTACGAATAATTAATCACATTTGTGACCTGAACCGCGCTGTAGGATTTAGGATCTGGTGGCCTCTAGAGTGTGATGTGCAGCCTGGATCACATCAGCCTACCCCCAGTGCATGAGTGAAAACGTCTACCAAAGCTCATTTTGAACATGAGTAAAAACCTCTAGCCGCACATGCTACTAAATGATAACCCTCTATTACAACGTCTGTCGAGTTAAGAAAAGAACTACTGGACTGCTGAGATTCAGCCCAATAACGAGGGATTTGCTCGCAGCCTAGACGAGCAACATCTCTAGCGGGTGGTAACTCGCAGAACCGTCCTGTCTCCGTACATCCCTTGCTGTGCCTTAACTTGAGCTATACCATGACAATCTGCCACTGTCAATGTGCTTGCTTGGCGTAAATATTCGTTTGAAACATGTCCTATGGCACAGAAACAAAGCATTGAATGTCCGACGGAAACAAATCCAACCAAACGACAGAAAGGTTCAAATGCCTGTTACCATCGGCCCCACTCGCCACAGAGTGTAAGACATAAAAGGGGCAGCCATGCCAGATGCATGCATTGCCATACTGTCTTGCTAAGTTTCCAGATAAAACAACGTTAAAGGTGACTAACATGCCGAAGAAAAATGTACCTATTTGTGTGGCCATCGAAGTCTCGGATCTGCCCCAGCCTTTCCTCACGTGGATGCCTTCCTGAGCGGGATCTCCGGGGGGGGGGGGGGGGGAGAGGGGAGGGAGGAGGGGGGGGGGTAAGGAGGACAACATTGACAGATAAGGGGGACAAAAAGAATACCACACGAATAAGGCCACAACATGTCACTGTTCCACGAAACTATCCGGAAAGCTAACTCGGTGAACAGATACTTGATGAAATCAGATGTGTCCGCCGAAAGGCGCAAATATCACAGTTCTGCTGTAAACAGGAACAGAGCATTTACGTCACTTGGACTAACGAAAGGAAGAAGAAGAAGAAAAGACTATTGCTCTAAAGTGTTGCATAAGTTCTATTTATAAGAAAAATAAACAAATCACCAACGCCATTTCAATCATAGCTGTAGTTATACATGTTCTTCAGAAGTGGAGGACACACGTCAAAATGTGTTTTCAAAACAATGATAGTCAAACGGAACATTATATAAATACCTGATTTTCATTAAAAAAAAAATAATGCTTTTTTCCCTATGTATGGAAACTTATGGGACACCCTGTATGCATACCTTGAGTTGGACAGCGGGGTCGTTATAGCTGTCTGGTGCTGAACCAGTTCAAGAAACACCCAAGTATTGCCCACTTCATGTTTGACCCGGTGATTATTTTCTTTCCAGTGCTTCTAACGAGAACATGGCGAGCCAAGATGACAGAGCACAGGAAGGTACGTTTTGATCTCTCTCGTTACTTATATATTTTTAAAGCACAAAAGATACATTATAAGTTGACTCCCCGTGTGAACAGTCTCTGATTTTCAGATGTTAGTTTCCAGATTTATGATCATCCTAGCAGCCTTAAGTAAGGATCGACAAGTCTGTCCCCTTCAGGGTGCTACACCTGCAGTCATTTACGGATACATAGTTAAATTCGCAGTGAGACTGTTAATACACCATCCGGATAATGATAATCCGCTTCCAACGCGATGATTATTATAGCCACATTTTCGTCAGCTAAAATGAAAGGTAAATATTTGACTTTTCTCAATACAATCTGCAGCCATTTTATACTCAAAGAATGAGAGGGTCAACTTCTTGGCCTGCCGAGAGCGTCACATGAATACGAAACCGGAGCTCCAAAGACCACCATCAAAATCTTCCAAAAGCACACACTCATAAACCAAAGGATGGTGTCTGAAATTAAAATAATCTTCCTGTGTGGGATCTGGAGCCCCATTGGTGGTGTTGGATTATTGGGAGGTAGGTCCAATGCCTCCTTATAAGCATGTCGCAAAAGACGACTAATTAAGACTGCTCAGATTGCATGTGTTGGACCAAAATATCACATTATAGCTGTAAACCACATCACACTTTGGCAGCAACCCCTTTCGTCTTCATCATCAAGTGTTGTACCAATCGGTGTGGATGGTCATATCTCCCGGCTATCTCCAATAGCATGTATCAGTTGATATGCTGACACCATGTCATGACAAAAGACTGTCAAGAATCTTCTCATGTCTTCCTCATATCTCTTTTCCCCCAGAAATCCTGTGTGATAAACTGTCTTCGGGCTCTTGCTTTTTTTTTCAAAACATCTGCGCTACTCATCCCGGCTGTTCAGGGAATTTTAAACATTCTTCTTTAACGATATATCTGTGCTACCTCAATAAATTGTTTAGTTCATGACTGACACCCTGAGATTAACGAATCTTAGTGTGGACGACAGACCAGAAAGAAGAATCCCAGATGTTCTATTCAACTGCAGAAAGAGTTTATGTGGCACTTGTGACAGCTACCCTATCTAGGCGTAACCTGCAGTCCTATGGAGGTTTCATCATGAACCAGCAGGTCCTTCATAGAAGGTCCCTCTTATCACGGCACACCTGAAAGTCTCTCTTTCTCTATCCACTTCTCTAAAAACATGTCCTTTCTTAGCCATTGCATCTTCAGTGTCCTGTATCCACCTTTGCGGAGGTCTGTCTTTGCCTCGCTTTGCAGAAACTGTACCTTCTATCACCGCTCTCTCCAGACCCCGATGACGTTTAACATGGTCAAAATACCTCAGCTTTCGGTACAGATTGCTCTGTGGCGGTAAGAATGACATAATTGCAATCTGCTGTGTTACTTCAGTGCTCTGTATATATTATCACCGACCGCTCTAGTGCTACAAATTAAATTATTATGTTGACATCACACAGATCAAACAGAAGATGAGGAAGTCCCAGAACGAAATGGATAATGAACACTCACCAAGGTCAGTCTGCGGCTTTGAACATGACCACATCAAATGACACCACACCAGCGTCATCAGGTTGTGTGTTTCCAGAGTCACCTTTCAAAGATGTGTGCAGGTTCAACAGCACCGAGATTTGAGCCATTTCGTTAAACATGACATGCATTTAAATAGACAGGGGCAACAACCCCTGCGAAGAATGCACGCATGAAAGAATACTAAATCAAATATAGATATATTTTTTAATGTGTTATAATACTGCGAAGTAAAAAGAACAATGACAAGCAGGAAAAAAAAAGCGGATACTTGAGCAAATAATAATTAAAAAAACAAAAACATTATGCAAACAAAAATGTATTGGAGACGCAAATAACAGATCAGGCAGATCAAAATTAAATACTAGAGATTAAAAGACTAAAGTAACGAAACAACTTACTTGTTAAGGTTGTAATTTTGATAGTCAATGAAATATATAGAAAGAAATTATGACACGCGTTTACAAGGCACCAGCAGCTTTTATAAGCCTGGATAAATTATGGAATTCTAAATTATAGTGTTTTATTTAAAATAATTTACGTATCTCAATTATGGTATTTTATTTACAACCAAGTTACGTATCTAAAGTATAGTGTTTTATTTACAACCAAGTTACGTGTCTATATTATAGTGTTTTATTTTAAAACCAAGTTACGTGTCTATATTATAGTGTTTTATTTACAACCAAGTTACGTGTCTATATTATAGTGTTTTATTTACAACCAAGTTACGTATTCTCATTTCTAATGTGTATTTGAATTTAACATTTGCCAGTGAAAATAAATTCCCGAGGGAAATGTTGAATATAGATTGGGATGAAATTGAGAGGTGGAAAGGGGGGGGGGGAAGGGAGGGAGAAATAAGACAAAATGGTCAACATTTAGTAACAATAATTATTAAACAAAGAAGATGGCACTGTATTGAACGCATCCTGAGAAGAAATTAGCAGAGAATCAACAAACAGGCTCTGAAATGGGAAATAAGGGGCCTGAACAAGCGAGGACGTTCAAAAGCAACCCTAAAACTAACGATGATGAGAGAGACTAAAGGTGCTTGGCTGGATTCCATCCATGATATCGAAGTGATTGCACAGGATAAAGCGGAATGTTGGAATAGAGTGCAAGACCTATCCGACATATAAAGACATAACATGACACTGATAGTTAGATGTGAAATGCACAAACCTGGTTTCTCTTTTTTATATTTAAAAAAAATGAGCGAGGACTGATTCCTGCTATCCTTTTTCCCACTGTGTCAGAACACGAATTAATAAATTTTTTTGGGGATAGAAACGTGTTGGTATTTCCAGTCGGCAAGACTCTTGACGACGTTGATAAATTGTCAACGCCAAACACATTTGTATGTCAGTCGTGTAACTTCGAATTAACGATAGTTTTTTAGATTTAGTTGCATGCCACACGAACCATGCTCTATGGCATATATTAAATATATTGGTAACTCTAAAGAAATAGTTATATGTAACATAAATCAAGCACTATATCGCACACATTAAAAGATATATTTGATAGAAATTGTTTGTGTGAAATCTTTTATACATTTGATTGTTCTGGAAAGACTGAATAAATTGTATCTGTAGAAAAAATTTAAAGGTTAATGATTAAAGTCGAGAGGATCGAATTCATTTTACCAGGATTTATACCACATGGCTCAGTCCTCAGATGAACGGCTAACCGCCTGCCTTGAACTCTCACAAAGCATGAACTTCGGCCACCATCATCGGGGATCTTAACAGTGCACAAGTGACCTTAACCACATAGCTGTAAAACGAAACTATGACCTTCAGAGCGTGAGGCAAACGGCTTAACCACTTCCTCACGGAACGGCATGACTGGACACAACATATAAAGCACTATGCAAATGTCGGACCTCTCTGAGATTATACACATCTCTTTTTTGATAATAACCTAACCTCACAATTCCGAGATATCTCGTTCAACCTCCAATAACGTTATAATTGGGACTACCAGCTAAAAAGTTTTTATTATCATTCTTTCCTGGCATACGCCCCTCCCCTCCCTGGGGTTCTGCTAGCTGAATATGTGGTTACAAACTCTAAATCTGGATTGCAAGCCAGCTTGGAAAATTCCAGACATCCCTCTCGACGCTGAAGTTATAGTGTAATTGTTTGCGATAAACACCCGGTGACACATAGTGCCACCATTCGGATTAGAATCCCCAGGCTGGAAGTCCCATAAGCCCCACTCAACCGTTAGGTCATATTAGGGCCCCCGACTACAGCCAGGGTGGGGCTTCAACAAAAATCGTCCCATATTAGGGCGAGAACATGAAGATTAGCCTAAACGGGCAATCAAGGTGGTTCTAGCGTGGGTTCAGAAACATGCTTTTTAATACAAGGGTTGTTGCCCTTTGATGTCAGTCGACAGAGGACAACCCTTAAAAACAAGTAGTGAAAAATGAGTTGCGACTAAGTTTTTTTGAAGCCCCACTCTGGCTTTTACCAGGGGCCGCAATATAGGCAGGTCATCATTATGGCCAAATGTCTGAACGCGGTTTCTGGGACCTCTCCACGGTGATCCTCATCCGCATGGTGGCACTTTGTGTCATCGGGTGTTTATCGCTTGTGTGATGTCCTGGTGGGGTAAAAAATCCAATCCAATGAGTAGCGACTCATAACTATGTCAGCCATACAGGCAGACATGAGGAGAAAGATAGACAGATCGAGCAGAATGAGTGAGGAAAAAAACGGGTTACGTATCAATCAGTTTAATTGGAGAGGAAAAGAGAGAACCAACGAACTTTATTTTCAAAAGATCATAAGCTGGAGAGAGAGAGAGAGAGAGAGAGAGAGAGAGAGAGAGAGAGAGAGAGAGAGAGAGAGAGAGAGAGAGAGAGAGAGAGAGAAAGCGAACACACACATACAAACACACACACACAGAGAGAGAGAGAGAGAGAGAGAGAGAGCGAACACACACATACAAACACACACATACAAACACAGAGAGAGAGAGAGAGAGAGAGAGAGAGAGAGAGAAAGAGAGAGAGAAGGACGAGAGATTAAACACAGATCAATGTGTGTGTGTGTGTGTTTGAGTGCATGTGAGTGATACAGAGGGAGAAAAACATAAAAGTTCACATCAGTGTTCCGTCTTTTTTCAAATTCGTCCTGCTTTGTGTGTGTTGTTGTTGTTGCTGTTGCATTTGTGTTTGATATTCGCCCGAAAAGTCAATATTCGACCTTCCTCCTACATAGCTGAAGAGTCATCATAAGAGCAAAACAAAGACGATGGGCCGCTTCAAGTGCTGGACTAAGGAATCGCTGTCTACATCGGCAAAAATGCAGGTTTTCATCTAGAAATGACATCCAATCATATAGTTAATCAGCTTATCAACTGATTTGATGATGATGTGTTTGGACATTTTGGGAAAGAGCACTGGATAACTTTTCTGGAAATGCTTATCATGACATTAATCATCAGAAGTGATATTACCCGATGTCATAATGTCAGGAGACTCCACTTTCAAACAACACCCATTGTTATTTTGTTATCCAAAAGGGAGTTTGTGTATGTGTGTGTGTGCGTGAGTGCGTGTGTGTGTGTATGTATGTATGGATGTGTGTATGTAGGTATTTATGTGTGTATGTATGGATGGATGTGTGTCTACATATATCTATATGTTTGAGCGTAAGAGAGAGAGGGGGAGATAGATAAGTAGATAGATAGAGAGAGAGAGAGAGAGAGAGAAACGAAATACCGAACTCCCTAGTAAGAGCAATAACAATTTTTACACTTTAAAAAAACAAGCCAAAAACTTATGCCAGCCAGACACGCATCGAGGGAAACGAAACGTTGTAGCAAAAGTGAGTGATGTTCAATAAGAGTTGCGAAGATGTTCCTGTATATATAGAAAAACCAGACGAAGCCACTCGAGCGAGCAGTTCAGGAAATGACATCATGGTTTGTTTACAGTTTTCATTCATTGGTCTCGCATTCTGTCATCAACCCCGTAATCTCTAACCCGAGATGGCTCTAACATAAACGAAACGCTTACATAAGGAAAACACCAAAAACAGGAGTTGGCTGGGCGCTGCTGGCATCACCTGCCTCGTCATGCGTGAGTGCCACAACAGACCCTCAATATGCCACTCTTTATGACATAAACGCGTTAAAATGATCTTGTGAGTTGACTTGTAAGTAAGAGGCGGCAAATAACCGGAACACACAACGTGTGTAGTGCTTGTAAAGAATGTTGTTTCACTTGTATTAGTTTTCAGCTACATTAAGCAACAAAGAATAATATGTTTTTAGTTTGGGACTGGAAGCAAGGTGCGGTATTTTTATGTTCACTCTTTAACTTTTTTTTTTTTTTTAGAAAGAGGAAAGAGAAAGAAGAATTCTTTGCTCCATCTATGTTGGATTTTGACGTTAGGGAATTGTATGAAGGCACAGTGGGCGGGTTTCTTGAATTTTCATTTAGGGAAATGGAGAATACTGGGGGGCATTAATTACAGCAAATGAAATAATTGGTACTGTTTGATTCCAGTGCTAAATTGTGGATGCAAGAGTTGGAAAGCAACGGAAGCTAAAAAAAAAATAAATAAATAAATAAATAAAAAATATTAGACAGTTTTGAGAACAAATGTTTTAGAAGAAAACTAAATCTTCACTGGGCAGATTTCATATCTGATGGCCATTCGCTATTTTCTAGATCGGCAGTCCATTCTACAAACCACGTAAGGCACAGGCAAGATCATTCCAAATTAATCCGCAGCTCACGTTGTCGCGCCTTGCACTCAAAGTCCCAGCTACGGGCCTTGCTCCTTGCAATGGTTTTAACGGTGGTATCGAGAAGCCGACCGTCCAGTAAGCAACAGCAAACTACTGGACGTAAATTTGCCAAGAAAAACCACAAGAGCCACCAAAAAAAAAAAATAAAAAAAAAAAAATGCTGGTGTTCGTTCTGCAGCGCCCTATAAAAAGTACGCATCTAACTTTATATATTATTGAAATTTGGCAGGCAACCTGTTAATAATAATGTCATAGAAAAATAATTATAATGTAAACTAAAAACTTATTTTTTTTTTTTATTTAGAATTTTGCTGCATAAAAAAAAAAAACACACACACACACACACACAGGCGCCGATTCAAATCATACAATCAGCATGTTTAGGGTTAAAGAAATGACGCTGATTGTGCAAAACATCAAAGTGCAAATATTTTAGAGGTAATCCGTGCAAATAGCATTTATTTTGAAAAGCGACTTGGACACGTCATGTAATCTTATATCTCATAATCTTATTTAAATAATTATGACTCATACTATGGGTGTTACACGCTCTGGTGGGAAATCTCCTACATTTACCTACCGTGAGTTTCACGTACACAATATTTCATTGTATGCGGGATAGCCTGTTAAAATAATCACCACACATCGCTGCCCATACGAAATGATTTCCAAAAGCGTCACCACGCTGGTAAAGATTTATGTCGATTACTGTTCCTTCTATTTTTTAAGGGTAAACAAATTATTAGTCCGACAAGCATAAAAGAAATTAGTCCCTTCAAGAAAACAGCAGTATATGTCTAAATGTAAACGATAAAATCTAGGTTATAGCAAATCTAAGACAACGTGCAAAAATTCGTGTTAATGGGAACATAAATTTTCAAGACATTCCTTAAAGTTTGAGTGTACAACTTTTGGAACGGACTATAGCTCCCTGTCCCGGCAAAGCCCCTGGTACTCGTTTCTGCAGCGTGGTGGGTAAGCAATGTTTGAGAATTGTGGGCAGTGGTAGTGAAATAGTTGGTAGACAGTTAAGCAGGTGCCTGTGTTTTATGTTAAAACACAATGAAAATGGTTAAACCGTCGTAGCAAAGAAAACATTTTTCTGAAGAATATAATCACGATCGCCCAAGAATGATTGAGATAACAGACGCAGCACCGACGCTCCGCTTACAGAAGAGAAAAATGATCAGAAAAACATATACATCAGCACAATCATTATTCTTTCGTTTCACTAAAAAAGCATATGATTTTGAAGGATGTCCCGAACAGAGAACTGGAGGGTACGCTGAAATAGAAACCCTATGGGAAGAATGCGGGCATCGTGAGGCGGAGTCATTAATTCCCACGCCAACAATTACAGCAATGGACCCTTGCTTTACAGACACTAGCAGATGTAGCGTTTCTTTTGTTGTGCTGGATACAAGTTATGTGTTGACACTTAAGTGTGGCTTTCTCCCAGACCTGCTTCACTCATCTACTCCACCACCCACGATTCAGCGTTGACGATCGATTCGCAGTATCTCCTTTGCCACGTCTGATAAAGTTATCCTGACTTACTATCTATCTTTCAGTTGTTTAAAAACCTGGCAAGTTTACTTATTCTTCGGCTGAAACCAGATCTCCGCTGATAATAAACAGACATTTTTTCCTCCCTCCCTTTTCAAGGTTTTTGTTCCACAGCGTTGCGACTGCGCATTTTGTGAAGCGATTACTTGACGATGTAGAAGCGCTGGGTGTTGCTATCTACACAACTGCTGATGGACGCCATAGTCAGTCTCTAATAGGATAGTGTTAAGACCAGGCACCGTTAATGAAAGAAAACACGCCGTGATACTGCCCCCGTCACTGACTTTAATTGACATATTTTTTGGTCAAAAATTGGAAGTTAAATAAACATCAACAGCTCCTTCCATGCATGAACGCCACCAGTGTGCGGTTGTCTCCCCTTCTAATTCAGAAACCAAGCGGAACTCTCAAGAACCGTAGAACATTAACCGGTGAGAAGTTTGATAAAGTCTGCGAGATAACCGGCGCACAGAAGAATCATGAGACATTTGGCTCAGTCAGATGCGAAAAGGAAAAAAAAAAACAATATAAATAAATGTGGTGCATTCTTTACTTTCTTTTGTTCCAAAATTCATCTGTTGGCTATAAAAATCAGAAGGCATGAAACTCTTTAGTTTTATTTAGTTCTTTATTCTTCATTTCTTAGATTAAATTTATAGACAAAGCTGGCTTGATTTACCATGGCTGTCACACATTTACACCGTAGAGTGTATTCAACAGCTTTAGCATCCGGAAAAAGAGTGGCAGTAGGCAGGCAGGTTGTTGGCAAAGTCTGTGGAAGTAAGAGTGTCCGATAGATTTGAAGTTTTGTTTTACTTGATATCGCTGACTGCAGACTTGGCAGCATCGGAGTTACTTTTATAAACATTCGGCAGCTTCATCACGTAGTCTACCAATTTACGCAAAAAGAAAAAAAAACATATACCGTGCTCAAGAGTCAGGTAATTAGGTAATCAGAGCTCTAGCATCAAAGTAAACGGGTCACCCAATAGTTCCTCCATTCCTATGGCAAAGAAAAAAAATGCCTATCTCTGTCCTTTGTGAATAAAAAGAAATTGACACAGTCTTTAGACTTGGCAAGCAAATAGAACAGCATACAGTCGCAATGAGTGTATAAGGCAGCAGTCCGAAGTGCCAACACGAACAGTCTGACTCAAGAAATTTAGTTATATTCCATGAGCCTGGGTGTACCACGTGACCGTGCGTCTTAGAATAAATCCTGCCTGTGCTGATGATAAACCCCAGTTCACTGTACCGGCAGCTCAGTTCATCTAACCAGCATCTCTCAGATAAAGGAAGAGTTGGAAGTAATGGCCGAATGAGGGCCAAATTACTGAGCGGACCCAATTAATTGTTACGCAGCTGCACGCACACAAAGTCGCGGAACCAGGATTTGTGCAGTTGTACCCGTGCGTGAGTGAGTGAAACTGATCCCCGTTCAGCCATAAGGTTATATTAGAGCTCCTGATAGTTACAAAGCAACCTTAAGTCCGAACAGGGTCGATCTCTTGCATTAACTTCCCGTGAGTTCCAAGAACATAGTATTTCATTGTATGCGGGATAGACTATCAAAATAATTGCTAGGCCTTGCTGAACATATGAAATGATTTCTTAAAGCCATTTCCACGCCATAACTTCCATCACTGCCTTTATCTGAGAGCTTCTGTGACAGACTGTTGGACTGGCTTCTTGATTGAGTGGTCTGTGTTCCACTAAAGGCGCGGGCGTGTTTTTGTATATATGATAGTATGTGTGTGTGTGTGTTATCCGTTGCGTTATATTTTTAGCGCTTGAGAAACGGGTTACCATAAGTGCTAACGTAGAAATAATGCCCTGAATGCCAGAAATTACCTTTGCTAGCAATATTATACAAGATCCATCAGGGATACGGCAGATCACACTTAAGACATTTTCACACGTCTGTAATGTGGAGAAAACTGGTGAAAAAAAAAAAAAAATCAACGACCGTTCTCATGCCATAGTTGTATCAGATATATGATGCTAATTAAGTTAGTATCTTTGGCTTAGGCGTTGCGAACTCGCTTCATAATGTCGGGGTGACGGGTTCGATCCCAGGTGCGTGCCTTGCGCCTTGCTTTGGTTTCGACAGTGGTATCGAAAAGCCGGCTGTCCAGAGAGCAATGGCAAACTGCTAAACGTAAAATTTGCCTTAAAAACCACAGCAGCCAAAAATGCTGGAGTTGGTTCTGCAACGTCTTGTAAAGGATACGCAACTAACCTAAATATGATGTTAAATCCATTTATATATACTGTTTAAAAAAAACCCGCATAATTACTGAAAGGAACAAACATACTCACAATTTAGACATTCTGCATATTTGTAATGCAGTTAAGTGAAATTACTCAAATTTCACACAAGAATACCTTAGGGTTCCACTAATCAATTGACACATTTTTTTTGCATCTGGGTCACGATAGTTTTTAAGCGTAGTCCTTCCCGTTAGTTTGGTGTGTGCCTCCTCTTGCGCGGATCAGTGACTGGCATCTCCTGGGCATAGATGCGATCAGATGTCTGATGTGATCCTGTGGGATGGCTGCCCACTCTTCCTGGAGTGCCTGGAACAGATCACAACCATTGTCTGGAGCAACGTTTCGGCGATAAACACGTCTTTGCAGCTCATCCCATTTGTGCTCAATCGGACATGTCTGCAGAGAGGGATGGCCAGGGAAGGGTTTAGATGTTATTGGCAGACAGAAACTGCCTGGTCAGCTGTGCAGAATGGGGCCTGGCGTTGTCCTGTTGAAAAAAGATATCTGCTGGTATCCAAAAATGAAAGGACGTGTGGTCGAAGAATTTCAAAACTTCAAAAACGTGTCGTTGCGCACTCAAGCTTCATTCAATGTGTACCAATTGACGTTGTAACTGATCATTCCCCATACCATTACACATTCACCACCGTGCAGCAGAGCTTCATCAACACAATTTTGGGCTAAACCTTAATTTCGTCTACTGTAGACCCTAGACCGTCTATCATGACATGACAACAAAAAGAAAGATGTGTCACTGAACCAGACACGTCTCCACTGATTGTAACTTGCCCAGCGACGATGTTGGTTGGCCCAAAGAAGCCGATTTTGGCGGTTGCGACGCGCAAGGACAAGTGCTCGGTGTGGTCATCGAGCTCCAAGTCCAACATCATGTAGTCTGTTCCGATCAGTTTGATCAGACACATGACGTCCTGGAGGCAATGCTTGTGCAGTTGTAAACCTGTCTCTGGTTTGACGAAGCCGAATAAAGCTATTCTCCGCTGTTGTTGTCACTCTGGTTCGTCCACTGCAATGTCGGTCTTCGGCTAAACCAGTAGCTTGGAACCGGTGCCAAAGTAGACTGATGGTATTAATCGTTTTGGTGTTTTGTTATCCTTTTATAGGGAATCAGTTGCGTAGGCAATAAATAGTGTTCACCGCAAATAGTGTTGCTTTCTCGTCGTGTGCGCATCGTGAGCTATGCTCACAAATGTGGTCTTAAACTGTGTTGTAACGATTACAAAAACCCAGGCAATTCATGCCCACAGGTCCACTGGACACGGTAAACAAGATTTGAATCTGCTTTTCACATACTCCAGCACCACATTTTATTACCAAACTATTAAAAATCAGCCATCGGATAACTATGTGTTTCTTTTATTTTAAAAACAATATATGTACATATATGTAGATATTTTTTCCCATTTCAAATAGACAACAGAGAACTGTGGAAAGTGAGCCGTTCGCTTCGCGCTCTGAAGGTCACTGGTTCGTGGTGGCGTCGTTCAGTTCACAAGTGAAGATTTTACAGAGGGCCTTATGGGATGTCGCTGGAGCTACGTAGTTTGCGCTATGTGCGAATCTCCCGACACTCGGCTAGCGTTCTGCGGAGAGAGACTGAGCGATATAGGATAAATCCCGGCGCAATAAAGCTGATTCTCACGACTATAACTATATCTGTAGAGTGAAAGAAACCCTGAAGCCGCGATCTTGAAAAACCATTAAACTGTTCTTGCTAAGTGTACTCACGGATATACTGTTAATGTTTTTACTCAAACTAAGAGGTCAGCCGTGGAGTAGCTGATTCGCAGGCATGTGGGAAAACGGAAAAAAGAGAGCAGTGGCATATTTTAAAAGTCAAATTTGTTATGGAATATCATGTATGTGAAAGTTATGTAATAATGTAATAATGTAATTGTTTGAAATCTTCAAAATTGTTCTTTTTCTACTTCTTAAGGTCCATGCAGTGTGTTGTTGGTAGTCGTGTCCATCTATAACATTCTGTCTCGTGTACTTTCGATCACCTCTGACACAGATGATCATCCATGTCATTCTTCTTCTTCTTCTTTCGTTCGCCTGAAGTAAGTTGTTTATATCAGCAGTTTTGTCTCTTGTATACATTTCACTGTCGTTGTTAGTTCATTCAGTGGTCCATAGAGTTTACGTTTCACTGTTGTTCTTTCTGGCCAAAAGGTTTTCCTTAACGTGTCAAGTACATGCTCTGCGGTCTGGGGCACATTTCCACAGGTGCACATATCTGATACACCTATCTTGAACTTTGTGTACACGTGGTTACGCAATCGGTTGTGTCCTGTTCTGAGGGTCCATGTCATGATATCAAACTGTCCAGCACTTTTTGTCTTGGCCTCTTCTGTCTCTTCTCCCCTCCAACTTTCCCACTGTCACAGTTTACTTCAGTTTTCTTCTTCTCATCACATGGCCAAAGAATGTAGACTGTCTCTTTCTGTTGTGGACAGATAGTTCTCTTTTTTTTTTTTTTGATTTCTTTCAAGACATACTCATTTCTCTTTTTATCTGTCCAGGGTATTTTTATCATCCGTCAATAAAACCACATCTTCGCAACTACCAGATAGATTTTGACTAATCGACCAGACGTCCCTGATTCACTTCCGTATATCAAACCTGTTACCTGTGTGATATTTGGTCACAGTAAAGTAAACGATCCTTTTCCACGCCCTCAGGCGTATTGGGCATATAGGGCTAGACCTATATTTTATAGACCAATCGGTACTAGGTGGGTGAGTTGCCAACATCCCTGCGGCTGCCTTTACTTACCAGGACTGTACCTGGTACCCATCATTTAAGGCTAGGTCGACCTGGGAATCAATCTAATTTTTGAAAAATGTCAGGCACCATCGGGAGCTTAATCAAATCAGTTTTTGTAATCACTTGTATAATGTTGTTTAGCTAATATAATGTTAGTTAATTAACATACATTTTTTTAACAGTTAGTGAGTTGCGTTTCCTCTACAGAACTTTGTAGAACCAACCCCAGCATTTTTTAGCTGTTGTCGCTTTTATAGGCACATTTATGTTCAATACTTTGCCATTACTACTAAACGGTCGGCTTCTCGATTGTCGAAACCAATGCAAGGCGCAAGACACGAAGCTGGGATCAAACCCGGCACCTTCGCATTACCAAGAGCGTTTGCAACTCCTAAGCCACAGACGCCGAAAATCTTTTTTTTTACGGTATCAACGTAAATTACCTGAAACTTAACTCTAACCACCTAAGTTATGTCTTCACAACTTTTCACATATTTGGAAACGATCCAGGACACTAATTTTTATGGCACGCTTAAAACACTTTCAGTGCAAGAGTTTTGGATTTTAGATCAAACACAAGAAACGCGCTTCGTAATTCGAATAACGAAGATAAAAACAGTAGAATGCATTATTTATTGCCTGGTATATTTTGCTCTGTCTAGTCAGGTGCATACTACAGTAACAATTACATAAATGAAGCAAACAAGTTACACTTCTGTAACTGAAGTACACATTTAACAACAATTAAATTTAGTTCTCAGTTACAAAGGATTAACTTAATCGATCATTTTTGTTATTGTTACTGTATGACCTGACAAGATAGAGCAAAATACACCAGGCAATAAATAATGCAATCTATTGTTTATGTCTTCTTTATTCAAATTTACAACCGAAAAACATTGCTTTGATTTTGTTTAAAAAAAAGACGATTAGCTACAATAGAGCTTTGTGCTGCATAACTCTTAAAATTCAATTCAGCAAGGATAATCATATATTTTAGTACCTCGAAAATGCAGCATAATTATTTGTAGTGCAGGAAAAACAATCAGACATAACGTTGAGAATAAAGTAAATATCTATGTATAATTTAATCCATTCATATTCCGCTACAGCTGAGATATAATGTTTTCAATATCCACGCCAATATGTAAACGCACAATGGCCCACATTGCTATGGTACAACCGGGACTCGCTGGGGGATTTGGTCAACATCACGCTAGCTGCATTTACTTCCAGTTATGTTGGGGAGGTGGAGAAGGGGTGGGGGGGGGGGGGTGAGTTTAAGGTTTGTGTCTGTGGATTAGGCTTTGCGAACGCGCTTCGTAATTCTAAGGTACCGTGGGTGTTTTGGCAGTAGACCGCCTCGCATAGATTTCGCCAAGGTTATCAAGATGCGGCCGTTTAGTTGACACTGGTAAACTAATGAACGTGAAATATATTAAAAAAAAAAAAAAAAAAGCAGACATAAGGAGTGCGGTGTAATAGTTCCAATCTCCCCTCTCCCAACGACACCCCCTTCCCCTTTCTATTTCACACACAAAAAGTGGGATCCCGGATCCCACACGATGCATATGATACTCTTCATCTTCTTCTTAAAAAAAATATATATATATATAATAATAATACTAGCTAATCTCATGAGGATGGTGGGGAAGGGGGGGGGGGGAAACAGCACCATATACATTGTGACAATGATGGGTGGTATACGAAGGCATATGGGAAACTTCAAGAAACAGAAACAGATATGCCAACCTAAATGAGTCATATGTGCGCCTTAGCTACAATAAAGAATAGAAGGAAACTAATGAAGTAAAATAAGAAAGACAAATGGGACTTTTAATTGCAACATGGTTGTATATGGAGGTTACATGAAGACTGGTTTGCTTCAATTCAATATAACCTTAAGAAATGCTTTTTTTTTTAAAACTAACTGATCAACGCGGTATACACGAGGCTACCTCGTTATTCACATCGCCCCAATTAACAATGGCCAATCAGGCCCTGTGAAGTGTGATAATTTAGTAAGAACAATGTTTCTTCGATTTATTGTTTGCTGCCCTGTTGCTGAAACTTTCGACATCAACCTTTCTATGTTTTCCTTTTCATCTTATTTTTTTTTCTGCAAGCTTATTTCTCTAGTTCCCTTCTTCAGAAAAGTTTACTTTGTATTCATCGTTTCAAGTTTGATTGGCGCACTTAACAACAACAAAGGTCGATACATTGTGAATTCTTTCTTCTTAGTCCACGATCTTCTCTATACTTCTGTCTGTGTACACTATTCTCAATATTGTTGTCTGTTGTTGGTGTTCTCAGTATTTCCTGCTCTCTGTGGTATTCTTAATTAGACCATAAGAAAGAAAAAAAAAGTGGGCACAAAAACAATTGTAACTGCACACAAAGACAGAAAATCATGTAGTTTGCCCATTTAGAGAGCAAATCTTGTAATACCATACCATACCAGTCATACGCTAGAAGAGGAGAATGGCAAATAGAATAGGGTAGACCTTAAACAAGGGTAAAAGAAAGCATAAGAGACACTCCACAACAGCAAGATGTGTTTGAGGCAGCCAGAAGAGCCAAAAGCAGAACGTACATCTCCCTCGACACAAAGAAAGTGAAGAAGACGAAGTATGAGATTGAAAACAGACAAATATTTACATCATTTCCATAATCCAAGAATGGATTCCACTTCGCCCGAAAAACTATCTAGTAGAGTATAGGAATCGGATGAGGCATTCTAACAAGGTGTCATCTTCTCGAATCTCAACTTGGCCTGAACGCAAACAGCCTGCTCCCGCCTAGATTTTAATGGCACGACATTCTAGCTAGCAAACTGCCAGCCCACAGATTGCGCCATTTCACGCTCCAGCGCAGTTAAATGCGCATGCGTCGGCTCTAATCTTGTATCTCGGAGAGACTGGAACAATTCTCGCTCAGAAGAAGCATTGGGGTGCATACCTCAAACTCCAGAAACAAGCGTCATGTCACACAACATCGTGTTCTACTCCTGGAAATCAATCAAGTTCACGGGCAGCACCAGACATATAACAGTTCAGCTCAAATGCATTAAGCTTTCTATAAGGAAATGCATCCTGCCGGCGAAATTAATCTTTCTCATGGGTGATATTTACACTTAAAAACGATACCCCCTGGATAAATTGTTTTTCCTCTTTACAAAAACACACATGACACAAGTGAACGACAAGAATGCTGAGCCACGGCGCAAGGAACATTGCAGGGAAAAGCGTTTTAAAATGCTATGCGGACAAAAAATGAAGAACATACGCTTGACACAGATAGGAGGTTCTTAGGAGCAACTTATCTTCATTGCTTGTATGTGTTTATTTGTGGTTCTTGATGCGAATTCCTTTGATTTTATGTAAAATGTGCAATTTTTTCCCGCCCATTAAACATAAAAGTGTCATTGCTAGGGTGATGGCAAGAGCTTGTTGTTAATAAAAGTCAGTTGTTTTCAAATTGTAAAGTGCAATTGTTGTAAGTTAGCGGGAGTTATTGTAAGTTAAAATCACTTCCATTTAACGACTTTTGGAAATTGGTAAGATTTCGGGGGTCCAAAAAGTGGGGAAGGGAGAGGGCGATAGAGTTCAAGTGATTGGTACATTGACTCGTTTACATAACTCAACTCTGTCATTAGGGCTCCTCCCATCAGATTTGGGTAATGAAATCAGTCTCGCTCGGATTCTATTACAGGTTTACTTTTAATATATGTATGTTTCCGGTTATTCAGATAACGAATTAGCTGCTAGTTTCGAAATAAAGCTAATTTTTGCAGCGTTCAGCCTAAGAATGTAAAGGCTTTTGAACTACTATTCAATTTGTAGAGCTGAACTATCACAAGAGTCAATGTGGTTAAGGCACAGATTCTCACACACACACACACACACACACACACACACACACACATATATATATATATATATATATATATATATATATATATATATATATACATATGTATATATACACATACACCCGGTGACATACTTTCAATGTAATGTGGATACCTTATCTTAGACTGCAATGCTCGTATGCGATAGCGAGCTAGGATCACCCCACGCATATCATCACTACACACGATGGTGTTGCTTTAGCCCGAAAGATCTTGCCAAAATACAATTCCATGCGGTTGATTATTGTGCTCCCATGTGGTACCGCACCCGCGCCACCGCCGCAGCTATTAGAATCCCCTAGCGATGAGCTGGAAAGAAAATAACACTTCTGACAATTGGTGGTCTCCCCCAAAAACTGTAAGCAACCTCTCATTCCATACAAATCATGCAAACATGGGTCCCACAACGTGAGGGGATTTACTCTCCACCTGACACTCCTCGGTGGAGTTAAGGCTGATTGTTGTAACAGCTCCGGCGAGTTAACGCTGTTTGCTATGGAGAACCAAGCAGACCTTTCGCGGAGTGTTGATGCAGGCCATTTCACGGGAAAAGGTCGTGTTTTCTTGGACCATTGTCACAGACCAACCTACGAGGTGAGCTGGCGGCGATTAGAAGCTACTAATGATTTCGCCAAGAAATAACATTAGTAGCTAGATTAGCAATACAAATAACAATTGCCAATTCATCAAAGACAACGGCTGGGATCAGTCATAACAGCGACACAGATGATGATGATGATGATGATAATTATAATAATACTATGCTAAATAAGTTAATCTATCATTATTTAGAAGCTGATCATCTCAAAGTACCTCACACCCGCATGAAATAGTGAAATATATCTAAAAATTTCCTTGGAAATTTATTCCTTAGTACATAATTATTCACTTTAAAAACTTAAAAACATAAATTTGCATCACTATGCTCCAAAAGAAACAGAGCTTTTCTCTGTAAAAACCATGGCTTTATTTCTAGACAAAATAAAACAGTGCTTGCACTCACAACTGTCTTTAAAAATATGTAGGCACTCACCACAGAGTGCTTATTACAGCAGCGCTGAGAAAGAATAGAAAAGACGCTTAAAAAGTTGTCATTACTATGTACACTTTTTGTTGTATGTAAAAAAAAAAAAAAAACCCGTGGTGAAGACTATTAAAAAGCATTTAGCCTGAAGAGCCGTTTTAGTCAAATACTAGTTAAGACTGGTAATAGTCAAAGAACATTTTTATCCGATAAGTTTTCAATGATGTTGGGGAGGGGGGGGGGGGGGGAAAAGGGGGGGGGAAGGGGGAGGGATATGAGTTATTGTATGCGCGGTAAGTAGGGCAACCATAGTTTAAGGATATGTATCTGAAAATAGTATATAATAATAAGTTCAAAAACAAAATATTTATGTGTGTTCTGAATTCTGTAGACTAAAATCAGAACTCTTCTAACATGTGCAGCGTGAGCAATTATTTGCTCGCTTTCAGGACAAAGGATGGCATGGAAAATGTGACAGATGCATAAGTGCATAAGTTCCAAAAATCATGCCGAACTTTAAAAATCTGGAACTCAGTGACCGTTCGGTTTAAGTTACTGACATACAGCCTGTTAATAATTATGTCATTGTAACCATATGTGTTTTTTTAAATGTAAACAAACATCTAGTTTTAATTTTGCTTATTTGCAGTATGTGAAAAGAAAAAAAATGCAAAGCAGACATTTCGCATGCTTACAGTAATTTGAGTAAACTGATAAGGGGAACTTTTCAAAACATCAAATTGTAGGCGTGTCATAGGAGTTTGATACTTAGGTAGACGTCTCCAGCATGTCTCCGCGTAGTTGCGAATTTTTCCTTGAGTGGGGAATAAGCTTTCAAAATAATCACCCTGCACCTCTGCACATGTGAACTGTTTTCCAAACAATCTTCACACGTGTGTCAATTATTGTATTTATATATTTTTTTCCACATGGGTATAGAAATTATTAGTCAAGCCAAGACCAAAGCAATTCAACGCTTTACCACACACACACAAACACACACAAAACACACACACACACACACACACACACACACACACACACACACACACAAAGGCACTATCTGCAATTATAAATTATAGAATAACGAGGACATGGAAAATCTAAGAAAACATGCTAACATTTCTGTCGACCCGTACAGGAGTTATTGTAATATTTGTTAAAGTGTGACGGCATACGTTTTGAAACGCACTATAGTAATTGTGAACAGGTAGCAAAAGTTAAAAATATCAGCATTGCCCACTACAAATACTATGGAACACTATCGCCTGCAAAGACGGAAAGTGTCAATCGACCAACTACGAAAAATAATAAAAAAAAAAAAAAAAACGTGGGTGGAGAAGAGTGGGAAAAAAGGGAGGGGGAGGGCGGCAGTTGCATAGATCATCAAAGGAGTCAAAATCCTAACCTCAGTTACAGTTGCTCATAGAACCTCAGCGGAAACATGACTATTAGCAATTATTTCAGCCCAAAGTACTCCTGATACTATGAGAAAGCTCCATAAATGTCATGATCTTCAGTGATTTCAGCGCACTATAGTTTTTAATGTTATTAGGAATCGAAGCATGAGTAAAACGATGTAAACATCACAATAAAGAGAGTGTCGTCTTCTATACCAGTCAATCTCTCTAAGTCTTAATTTCTCTATTTCACCATGTCTATTTCTCCAGCTCTCTCTCTCTCTCTCTCTCTCTCTCTCTCTCTCTCTCTCTCTCTCTCTCTCTCTCTCTCCCTCCAGGCTGTGTGTCGGTCTCTTCTTCCCCCACAGTCTTCTCCCATCCTCACACACAAAGAAGAAGAATAGTTCACTGTCGACGAGACTTCAAAAGTTAGCAACCCTTACTTTGTTAATGATCGGGTTTTCCCAAGCATACATGTGTTTTCTCATCGGACCACCTACATTAGAGAATAATGACAACAGAAATCCAGGCGATGGCACCAGCGAGCACTGGGTGATGACAAGAACAATAGGCAGGTCGTCACAAACTACTCCCATATCCTTGAGTCGAGGATCGTTAGAGAGCTATGCTGTATTTAGCGCTAAAACAAAGGATTGATTGAATTGAGGGATCACTTATGATGACACGGTATTATAAAATGTCTAGTCCACTGATTTGAAAACAACGGTCATGAGTTCAAAACCCTCTTCTTTTTCCCGTTCACCGGCTGTAACGTCTGGCAGAAAGTTCTGGATGTTCTTCAACCTCCAGACTTTAGTTTTGTTCCAGAACCTGCATGTTGTGTACACACCCGCTTCACAGATCTGGCTTTATTTGTATGGAGATTCTTGCTTCCTTGCCTCACAGGGAAATTTACTCCGACCTCGAAGGATGCCGCCGTTTAGTCGACACCTAAGACATGCTTGGCGGCGTCCGTGGCTAAGGCGTTGCGAGTCTGACTCGTAATCCAACATACCGCGATCGAAACCCACTGCGGGCTGCGTGGATTTTTATCGTGGTATGGGACGTCGCAGGTCGAACCAACCTCAAATGGGTACCAGGATGGGCTGTCCTGGGAAAGTGAAGACGGCCGGCGTAATGCTGACCACATTACCCACCGAGTGCCGATTGGTCTGTAAAAATATGGGTGCTCTTCCCATATGCCCGATGGGCCCAATGGCGTGTAAAGGGATCTTTACTTTTACTTTTTTTTAAGACATGCTTGTTGCGGAGGCCGTGAGTCTATTCTTGTTTGCCTCACAATGGAGCTCCGTAACCAACGAAAACGTTAAAAATCCGGAAGATATTACACTTGGATTGGACTTGAAGACTTGATAAAAAGATGCAGAGTACAGAAACTAGATATCTCACGTTATAACGCTAAAGCTTAGTAAGGGCAAGGATCATTGTTGCATCGGGCGTATTTTTGTTTTATAAACCTGGAAGATGTTATCAACATCACGTCGGTCGCCTTTACTTTCTCTGATACTACCCAGTACCCATTTTAGGTAAATTCGACTTGGCAGCCAAGGTAAATTAAAAAATAAAATCTGCCAGGATGCGGATTGGAACTCAAGACGTTCAGGCCGGCAGAAGAACGTCTACCCACTAAGCCCAATGTTGGATTAAAGCACAAGCTGACTAAGATATAACTTAGTGTCTCGCATTATGTGGGGATCTCACAAAATTGTTTAAGGTTTCTAACAACTGGAGTTTTCTGGAAATATTCCCCTTTCACATACATTTTCAAAATTAATTATTATTTTTGGGAACTGTATTATCTCAGCCTTTAATTTATTCTATCCTGCAAGCCTTTTTAATAGATTGGCCAAATCAAGCGCCACTGCAGAGTTAAACTAGCAGAAGTCATGGTACCAGAAAGGAGGGGCAGGGACCAGCCAACACGACGATGGGCGCAGGCTATAAGTGACCCCTTGGAGAGCAAAGTGCACGAGGCAGGAGAGCTGGCGAAAGAGCGAGTTTCTTTCAGACAGACCGTGACGAAAGCGACGTTCTGCGAAGGACCTGCTACATGATGATGATGATGTTGTTGCCTATTTGAATTGAATAACATATTCAGCTAGATATTATTCATGTTCCTATTTTAAAAAAAAACTGGCGAATATGTTAAATCCTTCTGAGACTAACTGGTGAAATTAGAAAATGTCCTGAGAAGAAAAGGCGGCAGGCGTGATGGGGACCGCATCACCCACCGAATGACGATAAGTTTGTGAAAAGATGAAAATGAGTAGTTTTTTTTTTTCAAGCAATATTAAAACATAATTTCCTGCACAGTCCGTGGCGACAAGATAGACAGACAGACAGACAGACAGACAGACAGACAGACAGACAGACAGACAGACAGACAGACAGACAGACAGACAGACAGACAGACAGACAGACAGACAGACAGACAGACAGGCAGGCAGGCAGGCAGGCAGGCAGGCAGGCAGGCAGGCAGGCAGGCAGACAGACAGACAGACAGACAGACAGACAGACAGACAGACAGACAGACAGACAGACAGACAGACAGACAGACAGGACAGGAAGACAGACAGACAGACAGACAGACAGACAGACAGACAGACAGATAGATAGATAGATAGATAGATAGATAGATAGATAGATAGATAGATAGATAGATAGATAGATAGATAGATAGATAGATAGATAGATAGATAGATAGATAGATAGATAGATAGATAGATAGATAGATAGATAGATAGATAGATAGATAGATAGATAGATAGATAGATAGATAGATAGATTAGATAGATTAGATAGATAGATAGATAGATAGATAGATAGATAGATAGATAGATAGATAGATAGATAGATAGATAGATAGATAGATAGATAGATAGATAGATAGATAGATAGATAGATAGATAGATAGATAGATAGATAGATAGATAGATAGATAGATAGATACATAGATTAGATAGATAGATAGATAGATAGATAGATAGATAGATAGATAGAGAGAGAGAGAGAGAGAGAGAGAGAGAGAGAGAGAGAGAGAGAGAGCGAGAGAGAGAGAGAGAGAGAGTAAAATACAGATAGACCGGGAGAGAGAGACGTGCCAACAACTCGTACTATACCACTGTATCTTATTGCTGCCATCAACTATCCTCTACTAGTGTTACCAACTATTTGGCAAAACGTACCTCAGACACCAACCTTAATGCAACGTCAACGTAAGAAATGTATACAGCAAATGTTTCAGTGGTCTCAGAGACAGAAATTGTTTTTAGTAGCGAGCAGACAAAGCAGCGAAATCTGAGACAGAAGCGACCAGTGATACTCAGGCAGAATAGAATGGGAAAATAGGGTTGTAAAACGCCAGTTTCTAACCGACGTCAGAAATGTAGCTGCGCTTTCTCGTGATCTGAGCTGACAGAATGATAACGGTATTCATGGTGCTGGCACTGCTGCCGACCGTCTGGTAATGAATCTGAGATTCCTCTCTAAGTGGGGCGTGAAGATCCTGGGCCATGTTTCTTCTGATTCTGCAGAGGCAGAAACCTCTGCCCATTGCTCGCAAATCGACTGGTCATGAGAGATATTACTTATCCGGCAATCTTTCAAGCGATGATTTCCTTGCTTGTACCTCAAACACATGCCCCTTCTACTTTGAAAGTTTATCGGTAATACCATCTTGGACATAATTTCTTATAGGTTTCACTTTGAGCATTAGAAAGTCTTTGCGGTTATAATCTTCAACATCGTCTAAGGGTGTAGGTATTTGGAACTGTCCCAGATATGCCAAGGTTTACTACTATTCGACCGGCCTTATGCTGCCCACAATACCCATCAAGGGTCACAGGGCTCTACAAATATGAATCTAGAATCTTAGATTGGAGGAAGGAAGGAGAGATGAGTAAACCCTAACACATTTGTGTCTGGGTGCTCAGCTGTCCAAACCTTGCTCAAGTGTATAATATTACTAATAAAAATGCCATGAATGGGAAAAAAATGTACTAGTATTTATGAAATCACATGAAACAGGTAAATAAATATTTTAAGGAGGGAATTTCTGTAGACGGTTTCGGGCTGTCGGTGGAAGGGGGGTAGGGTGGAAAGGGGGTGAGGGGGGGGGGGGGGGGGAGGGGACAGCCAAATGTGCAGTATCAGAAGACTTTATTAGAGCTGCTCGTGGTACCCACAATAATAATTAAAAAAAAAGGTCCAACCAGGCAGCATTTAACGTGCTGCATATGACAATAGCAGGCCAGGTTTCTGTAATAAGCCCAGCCAAAATTCAAACAATCCAGAAAAACGCTATGCATCTATGGAAACATGAGGGTTTTAACAGAACACAGACCCTGTGTTGCTTGCTACAGAAGGCATGGTCCTAGATTTCTGTCTCTCATACCTGGTCTAGCTCTCTCACACCTGGTCTAGCATCTAATGTCTGAGACGCCACAGGTCTGACAAGGGCTCTTTGTTTTTAACTGTACACATATTCAGACCAGAACAACAGGC